>CM038793.1:196926420-197526420 GCA_021764765.1 Vicia sativa | reverse complement strand
TTTTTCCAAACCTACAATATATAACAACTTCTCGTCAAATTGTAATCTTTTAACATTAGCTAAATTGTGAATATTGCAGGCTCTAACAACTAATATTATATATATTTTATTTCAATAACATTCAAAATCATATAGTTTTTTCTTAAACTACTTTCTAAATACTATTTAAAATTATACCAATATAATATATTTTATTTCCATTATTTACATTAAATTGATTTTTAATGGATCAACTAATATTTTGAAAATAATTTAATTGAATTAATTGATCAATTGACTCTTTAATAAAGTTACTATACATATAATCGAGTAAATGATTAGTTAAATAAATATTTCTTTAAAATACATCATTTTTATTAATATTTCATAAAAATATATGATTTTAAATATTTTTAGTAACAAAATAATATTTAAACTATAACAAAATGTAACTTATTCAATTTATAAAAAGGATTGTATGAATAAATTTATACCTTTTATTATTAATTTTTATGATTATCATTTTTCATTAAAATTTCATGACTACAATTTAACATTTTTTTATCATGATTACAATTTTAAAGTTAATTTTAAAAGATTGTGATATGCTTTATTGATCATAAATTTTTGAAATCAAATCATGCATAAAAATAAAATGTATTAATGTTACCATTCAAAATAATTTCTATATATAATAAAATTAAATAATATTAATACCTCCATTCAAAAGATATATTTGAAAAGTTTTGATTTAATTATTTTCATATTTTTATATATTCTAATGTATAAAATATTGCTACAATATGAACGATATCAAACCTATAATATTAAAGAGAATTCAAATTTGATTGATCATAATATTTTACAAAATCAAATCATACATAAAAATTAAACATATTTATTTCACCTTTCAAAATAATTTCCATATAAGTATAATAAAAATAAATTATAATAATGTCTTCATTCAAAAGATATATTGGTAAAGTATCGAATTAAATGGTACTCAAATATTTGATTAAAAATTGTAATATTTGTTTCTAATATTGTATAAAATATATTAATTAGTTGTACTTTAAAAAAATAAATCATAAATATTTTATTAAAAATTATAATATTTATTTCTAAGATTATAGCAATTAAAAATAAAAAAATATCAATACAAAATAGTATTTAAGATCCCTATGCTTTAAATATTTAAGATAAATATTAGAGTTCTTATTTACTTTACCTTTTATATATTTATAATATACTTTTTTGTTAATTTTATTAACAATATATTTATAGTTAGCAATACATCGTTTAAACTACGTTAATTTTTCAAGAATATAAATGTAACCTTTCAAAAATATACACAAATATATTTAGAAGTCAGTAGAAAATTTTATTGGTTAAATTATAATTCCATTCAAAATTTATTGATCATAAATTTTCGAAATCAAATCATGCATAAAAATAAAATGTATTTGATCGTACCTGACCAGAAGGTGTCTTGGCCCAATCTGCAACGGTGGCCCAAAGTGAAAGAGAAGAAGGGTACGAGACACTCCGATGCCAAAGTAAGTAGAAGAGCAAGCAAGTGAGAGAGTAAAGAATGAGATACGACCCTCTCAAGTGAGAGGGTATTTATAACCCAGTTGGGCCAAGGTCCGATTAGTGGGCGGTCAAGCCACTAGCGGATTGCTAGAACTTGCGTGTGCGGAGGCCGACCGTGGCCTCCTCCCTAGATGTCGCCCGGAAATCCGGGTTTGTTCAGTTCTGGGAGACTTGGCGGTTAAGGAAACCTAGTCAACAGGGTCCGATAATATCGGGGGGAACGTGGCAGTCAAGGACAACTAGGATCCGTTGGGCCGGCCACGTGCTCCCGCGTGGACATTCCGTGCCTTCAAGGCAATTGGGCTGGGATCATGGGCGACCACGTGCCCCGCTTGACATTCATTTGTTTTCCAAGGCAATGGGCACAGGATCTATTGGGCCTAGGGCGAGGCGATCGAGCAGAGCCCCAAAGTCTTTGCTCTAGCAGCAATGACTTTGAGAAAGGTCCTCGGCGGGCCTCAGCGATAGCCGCGGGTAGGAAACAAGACGCCGAGATCTGCAGCCTGGCGCACATTTCGGGTCGCTACACTCGAGGAGATCCGCGGGGGAGCGTCGGGGAGTGAGGCGTCGTGTCAGTTCAATGCCACTTGTCATTTTGAGATGGAACTTTTGGCGCCTAAAGGTGTGACCTTTCGTATGCCCTTGGGTTTTTGTTATAAAAAGGATTTTTAGGGTTTCATTTGTGCATTCTTTCATGATTTTCCAGCCAAAAAGCTCTCGAACACAGAATCTTCCACAGCTTTCTATCTCAAATTTCTCGACATGTCTTCGACTCCGAAAGCAGGTAACATCCTTAATTCTTTGATAATCTCCTTTCAATTCGTGTTTTAGGATGAATTTAGGATGAATTTAGAGTTTATCTTGTATGAATATCGCGGGGAGGAGATTGAGTGTCGCGGGGAATTTCTTGCATTTTGCGGGGAGAGAGTTGAATCCTACGGGGAGATTCTTGCATATAGCGGGGAGAGAGTTGATTATTGAAATTAGGAAGAGGAGGCGGAAACTTGAATGCCACGACCAAAAGAATCTCGCGGAGATCGTTGCACTACGAATTTTTATGGTCGGTTGATGAGTATGTTGGAGGAGTAATCCGCGTGAGGTCCTTGTGAGGGGAGTTGTACGCTCGTTTACGCTCGTCGTCCGGGCCCTCGCCGTGTCACTTGAGTCGTGGTGGAGGGTGGATTTGATGTCCTCGAATTCACTTTTCTTTCGCTTTTCGGTGTCGGGATCGGATATGTGGTGGCGGCAGGCGGCGGACCCGTCGAGTAAAGTGCGCCGGACCTCTCTGGTCGCGCTGAACCAAGGAACTTTCAATCGGACTTCTCTACCGACTCGTCCAATCGTTCAACGAAATCGAAGATTTAGGCAGAAGAATCGAGGGTTCTGGGTCGTGCAAATCCACAGGCCGGAAGGAGGATCATTCGTCGTACTCCTCGTGAGATTTCCCATGTATGAATTTGCATTCCATGGCTTCGCATGCCCTTCCTTTGGGTTTGAGGCGGGGTCTTCACATGGCTGAACCTTGCCCTTTCACAACTCCATCCAAATGCCATGGCATTCATGCGGGCATTTGAGATCGTGTGCCGTTACTTGGACATAGGGGCCACTCTTCCCCTCTTCTTCCGCATCTTTCATCTGCGGCGGATGGTCGAGATCATCTTTGGTCTCGTTCAAGCGATCCGACAAACTCTTCGGCCGTACACGGACTCATTCGGGACTTTGAAAGCAGTTCTACGTGATAAAGCCCGTCACGAGAGAGGCTGAGAACACCCTGTTCGAGCGGACTGCCGCGATTAACGAGGACGGACAGGAGGTGGAGAGGATATGGGCGAAGTTCCCCCTTGAATGGGATATGGGGCATTATGAGCGAGGGCCGGATTTCTACTCCGTGAATCCCGAGAAGATGGACAAGGACGACCAACTCTCCTATGAGAGGTTGGAAAACTTTGTGAAGAGCTTTAGGCCGCCATATGTGTCGGCCAAGGAGGCGTGCTCCTCGACTCCAGGGAAATCGAGATAGCCCGGCGATACATCAATACCAAGGCTCTTCTTGACTGCGAGTCCGATGAGGACGCGTTGAGGCTGTTAGGTATTTATTTGGAAATTCATAAGGGGAGTTGCCCGTGTATTGGTGTGTGCTAACGTTTTCTTGTTTGTTTTGCAGATAAGATGGCGGCCATGGAGGAACGCATGCTCAGCTGCGGCGAAGGTCCTCGCGACGCCAGGATCGAGTCATCGACCTTCAGGCGCACGTGAGAATTCTCACCAACACCCCTTCTCTCATCCCCGACCAACCGCTCAAGAGGCGGAGGTGGCAACGGCGAGGAGGCCGGGGACCTCGGTATCAACAGGGATGCCTTCGTCTGCTTGCCGCTCGAGGCAACTTTTGAGAAACCCCGGTGGTCCGTGGCGGAGAGAAGATGATCTTGGGGCTCGACCGAAGGTGCGGGAGAGGGCACGAATCTTGATGTGTTTGCGGTCATCCGGCTCGAGACCTCGCGACCCTAGCGGCGAGGTGGAGAATGCCGTGCTCTAGCCTCAGAGCCAGCGGGCCTCTGCCTGGAGCTGGACAACACGGCGCAATGGGCAATTGCAAAAGCTCAGGGTCGGATACCAAGTGAGATAATCTGGCGGCCGAGTTGAGGGAGATGAAAGAAGTCTGAGCCCTTGGTCGCAGAAGGACCGGTGGTGGCCGAGTCAAGTTGTTGAGGCAGCTCCTGCGAGATAGTCTCGGAAGAGCAGGCGTTTCTCTCGGCGGTTGATTGCGGGTGAGGGTCTCGAAGAGGACACCGTGGGCCCGACCGGCTTTGGCGGGCCATCCAGTGCGGTGGTGAACCACAGGGTGGGCTGGTGACTTGGGATCGGACCCTTTCACCGCGTGGTCGGCGGGAGGTCGTGGCTCTATTTGAATGATTGTTATGTTTGGGTTTGTTTGGGCTGCAGTCATTATTTACGCCTCGCGCCTTGCTTTTAAATTCGCATGTGCCCATTTTGGATGTTTGTAATTTGGGTCTTGTGCCGTGACTATTTAGCTGGCCGTCGGTGGCCGTTTATTTATCAGTGCTTTATTTACCAATGTTTATACTTGTTAACTGTTGTGTTAGTCTCAGTATGCTATGCTCGACCTTGTTATACAACTGCTCGATGTTGTTATCCACTTGCGCTAGGTTTGGGGCTTGAGGCCCAGCGAGGATATGGTCGTGCTAAGAGACCACATCCTCGGGCGTGGACCGTCCGTCGCGAGCGGACATCACGCCAAAGGTGCAAGAAAGACCCGGACCTCGATCGAGGGTTCCGCATCGAGCAGGTCCCTACCGGTAGTCGAGTAGGTCCTCGTGTGTAAGCGGCTTGGGGCACGTACGAGCACCATTCTGCGACCCAGTGAGCTAAATCTCAGGAGGTTTAAGGGCCATAAGGCGTTGAGCACGTGGTCGTCTAGCTCGGTGTAATCTTTGAGCTTTGTAGCGTTCAAGGTCGAGGAGTTGTACTCGTTTAGATTTTCGGTAATGCGCTCCGTGCCGTCTTTTTCGAACACGATATGGCCCTTCCATTGGCGGCTTCCCTCTCGAGATTCTTTTTGATTCTGCGGAGGACGGTGCCGTCCTCGAACTCGCGCTTGATGACCTTCTGGTCGTGGCGCAGCGTGATCTGTTGTTTTAAACGTGCTTCCCGTAACGCCGCGCCTTCGCGTATCTCGTCGACTAGATCTAGCTCCTCGCGCAGTGCCTCGTCATTCGCTTCCTCCTCTAGGGGAAATTCGGTGCGCCTTGACGGCTCTCTGATTTCGACGGGTATGACCGCCTCATTCCGTCGTTAACGGGCAGGGGACTCTCCGTGGTAGAATGGGGAGTTGTTGGTATGCCCGACGCTGTGAAGTTCTTACCCACCGGCTTGGTCTCACTTTGAGTCCTCGCGGGGACTCGTTCGCTGACCTCTGCGGCCGTTAGTGCAGGGATGCTCGACAGATGTGAAATGGTGCTTGGTGCCCAGCCGTACTACGATGCGGAAGTTCGATCGGTGAGCGTGTTCCGTTGTCGTGACGAGGGCCTGTGGAATGCCGAAGCGGGCAAGGACGTTTCGTTTGTAAAAACGAAGGATGTTAAAGGAAGTGATTTTGGCAAGTGCCTCGGCCTCTATCCATTTCGTGAAGTAGTCCACGGCGACTATAAGGTACTTGTTTTGGTAAGAGCCTTGTGTGAAGGGACCGAGTATATCCATGCCCCACCAGCTGAAGGGCCACGGGGAGGTGAGCGTAGTGAGCTCGTGGGGTGGTGCGATGTGCATGTCGGCGTGGCGTTGGCACTTGTCGCACTTTTTTACGTGTTCTTTGGCGTCCTTTTGCATGGTGGGCCAATAGTAGCCGGCGCGCAACGCTTTACGGGCAAGAGACCGTCCCCCCAGGTGTTGTGCGTTAATACCTTCGTGAATTTCGTGAAGAATGCCGGCCACCTTGGACTCCTCGGCGCGGCGGGGAATGGAGAAGCCTTTCGATACAACCTCTCGAGGGCGACGTAGGAGCATGCAGCGTTGGTGGCGGCGCTTCCGGTTTGTCGTGAGCAAGTCCGCGTGTGAGATAGTTGAACACGGGGTCATCCAGTGATGCATCACCGTCGCATTCGTCGAGTGTCGTCGCGGACCTCTCATGCTCGGTTGGGCGAGTGTTTCCCAGACGGCGCCACGATCGTACGACCGGAAGGTGTCTTGGCCCAATCAAGCGGTGGCCCAAAGTGAAAGAAAGGGGTACACGCAAGACACTCCGATGCCAAAGTAAGTAGAGGCGGAGGCAAGTGAGAGAAGAGAGTAAAGAATGAGATACGACCCTCTCAAGTGAGAGGGTATTTATAGCCTTGGGCCAAGATCCGATTAATGGGCGGTCCAAGCCCACTAGCGGATTGCTAGGGCTTGCGTGGGAGAGGCGACCGTGGCCTCCTCCTAGATGTCGCCGAAATCGGGTTTGTTGCGAAGTTCCTGGGAGACTTGACGGTTAAGGAAACCTAGTCAACAGGGTCCGATAATATCGGGGGCACGTGGCAGTCAAGGACAACTGGGATCCGTTGGACCGGCCACGTGCTCCCGCGTGGACATTTCCAGCTGCCTTCCAAGGGCAATTGGGCCTGGGATCTGTTGGGCCGGCCACGTGCCCCCGCGTGGACATTCCCAGCTGTTTTCCAAGGGCAATTGGGCCTGGGATCTATTGGGCCTAGGGCGAGGGCTAGTCCAGAACAGTATTAATGTTACCATTCAAAATAATTTCTATATATAATAAAATTAAATAATATTAATACCTCCATTCAAAAGATATATTTGTAAAGTTTTGATTTAATTATTTTCATATTTTTATATATTCTAATGTATAAAATATTGCTACAATATGAAACAGTATCAAACCTATAATATTAAAAGAGAATTCAAATTTGATTCATCATAATATTTTACAAAATCAAATCATACATAAAAATTAAACATATTTATTTCACCTTTCAAAATAATTTCCATATAAGTATCATAAAAATAAATTATAATAATGTCTTCATTCAAAAGATATATTGGTAAAGTATCGAATTAAATGGTACTCAAATATTTGATTAAAAAATTGTAATATTTGTTTCTAATATTGTATAAAAATATATTAATTAGTCGTACTAAAAAATAAATCATAAATATTTTATTAAAAATTATAATATTTATTTCTAAGATTATAACAATTAAAAATAAAAAATATCAATACAAAATAGTATTTAAGATCCCTATGCTTTAAATATTTAAGATAAATATTAGAGTTCTTATTTACTTTACCTTTTATATATTTATAATATACTTTTTTGTTAATTTTATTAACAATATATTTATAGTTAGCAATACATCGTTTAAACTACGTTAATTTTTTCAAGAATATAAATGTAACCTTTCAAAAAATATACACAAATATATTTAGAAGTCAGTAGAAAATTTTATTGGTTAAATTATAATTCCATTCAAAATTTATTGATCATAAATTTTTGAAATCAAATCATGCATAAAAATAAAATGTATTAATGTTACCATTCAAAATAATTTCTATATATAATAAAATTAAATAATATTAATACCTCCATTCAAAAGATATATTTGTAAAGTTTTGATTTAATTATTTTCATATTTTTATATATTCTAATGTATAAAATATTGATACAATATGAAACAATATCAAACCTATAATATTAAAAGAGAATTCAAATTTGATTGATCATAATTGATACAACTCGGGTTTCAGGAAAAACATAAACCTATAGGAGGCTTTACTATTGAAACATTCCAGTTGAAATATATTCCAAGCTTCAGCAAGATACCTAAATACAAAATTTGCCTATGTAGCATTACTACTGCTTGTGTTTATGGTGTTACAATTAGGTACCTGGATCCAAGATAACTCTGTATTGTTGACCATATTTATGAAGGATATAAAAAAAAAACTCATTTTCTCTACCGGAAACTTAACAGGATCGAGTGTGAAATCCTTATATTCATCCATGTAATCATTATATGTCCACATAACTTCAATGATGTTTCACATAGTTGGTTACCACGCCTTGGAGAACACTTACATTCTTGTACCCTATCGAAACTGATGAAAACCTTCACAAAGAGTTAAACACAGAAAATACGTAAATTCAAACAAATGACAAAACACAAGCGACAGTGAGATTTGAGCAATTTTTCTTACCTCTAACCAAGTCTCCGGATCTGTAAAAACCAAACTAACAATGACGCATCAAAGATAGCAAACGGGATGAGAGGAAAAATTATGAGTGCTTGGACTTCTCCTATCACTTTTGCAGCTACCTGTGAACATAGTTAGCATCAGATATGAATTCATAGAACAAAATTAGAAAATAGTTTTATAGTTTCATATCACAAAGTAATGCTTGCCTTCAGAACATATGTTGCCATAAGGATGCGTCGTACGATAGCAATTGAAGTCAGAATGAAAACAACCATGATAAGAGTCATAAGTACAGTCGCAGCACGTAGATGAGTCAACTCCTGAAAATAAAATCATTTAGTTAGACATACACATGGAAAAAAATAATCGTCTTTGAAGACTTCAAAAACACGAAACCATTTACAAAATAGGATGTTACTCACCCGCCCAAATACATTGATGTAAGGATCATGCTCAGCAATGATGGGAGAAATAACATCATTTCCAATCCATCCAGCTGAAAAATTAGGAAGAAACAATTTCACTGATGTTTGTCCAAAATCCAAATAAAGAAACTAACAATAAGTTAATTCAGAAGGAATTCATAGGTTTTTTTACATCAGTATGATGATACTTCCATAAGACGACACACATTTGATTCTAGAAATACTGAAACAACCTATGACTATGAGAGATCCTAACCTTTTACGTAGAAGAACATTGTGACCGATATTATTAGAACATTAAAGAAAACCATTTATATCCACGGCATTGCGGCAACAAAATGCCGAATCATCATGAGCCAAATCACGACGGAAAGAGGTAAAATCCCTCCACAAACAATCACACGAGCCATGCCTTTCCTATATCGACCATGTACCTCTGTAAATACAAATCATGACACATTTTAATTCAACATCACATAATACATAGGACAATAATATGCTTAATCCCTCCCAAAATTTCCTTACTTCAATTGCTTAACATTTTGACACAAACATGTGACTAATGTATTATAAACACAACATAAAATGTTGATATTGAAATCTTGTGCCTTCTATGGATAAAATTACAATTATAATACCATTAAAAGTAGTTGGAAGCTGAAAAATTTAACCTTTAAGACAGTGACCGAGAATTTATAGACTTGTGAATTGACTTATCAATAACAATGTCTTCATTAATACTAACTCCACCCATCACTCCCAATGCTTGATGTGTTTGGCCGGGCAATAAGCGGCAACTCGATAAACTAAACAAAACACTCTTTTAGAACCGAAATTGTAAAAGGGTCAATAACCAAAGAGCACCGTAAGGTATAGTTTACTCACCATTCACACTGGGAAATATAACAGGATAACACGGGCCTTGAAGTTGAAGAGAGTTTCTCATTTCGGTGTAAGGAACTCAAAATAATCATAGTTCCTATTAATCCAATCTCCCATCGAAAGACGAATATCTCCTTCCGGATAATCACACACCCAGTAAAGGGAATCATCGAAAGGTATAGGACATAAAAACTACAAAATAAGTGGTTATGCAGAAACATGAGACATCAAAAGATGAAATCGAGATCAGAAACATACCATTTTTCTCCTAGCCGCGAAGGAATTTTGTTGAAGATGGATGGTTGTCGACGTGGTTGTGTGTATACGCAACAGTTATCAAAATCAAAACATAAGGAAAGCGAAAATTCGATGAGCGAAATTGAAGAGAATCGACAACATACATCCTATCGGAGTGATTTGCGGAGGCGAGATTGAAGAGAACGAAGCTCTTCGGCTTTGGCGGATAAAGCTGATTCATCTTCTTGCTTGAACGATTTGCGACGGTCGGGAGGTGTGTTCTAGTTTTTTTTGTTCTAGGTAACAGACAACAAATGGTTACATCTAACACGTTTGGTGAAGAGAAAGATTATGAGTAGGCATGGGGAAGGGAAAGATAATGAATAGGCATGGGGAAGGGAAACACGTTTGGTATTCCCAAAAATTGAAATTCGTTGGGTTATGATAATTGTAATTATTCCAATTAGTTTGTTTATTGTAAAAAACAAAAAAAATTAAAAAATGGGTAAAAAATAGTGGGAGTTTATTGGTTAAAAAAAAATTTGAAAAAGTGGTGAAAAATTGTGGGAGTGCCACATCAGATTCAAATCAATGTGGTGCAAGATTTTTTGGAGTTTCCAATTTTACCCTAATAGAATAGATCAAAAAGGATTTGTTCAGCTGGGGTGTTGTGGTAATATCCAGGTACTATCATTTTTATAGATAGATAATAGATTGCTTTATTCGTTTCAAAATAAATATCAATTAAAAATTTTTACACACAAATTAAAAAATATAATAATATTATCATAAAATATTATTTTACTAAATTAACGTATGTGCTAGAAGTAGTTTATAAAGTAATAGTTAAAAAACACAATTGAAAAAATAGTATTCAATTTATAAAATCACTTCATTTTAAAACAATTTTTTTTCTTCTAAAAAGATATTCATTTTAAAAACAAAGAGAACATATCACATTAATAAATATTGTGTGTATATATACTGGACATAGTCTCCGACATAACATAACTCTTCAGTTTCGTCCTAGTCTTGTTTCAATTCAACCAGTTCTCTCATTTCCTTCCCAAGTTCTCGATTCTTCAAGGTACCGTAGTTTCTCTCATTTCTCTCTCATACCGTTTCTCCCCTTTCATTCATATGAGTTTTACTTTTTTTTCTTTCTTTCTTCTTTCTGTTAACTATTTTGTAGGGTTTAGGGTTTCACATTTGATTTTAGTGATGTATGTTTTTATTTTTCTGTACCTTCTTTATGCTATCATTGAAACATCACTACATCAGTGCTATATTAATTGTATTAGATCCTAATTGTGTAAACTAATAATTAGTCTGTTGGTTGTTATGATTATGGTTTGTGTGTTGGATTAATTTTGTTTTGGTGCTGTCATCTATTTTGTTTTGAAATTTCACTGCATTTCATTTTGGTTCAGGAATGCCGGAGAAAAAGCCAGTGATTGGCCTCTCGTGGCAACCGCAGTTGCCTTTTCCATCTCTGTCAAAGGCTACAAATGATCAATCTCATGCCCAGTTTCAAGCTAAGGCACCAAGTAGCACTATTTGGAAACCAAATTCAGAATTGGTTAATGGGCTATTGGTTCCTCCCAATGATCCCAGAAAATTAAATAAGTTATTGCGACAGCAAGTTAAGGATACCGCTGGAAAACAATGGTATGATCTAAAGCATGTTTTACCTTTTCTTAATGCAATAAAGGTTGAAATCTTTTGTTTAATTGTCTTTATCAATTTTTACACTAAGACTGGACATTTAGTGATAGAGGTTAATTATTTTTATCAATTATAAATTTTTTTATTTGAATTATATGGTATGACTAGACAATAATAATATTAAAAATGAAAATATTAGAGAGGTAGAGAGTTGGGGTACTAACACCTATCATAAAAGAGATGATGGAAACTCGGTTTAGGTTGTTTTGACATGTAGAGTGAAGAGTAGACCAGAGGCAGAGTAGTCAAATTACTAAAGGCTGAAAAAGACGTAGAATATGATAAATCTAGAGATTACTGAGTTGGATAGAGATATGATAATGATATTAGAGTATAGTAGCAAGTCTGTAACTGTTTGCATATAATTAGCAGAATTATAGTTAGAAAGGAAGCCGTTAGAAAGCTCTAGAAGGTTGTTACAACAACCATGTGCTGAGCTGTAACCGAGTGTAACTAACTCAGTTCGGACTCGGCCTATTATTAATAGCAGTTGGCTGTTTCATTGTCAAACTAACATTCATTTTCTGTAAAATTTCATAACAAAATTATAAACATAATTCTCTCTTCTCTCAACTCTTGCAAAATCAATACGAACAATTTTTTATTCCCATAATAGAAAAGTGGAAGGGATGAAGAATTGTTCATATTGATTTTGTAAGAATTGAGAGAAGAGAGAATTGTGTTTATAATTCTGTTATGAATTTAACAGAAAAAGAATCTTAGTTTTACAATGAAATAGCCAACACTTTTCATTTAAATGATAGAACATTATGGCGTCCGGCATATGATCTACGTAGCCGACCTCACTTAGTGGACTGAGACTTGGTTTTTTTGTTTGATTGTTTGTTTTAAAAGGATAACACTCGACTGTTGTTGAGTATTTATTTATACATTTCATTTGATTTCTATGTGTGTGTGTGTGTGTTTTTTTTAGGTTAGAAATCATAATGGGAGTTATCTAATTATATTTAAATCTTTACCAGGTTTGACATGCCTGCTCAAACCATGACCCCTGAGCTGCAGAGAGATCTGAAGTTACTAAAGGTGATTGAGTTTTGGACATTATGTTCTGTCTTCCCTCCCCTCCAAAGAGTTTTGGACATTATGTTCTATCCCCCTCCCCTCCAAAGTGGATCTGGAATATATTCTTTTTTCAATATGATGACATGATATTTGCTTAGGTTACGTTGATAAGCATAAGATATACATGCGCTAGTATCCTAGATGATAAGAGAGAATGAAAAGGCTGTGTAGGATACTGTTTTTCTGCAAAAATTTGGTATTTACAAAATAAAAAATCAGTTAGATATAAGAAAATAAAAAATTTGGTTTTGTAGGGATGAGTCAGACATGGTATCAGAGTTCTAGGTTAAGATCCATTGGGCCACCCATCATTTAGTTCCACGCTCTAGACAATGGTCCGAGCATGTGTGTTTATACACCCTTCGGGCTCATTGAGGCCCAAGCGTGAGGGTTTATAAGTGGGGGGCAATCTTCTCTCTTCGGGTTCATTGAGGCCCAAGCGTGAGGGTGTGTGTTGGAATTTCCACCTTAATTGCGGTCCGCCCCTAGTCGCATTAATTGCGGCACTTTAGCTTGCCTTCATTGCAGTCCCTAACACCTTCATTGTGTTGGTTTTGAAGGGATGGATTTAGTCCTACATTGCTTAGAGATATGGTCTGTCTTGTGTTTATAAGTGAGGACAATCTTCACCATGCAAGCCGATTTTGTAGGGATGAGTTAGCCCCAACCCAAATTCTGAGAGCCCTAACAAGTTACGATTAGCATTGTCTTGAGAACCGAATTTATATGTTTATTAGAGTATTGATGGCAACCATCAAATCAAAGCCTTCCTCAAATTTTCCTGACATGGGGAAATAAACTACAGTGATCATTGGACGTGTACACTGAGAGTTTAGGGAGAAATGTTAAGACCATAGTTCATCAGTTCACTTCAATAACATTTTAAAATAATCGTAGACATTTATGCAATATTTGCTAACATGGATATCAATATCCATCAATTTGTCTTTAGCTATCTATTTTTATTGCGCATACCACACAACTTTTTATGCCTTTATTTGTTAAAATACGATACTTACACTTTAATATGTATATATTGGTTGATGATGGTCACAGTTGAGGGATGCCATGGATCCAAAACGGCACTACAAGAAGGGTGGTTCAAAATCAAAGACTCTTCCAAAGTACTTTCAGGTAAGTTCAGTGTTGTTGAAACTCCCTTCAAAATTTGATTTCTGGGTTTATTCATCTTTAACTTTTCATCATCATTTGTATATGATGATCAGGTGGGAACAGTTGTAGGTTCACCGCTGGACTACTTCTCAGGCAGATTAACAAAGAAAGAGAGGAAAGAAACGCTTGCAGATGAGTTGCTTGCTGATCAAAACCTTTCAGCTTTCAGGTAAGATATGCATTGGAAAACATTTTCCCAGTCAAGTTTGAAAGAGCATGCAAGCAATGCAGTCATTTCTCTATTGAGCTTAACTTTACTTCATATCAATATTTTTTATAGGAAGCGTAAGGTTCGAGAAATCGAAGAGCAGAGGCAACCAGCCGGGAACGATAAGTGGAAGATCAAAGGCCAAAGTTCTCGGAAACGTGCAAAAGAAAGGAGGAGGTAAGTTCTGAAATTTACAGACTTGTTGGGAGTTATGGATGATGACTACAGTTGGAGTTTATTGTACTACAGTTTTGTTCACATGTCAGGAAGTTAATGCAATGGAACCATTGATAATTATTGAGTTCATTTAAAAATTACTAAAGCCTAATGGTTTTATTGATTTATATTAGTCTAGTCAATGCTTCAAGTCTCATTTTTGTATTATGGAGATTCATGTTTGTAATTTCTCAAACTTTAGCATTTGTATTGTAAGATTTAGTTATATTATTGTTGTTGAAGTACTTATTTTTTTAAAAGAGATTAGAAATAAAATAGATATTTTACTGATAGTGATGTATGAAAAATTAATTGTTTGCACTAATATTATTTAATTTAATAAAATATTTTTTAAATTGTATAACAATAAATTATTTTTTAATAACTATAAAATAATTGTATTTTTCTATTAAGACTAAATTTTATGTTTTGAAAATAATATTTGTGCGTTTTGATTATTTTGCCTTAGATTAGCAAGGAAGTTCATTGAGAATGTATATTGGGGAAATGTTCTACTAATATTGTTACTGCTGGTAGTAATTAGCTTATGCTGCACCACCAAAATCGAAATAAGTTGAATGTGTGTAATTCAATGGAATGGGTTCTTGAATGTTGGGTGCACAATGTTTTCATTTAATAAGTTAAGCTTGATGAAAACTTGGTTTAGGCTTATTGAATAGTAGTACTCGATCTACTTATTTAATTGAAAAATACTTTCCATAAAATAGTTAGGCTTAATTACACTTTTGGTTCCCCCCTCATTTTAAAATCGTTTTAGTCCCTTTTTTAGTTTTGTTCTTTACTTTTGGTCCCCTTACCAATTTGACTCCCATTTTTTATGACATGACAGGTTGACTGATGACATGGCAGGGTCCATGTTGGCAATTTAATTTCCATGTCATAATGATTAAATTTAAAATATTAAAAATAGGGAAGAACAAGACTAGGATATGAACCCTAGATCAGGTTGTTCTTCTCTCACGACCGTTTGTTCTTCTTCTTCTCTCACGATCAGTGTCTTGTTCTTCTCTTTCACGACCGTTTGTTTTTCTCCTTCTCTTTCCATTTCGTTTGTAATTAATCTCTTCTTCTCCTTCAAACCATGGATTCCTCAAGGTTTTCTTTTGCCTCTTCAAACCATACGAATTTAAGAAAAAGAGGAAATACATGTTGGTGTAACATAGAATCTCCATTGATGACATCATGGACCTATGAGAATCCTGGAAGAAGGTTTTATGGGTGTGGAGGTTTTAAGGTCATGAGAAAGAAAGGATGTAACCACTTTGAATGGTTTGACGAAGAGATGAGTTTTCACGCAAAAGAGGTTATTAGATCGTTGAAAAACCGGAATGATGAGCTTATGGAAGCGATGAGCGAAAATAAAAAATTCGAAGAAACAGTGAAGAAGAAGAACAAATATCTGAGATTTGTTTTGGGTTTAACAATTGTGTTTTTACTGTTAGTGATATCTGTACTTGTGTTGAAGTAATTGTGTTGTAGTCCCTTAGCATTAAGTAATTTTGTTGTAGTTGTAATGGATTTGTCTGTATTGTCCCATGAATGTAATGGATTTTATTGTATTGGATTTTGTTTGAGATTAATGTAATGGATTTTGTTTGAGATTAATGTAATGGATTTGATGCAACTTCAATGCTATTTCTCTACATCAAAAATCAAATGCAATATATAATTTCATCATGAAACATTAGTATATATGCAGAGTTCAGTCTTTTGTTCCTATGTCTCTGATAACATGAAACATTAGTATATATGCAGAGTTCAGTCATGTTACCAATCAATGTATGCGAACACATACTCGCGTTCAACGACATTTAGCAAATCCTTCTCGCAGAACCTTGATGGATGCAACTCGCCATTTACACCAACTGTGAGAATTCGTTTAGCCACTTGGCTCACAGTGTTCTTGACTACATTTTTCAAGTTTTCCTCAATGTGCCTAAGATCAATTGCTTGGCACAATGCAATAAGTAAGTCGATGACATGAGTTTCAGTATTTCTACCAATTCAGCTGTTTTTCTTGATGAGATCAGGCCTAAGGAGTTAACATCTTGGTTATGCTGCTCAGCACTTTGCACATGAGTAGTGACAGGATTAGCAAGGTACTGAAGTTCTGAGCAATAAGATGCCATTGCAATTTCCGCTCCTTTGAAGCCGTAATCCAAACTCGGATCACTGCTCGCGGTTAGGTTCGAAGCGCGTACCTATCTTATTTAGGCTTCTAAAGTGGATCAATCTCATGTACTCTTTGTGCAGCCTTAACATAATAGCTTCCATCTAAAATATGTTCCATTATAGCAGCAGCCTCAATTTGACCAGAATGGTGTTTCCGACAAAACAACTAAATCCTGTGGCACATTTCAGATTTTTTGCATCCGTATCCATGTTTGTTCGTTTTGGTTTGTATGTTTATATGCTTACACCTGAATAGTTCTTGGAAGAATGTAGCGCGAAGCATCTGCTTAAAAAAATGATACAGTTGCAAAGCAGACAGCAGAAGTGCTATTACACCAAAGATAGCAGATGCAATGTGAAAAACTTAACAATTTGTTAATACACAAATCATTGATACACGATGGCTCTCTTCTCCCACCTATACCTCTCATCCTCTATGGAGAAAAGAACCCCTTCATTCAAGTACACACTCATGCTCTTACTGGAACTAACAATAGTGCATGTATCTGTTTTAAGTTGATTAAATAGGTAATTGACCTGTACTAGTGTACTGTCAGTGTGTATAAGTTTGTAGTGTAAAAGTTTATATAATATATTAAATGTGATAGTTTTAAAAAGTGGTGTACTATAAGTGTGTATAAGTTTATATAATATATTAAATGTGATAGTTTTAAAAAGTGGTGGATATAGCCCAGTTAGTTGATTGGAACCATACCTATGTCAAGTATTTAACAAATTAGGAAGTTTATTGGACCAAAATGCCCATAACTTATACTAGTTAGAGTAGTTTATTGGAATTTTAAATGTCATTTATATCTCAAACATGTAGATTATCATTCCATATTTCATTTAGCAACTAGTTCAACTATGACTAAAAATGTCGATGCTCAAAATTAGACAAGCGGGAATGCACAGTGATGGAATCCAATGCAGCCAAACCTGATCCAACAGCAGTACCATTCACCAGTGCCAAGCCTTCCTTAGGTTGCAACTCGAAAAAACCAGTTTATGCTAAATAAATACTTTTTGAGCATAACAGAATCAAATTGCAGCTCGAAAAAACCAGTTTATGTATTTCACAGAGAGTGCCATAGCAGAATCAATTTAGCAGGTCACATCAGAAGTAGTTGTAGCAGGCTATATATACAGAATCAGGAACATAATAAGGAACATAATATAAGCAATATAAACAGATTATAAACCAGTTTTCACACAGTGCATTATATAAGCCAGATTCTAAACCAGATTCTAATATACAAGCAATATAAACCAGTGCATTATATAAGCATTGCCTAGTGCATTATAGCATTATAAACCAGTGCATTACATAAGCAGTGCCAAGTATCAAAACAACAGTACAAAATATAGCATAAACTTAAGAAACTAAGCATCTAGTCTTGAGTTTGTTGTGGCGCTTGCGACCCTCCGTCTATAACCACTTCTACAGCCTATTTTGCAGTCTTCTTAATTTTCTTACTGCCACCTTTTGGAATTGTTCTCTCAGCAACTCGCTTCCCTTTACATGTGCGCACGTTGTGTCCCATGATCCCACATTTCTTGCATGTAACAGTTTGAAGATTCCTGGGCAATGTATTTTGGTATCTCGGCTCATCACTTGATTTATTACGATTTTTCTTGGACGACCAATTGATCTCCTCATGGTGGAGGGTTGATTGGTGATTAACATCGATTGGCCATAGATCGGACCATTGGTAGGCGTGATTATATGGCTATAAGTTGCCAACACGATCTTTTCACGCACACAAATAGAAGTTGTATTGGTTTAATGTAATTCATATACAATGATTTGTCAACACAACAAAGTAGATTTCTGGATAATAGATTTACCTATAGTATGATGAAACATACTCTTGGGTCTTTTTGTTAAACCATATGCAGCGATAGCATGACAACACAGTATTCCGTTAGATCCCACTTCCTACAAGCACCGTCTTTTGCTTTAAGTTGACACATATGTAGATACTCCATTCGAAACCCCAAATATATCAAAATCATCATCGCATGCCATGTTGCAATCCATTCTTCGCAACCCTCTTTGCCTTTTCTAAGATTTTTGGACTTTTGGACTTACAACACCTTTGTACCTACTAATAACATCCTTTTGAGTGGAAATTCGGTTATGTAATGTTTTATTCCTTCCAACAATGTAATTATTGGCTTGTCCCTATACTCTAAGATTTCTCGATTAAAAGCCTCGCATGTTGTTAACTTGCAAGTCGCGGTGTGTACTGTTTGAAATGGGACCTACTCCAACATGTAGCAGTCGACCATCATGTCTTTCCATGCGTGAAAGCTCCTTCATATGACTCATTGCTCTCTCCCACCTGGGGATGTTGTAGCCCTTGCTGCCCTCCATAAAGCTTCCTTGATTGTTCCCGAGATATTTCTTTCTCCGGTTCCCATATAAATGTTTAACACACAATCATGTTCAACATTTTGGCTAATCTCTATAATAGTGGAACGGACCACGTAGTAAATGAAATGACAATTCTGTCTAACATTAGTAAGTGAATGACAATTTTGTTCAACAATTATGTGTAAATGACAATTCTGCTCAACATTATGTGAATGACAATTTTGTGAGAAACATTAGTAAGTGAATGACAATTCTGTTGAGAAATATTAATAAGTAAAATACCTTCTGTTGATCGGATATAAATCCATACCCCTTAGGTTGAATGGACTGTAAGTCATCAAGTAGTAAGTTGAGAAACCATTGCCACGAATTCTTTGTTTCAGCTTCCACAACCGCATAAGCTATTGGTATCATCTTATTATTTCCATCTTTACCAACAACACCTATCAACTGACCTCCAAACTCCCCCTTTAGAAAACAAGCATCCAAACCAATTAGAGGTCTACAAGTTGTTACAAATGCTGCTTTACATGCTTTCAAGCATACATATATTCGTTCAAACACGGGCCCTCCAACAGAGTTGTCACACTGAATTTTAACGGTGGAATTAGGATTTGACTTTAGCAATTCCTCGGATAGCTCCTAAGATGTTTGAATTGTTCCCGACCGTGAATCATCTCTATTGCTCTTTTCTTGGCTCTATAAGCTTGATTCATTGATAACTTAACCCCACTTCTCAATACCTATTGCAATCAACCCCTTAGTTTTCAATTCGGTGTGTGTCTTAATATATACACAAATTCGAGCCAACCAATCCGTTTTGCTTCTATTTGTGATTGTCCTATGACAATTATGTTGATCGATGAAACTAACAAGTTGCCAAGACGATTTGCTTTTCTCATGCTAAACCTTAAATGAAATGGACATCCATCCATACACTTAGCAACCATTCTCTTCTTGTCATTTTTCTTGAATACGAGATTCTTCTTATTCTCCGTGCATATTCTTTTGGCATCTCGATCGCATCTTATCCTTAAACATCATCCCTATTTCAAATTTGGCAGTCTCTTTAAATTTTGGAAACCTTACCATATCACCTTCGTCATCACTAGCAGGTGGTGTATAAAGTTCATCCGAATCACAACTTTCAACATCAGAAATATCATTCTTTCTTGGAATTTTCTCTGCTGAAGCGTTTGGAAGAACAGTCGTCCAATCAACACCAACATCAGGACCTAAGTTACACTCATCACTATCATCACTATCATCACTTTCCTCGTAATCATCTGCATCATCACAATTTTCAACGTCAACATCCTCAAAAGTAACATCTTTGTAATTAGCATCTTCATCATTTACTTCTTCAACATCAACATCCTCAACATTTACATCTTCACAATTCTTCTCTTTATCATTGACTTCTTCAACATTTACTTCTTCAACATCAACATCTTCACAATTCTTCTCTTCAACATTGACTTCTTCATCATTTACTTCTTCCACATCAACATCCTCAACATTTACATCTTCACAATTCTTCTCTTCATCACTGACTTCTTCAACACTTACTTCTTCAACATCAACATTCTCAACATTTACATCTTCACAATTAGCTTCTTCAACATTTACTTCTTCAAAATTTACTTCTTCAACATCAGAATCCTCAACATTTACTTCTTCAACATCAACATCCTCAAAAATAACATCTTCAATATTGACTTTTTCAACATTGTGTTCAACATAAACGTCAACAACTTTAAACCCTCTAACATCTTGCACGAACTTTAACACATCTTGATCATTATTCAAAGGCGAGTCAAGAGAAAATGAGAACTTAGGGTCCGATACCATAAACACGTATATTGCAATACCCTCACCTTTAATCAAACCTTCAATATCCATGTAGGACATTAGGTCCACATCCCAATCCCAATTCATTTCAAGTAGTCCCCAACATCGACTTCTCTGGATGATAAACCAAACGGCCCCTATGGTGTACTCTAAGTCTAACCAATTGATCCTCAGCTGGCCTATACAAACAAAACAAACATAATCAATGCCAAACCCTAAACAATGCTAACAATGGGGTTTTTCAACTCTTATCAAAAAACATGAATTGGGGTTTTTCAACTCTTATAAAAAAACATGAATTGGGGTTTTTCAACCAAACCGAAATTAAAACCTAACAAATACCTGCAAACAAAAGAAGGTTTGGCCATGTCAGAAAGCGGCGTTGAAGAAGATGAAAACGGCGTGACGAAGACGAGAAAGTGAAGGACACGACAAAGCAAGAAGCGTCAGTTGTTTTCAGAAGGGAGCTTGTTGATTTGAGATGAAGAACACAACGTCACTTTTTCCGGATGAACACGACATACAGATGAAGAACACGACATTGTGGATGAAGAACACGGTCACAATTGTTTTTCTGAAGAAGCTTTTTTTTCAATGAAGGTAAGGGGACATGGAAATTAAATCATAATGACACTTGTTTTCCTTATTTTTAATATTTTAAATTTAATCATAATGACATGGAAAATAAATTGCCAGCATGGAAATTAATTTTTAACATGGAAAATAAATTGCCAACATGGACCCTGCCATGTCATCAGTCAACCTGCCATGTCATAAAAAATGGGAGTCAAATTGGTAAGGGGACCAAAAGTAAAGAACAAAACTAAAAAAGGGACTAAAACTCAGGATTTTAAAATGAGGGGACCAAAAGTTAAAAACAGGGAAAATAGGGGGACCAAAAGTGTAATTAAGCCAAATAGTTAACAACGATTATATGTGTCACGTAATAAATCAAGTGAATTTTTTTAACGTGGGACGCACTTAGGGATGAGAATAGGTTAGGTCGGTCTATAGGGCCTATGACTTAACCTATATGAGATCATATAGCAGACCATATTTATTATTTAAAAAGATTATGGCTTAACCTATATGAGAGACTATACTTATTTTCTAAAAAGATCAGGCTTAAGTTTTTTTAAAAACCTATTTAATTAAATATGTCAAACTTAGGCTATTAAAAGTCTATAAAACCTTATATATATATATATATATATATATATATATATATATATATATATATATATATATATATATATATATATATATATATATATATAAATAGATTGACCTATATATACATATATATTAAATAAAAAGGCTAAATAAACGGACACATATATGCACATATTAGAAAATATTGCTAAATAAGTCGACCTATATATGTCTATATAGAACGACCTATAAGACTTCTTAAGTAATATATATTTATTGAAAATCATAATAAAAATAGGCTTTTAAATAGGCTTTCAGGCTAGATAGACTTTTAAAAAGGTCAGACCAGGCTAAAAAAATATGCCTATAGTAGGCCACAGGCCAGACTCAGGCCTTGTAAGATTATCGTAAGCCAAGTCAAGGCCTTATAAAGCCTAGCCTAACCTAAACTAACCTAGCCTATTCCCACCCCTAGGCGCACCCCTTGAAAACTCGAAAATCCTCTTCTTAAAATCGGAAGTTTATTTTTAGGTTCGAACCCCATTTTGTTCAAACCAGTCAAAATATGGTGTGACCCCTGAAATTGTAAAAAACAGTACCGGAGATTAACTTTCGGTATTGAACCGGAAGTATAACTCCGACCATAGAAGCGAGAACATTGAATTGTATGTCACCTGGATATTTTGTATGAAACCATAAGTTTATTTTCGGTTTTGTCACGAAGCTGATTGTTATAAGCAGCAACCATTGTGATCACCACCATAACACAATTTCTCCTTCAAACCTCTCCATTGCCAATCCATTTTCCACTCCAAATCCATGTTTTTTGGTTCATCATATCAGAAAAAGCTCAACAAAGAAGAATTACAGGTAAATATCATCCTTTTATCCCTCATTTACTGCATTAATCTGTAACTTTTTGCTGAAAATAAGGTTACGTACAGACCGAAAGTTTATTTTCGATTTCTAGTTGAACTAAACCGAAAGTTTATTTTCGATTTTGTCTATGTGTTAAATTTTCCAGTAGCTTTCACTGTGACTGATGTATAATTAATTTTTATTATGTTACATAGGTATGGTGCACCTCGATAACATTCCTAAGCCCGATGTGACTGAAGTTGTATCGCTTGTCGTAGTCCCGCCCTGCGTAATTAAGGCGGTCGATGTTCGTGAACATTTTGAAAATGTTCAAGAATTTGAATTCCGGGACGATAAGCTGCATTAGATTCGTTTAGAGGCAACAAGGTTAGAATTTTCTACTATGATAGCAAGGTCCAATAACATCACTGATAGAAGAAATGCCTTTGTTATTTTGACTTGCGAAAGGAGCGGGAAATATGTGGCTCGCATTCAAAATTTGAAACGCGAGGAAATCGACACAAGAAAATGTGAGTGTCCGTTTCAGTTACGTGGTTATCTCATGGCCAACAATAAGTGGAAGTTTAATGTGATTAGCGGAGATCACAATCATGATTTAACTCCAAAGTTGTCCGATCATCCAATAACATGTCGGCTACTTCCGGATGAGAAAATTTGTGTTTCCGACATGACTTTGCATTTGGTACCTCCCAAAAACATTCTTGCAACTTTGAAGCGCAAAATACTGGAGATCACCTCTAATATCAAACAAGTGTACAATAAGCGCTATCAAACAAAGTTAGCCCTTCGGGAGGATCGAACCGAAATGCAACACCTTTTGAAAGTTCTTGATGAGAACAATTATGTTTGTAGGCACCGATGGGGTGATGATGAAGTAACTGTTAGAGACATTTATTGGACTTATTTTGATTCCATTAAATTGTTCAATACGTTTCTTACCATGCTCGTAATGGATTCGACGTACAAAACCAACAAGTACAAGCTACTGTTGTTGGAAATTATTGGTGTTACATCGACCAAGAAGATGTACTCAGTTGGTTTTGTATTTCTCGAGTGCGAAAAAGAAGACAACTTTCAATGGGCTTTAGAGGTGTGTAGGTCAATGTTGAAGGACCAAGAGGATATGTCAAAGGTAATTATTACCAACCGTGATAGGACATTAATGAATACCGTTGCAACCATATTTTCGACTTCTTCCGCATTACTTTATAGGTACCATATTACAAAAAATGTGAGAAGTTGGATTAAACATGCCGTGGGGTCGAAACAGGTAGCTAGTGAAGATGGAAAGTTGGTAAAGTCCGGTGTTATTATGGATAAAATCATGGTTGCATGGAATATTATTGTTAATGCATCTACAAAAGAGATGTATACTGATGCTGTTTTATGATTCCGAGCAGTTTGTGAGAAATATCTGAATCTGTTGAAATATGTGAACAGCACAATACTTGATCAGGTGAAGGAGAAATTTGTTTGTGCATGGACTGATCAGGTTATGCACCTCGGACATATAACATCAAACCAAGTTGAATCTGTGCATGCTTGTCTCAAGAATTGGTTGGCAAATAACAAGGGCGATTTGATTACGGGTTGGGAAGCTGTGAACCATATGGTCATGAACCATCATAATGAGATACAAATGACATTTGGTCGCAGTATCACGGTGTTGGAACATAGGTTCAAAGAGAATATGCTATATTCTCAATTGGTCGGTAACATCTTCCGGGAGGCGCTTAATTATATTTTTCACAAGGCCAAAAAAGCTTCAACTATGGGTGATGACACCTCAAAGTGTGAGTGCACTATTGTGAATACATATGGTCTCCCTTGTGCTTGTGTTATAGCCAAGAAGATGAGTGGTAATGTCCCAATATGTACGGACGAGGTCTCTAGTCATTAGAAGAGACTTAGTTTTGAGGATGACGGGAAAATGAAAAGTGATAAAACAAATATCTCCATCCTTACCGAATGGGAAGCAATACAAGCAAGATTTTTGAGAGTCGATGACGCTACCGAACTCCACATCAAAGAAGAGTTAAGAAAGATTGCGTTTCCGGAGACCACGAATTTGAAACCACCCTCCCAACCGGTAAAAACAAAAGGTGCACCGAAGAAGTTGAAACCTACACCGGGCGACAATTCTACTACGAGGAATCCTTCATATTATGAACATGTTGACAAAGTATTTCCCGAATCACCTACACCAAAATCTCAGAAATATGCTTCCAAAGGTGCCTGTATTAGCAAACCGCCGCCTACATCGACTCCATCAAAAATACCGTTTATTGATCAAATGCCGGTTTTCATGCACAAATATGTTGAAAGGATCGTCAATGTGGGTGGTGACGGTAATTATGGCTTTTGAGCTGTTTCTTATTTTCTAGGCAGCCGCGAAGAGTATTACAATACTGGGCGAGATACTCTGATCACAGAGTTGACAGAACACGGAGAGTTGTAGACACTTGTGTTCGGGAGTAAAGAGAAGGTTAAGGAAATACATCACGCACTAGTAGCTATTAAGGTTAGATGTGCACCGGAGGACAAATGGATGCGGTTCTCTGAAATGGGTCATCTCATATCAAGTGCGTATGACAGCGTGTGTATAAACCTGACAAGAAACGGTTTTTCAGAGACTTATTTTCCTCTGCGCACTACTCCTACACCAAATCCAAGTGATCATATCATTCGTGTTGGGTGGATTTCAAATCCACGACATTTTGTTCAAGTCTACTTGAAACCGGGATGCCCTATACCACTGATGTAACACTCGAAAAATCATTTAATTATTTAAAATGAAGTATTAAGGAATTAATTGATGGAATTTAGTCAAAGAAAGAATTATCGGAATAATTATAAGGACGTTAACGGATTTATAAGTCGGTTTAAGAGGATTAAGTGAATAATCAATTTGGTCGGAGAATTATTATTATGAGTAGAAATTAATTAGCTAGAATATTAGTGAGTTTTATTATAATGTGAGAAATAGAATGAAGAAGTATTATTTAATTGGCCAATAGAATATATGGTAGATACAATATTTAATTTATTAAAAGAAGTGGAATAATTAAGTTAATTATTAATAGAGTAAGATATTAGAGAGTATATAAAGGAAGGAAATAATAGAAAATAGGGTTTTACGTAAGAAGAGGAAATCAAAAAGAAGGTGGAGGCACAAAGGCTAGGAGGGAATTCAAGGAGTGCACAACCGGAACCGGAAAAATAGGAATTCGATCGGAGTTATAACCACCGTCAAATCTAAGGTAAGGGGTGGGGTTCTAGCTCTCTAAACGGGATTATGATAAATCGTATGTGGGGATGAATTTACATGAAATTATCTGTGTTTGTGTAATAAATGGTTAAATTACATAGTAAATTATTAATAAGAATAGAATAAATTAATATGATTATAAACCACACGCCCTCACAAAAACAGAAGGAGACGAAGGCCTTACATAAATAATTCGATTATTAAATAATTATAATTTTTAATTATTAATTTAATTGAGAATATAATTTATTAATAAGTTGGATTTATTGGGATTAATTATGGAGTAAGGGAATTGAATTATGAGATGAGTAAAGTGAGGAGAAA
Source organism: Vicia sativa (assembly GCA_021764765.1). NCBI lineage: Eukaryota > Viridiplantae > Streptophyta > Magnoliopsida > Fabales > Fabaceae > Vicia > Vicia sativa. The sequence continues at coordinate 197,500,152 of CM038793.1, read as the reverse complement.
ACTCTACTCACATTATTTAATTTATTTTATTTATGTTAGAGGAATAAAAGGAATAAAAGAAGGAAAAGAGGAAAAGGAGTTATTTTTGAGAAAACACACATACGCAATTGAGAAGAGGAAAAGGAAGGAGGAAAGCCGATTCGTAAAGTCAAGAACCCACAAGATAAGGGTGATTTCGATTAATTAATTCATATTATCGGTTTAGATATTCAATGGTATGGATCATAGTATGTTAGGGAATCCGATTTTAGAATTCCGTAGAATTGTCCCTATTGTGTCGGATTGTAGGTTGAAAACAATTAGAGTGTTAGATAATAAAATGAATGATGAAATAATGTTGTTTGATGTTATAATGGTGCAAAATGGATGTGATTTGGTGTTTCTCATGATGCAATAAAGAATGAATAAATTTTTGAGGGGAACCGGTTCCCGCCGGTAATAAATAACAAAATTTCTATATAGGTAGGAATTTCCTATTTAACTACTCAGAACCGGTTCCCGTGATAGGAAACCGGTTCCACTTTAATTTTGAAAATATTAAACTTTAAAATTTAACTTTCAAACCGTAAGTCCTTTTGAGCGCACGTTGTTTCTAAAATTAATGCTCTATTTTATAAAATGAAAATATTTCCTAAACCTTGAAATTATTTTGAAAACGAGTCGATTCGAAAAATATTATTGAAATGTAGCGTGACATGAATGGATGTATTAGGATTGTATGAAAGGAAGGCATGTGTATGCTGTTTATTGTGTGCATGATCATTGAAGTGTCATGTTTTGGTTTTGATTCGGTTTATGATAATTGGTGTATTCATGATTGTATTGATATTATGTGTTTTGTTGGTGTTGTATATGCCTGATAGTTGTTGATCTTAGTTGTTGTTGTTGTGGTTATATCACCAATTGAAAAAGGGCGTTTGACATATTTATGCTTTGTGATGAATTATTTCATGATAGGTGATTATATCATGTTGTGGTTGATGATGGCTTATGATGTCTGATGTGGTCATAACCTGTGTTGAATGTTGCATGTTGGTGTTGTGCATGCATATGCATTCTTGGTGAAGTTAATTCCCATTGTGTGGAATTTGACTTGTATTGCCGTTAACCGATACCGGGTGGTGATGGGTGGTTAGGCTGGATTCTTGACTCAGTGGTGTCTGGGCGAATCGATGATTACTGTATCCGGTTGATGATGGATCAGTGTTGGGTGACTTGGTCACGTGTTGGTACCACATGCATTGCGTCTGATTTGTGTTTGCATGGGATTGTAACATGTTAGGATGTCTTCCAGTGTTACAATTCTTTTGTTGATTATTGATTGCGCACATTGACTTGTATGATTGTGACTGCGTATTGAATATGAATTTATGCTAAAATGGGTGAAATAATATGCTTGTGATATATTGTTGATTGAGAAGCTTATAATGTGTTTTAATTATGAGAAGTCTCACCCTTACTTTAACAATTTCAGATTAAAGTTAGCAGCTCAGGAGTTGGTGAGGATGACTCTAGAGCTTATCATTTAAGTCAGCGTGTCAGTGTCATGCTCTGATTAGGTTGTAACACTGGGGAACGTTAGTTAAGGAATTAGTTATTATTCAATTGTTTCTTTGAATTTCATTTGGGAATAATTATATTTTGATTTATTCCGTTTTGGTTATGGTATTTTTCCGCTGTGTAAGACATATTCTTCATTTGATTGAATTATTTGAATAATGACCCTCAGTGTAGCATGACTACTGTTTTATTGGAAGTTTTATTTATTTCATAATTGTGACATCCCTTGTTCCGTGTTAACTCTGATGGAATATGTCCTTTAATCATTAATATAATTAATATTGTTCGGGGTATTTTAGAAGGGTGTTACAATAGTGGTATCGAGCATAGTGTTAATGTCATTATCCTTTGTACGCCGTGTGTCTGAGGTTAATGATTTTAGGAGTAGTGAAACTAAGGAGAGATGCTTCCGGATCTCCAATTGTAAGTCGGTAGAACTGGAATGGGATTGTTTCATAATCAAGTTAGTAGAAATGGTTTATATGATTATCGGATGTCTATTGACAAATTGAGGACCCTAAATCGTATATGGTATATAATTGTATTGGAACATAAGATGAGTATGAGAAGTTTGGTGGGATGAGTTGACGATCTAATAAGGAAAATGAATTGAGATGAATGGTTAGAGTTGCGTAGATATTATGATGGTGCTGTAGTATTTATGTTGTATTCTTCGACGGAAGTGAAAGGAAAATCTAAGAGTGATGAATTACCGGTAATGAAGAATTGTTTTGAGATTATTCCGAGTAAGTTGGATTACCTGTTGTGAATGAATTCCCAGAAGTGTTTCCGGAAGATGTTAGTGAGCTACCATCTGAGAGAGAAGTGGAGTTTGCTATAGATTTAATTCCTGGAACTAATCCGGTGTCGATGACGCCTTATCGCATGTCGACATCTGAGTTGCCTGAGTTGAAGAAATAGTTGGAAGAGTTGCTTGAGAAGAAGTTTATTCGTCCCAGTGTTTCACCGTGGGGAGCTCCGGTGTTGTTGGTAAAGAAGAAAGAAGGTTCAAAACGGTTATGTGTTGATTACAGACAGTTGAATAAAGTTACAATCAAGAATCGGTATCCTTTGCCGAGGATTGATGATTTGATGGATCAACTAGTTGGAGTTTGTGTATTTAGTAAGATTGATCTGAGACCTGGATATCATCAAATTCGTGTGAAGTCAGAGGATATTCAGAAAATTTCATTTAGAATGAGGTATGGGCATTATGAATATTCTGTTATGCCGTTTGGAGTTACTAATGCACCTGGTGTTTTTATGGAGTATATGAACAGGATATTCCATCCGTATCTTGACAAGTTCGTAGTAGTGTTCATTGATGATATCTTAATCTACTCGAAGAGTGATGGAGAACATGCAGAACATCTCAGAGTTGTATTGGGATTGTTGAAAGAGAAGAAGCTTTATGCGAAGTTGTCCAAATGTGAATTCTGGTTAGGTGAAGTAAGTTTTCTTGGCCTTGTAATTTCCAAGAATGGAATTGCTGTGGGTCCTACGAAGGTAGAAGCGGTATCTCAGTGGGAAGCGCCGAAGAATGCTTCTAAGATCCGTAGTTTTCTGGGTCTTGCAGGTTATTACAGGAAGTTTATAGAAGGATTTTCCAAACTAGCGTTGCCGTTGACTAAGTTGACTAGAATAGGGCAGGTGTTTGTTTGGGATGTTGAATGTGAGAAAGGATTTCAAGAGCCGAAGAGGAGGTTGACTAGTGCTCCGATCTTGATTTTGCCAAATCCTACTAAGTCTTTTGTTGTGTATTGTGACGCATCATTGATGGGATTAAGTGGTGTGTTGATGCAAGATAAGCAGGTTGTGGCTTATGCTTCGAGACAATTGAAAATTCATGAAAGGAATTATCCGACTCATGATTTAGAGTTGGCCGCTGTTGTATTTGTTTTGAAGTTATGGAGGCATTATTTATATGGTTCTCGGTTTGAGGTGTTCAGTAATCATAAGAGTCTGAAGTATCTCTTTGATCAGAAAGAGTTGAATATGAGGCAGAGGAGATGGTTAGAATTCCTAAAGGATTATGATTTCGGTTTGAATTACCATCCTGGTAAGGCAAACGTTGTTGCGGATGCTTTAAGTAGAAAGTCCTTGAATATGTCGATGTTAGTGGTTCGTGAGTTAGATTTGGTTGAACAATTCAGAGATTTAAGCTTGGTACGTGAAACTACTCCGAATAGTGTGAAATTGGGAATGCTGAAGCTGACCAGTGGTATTTTGGGAGAGATTAGAAATGGACAGAAGTTCGATGTTGGTTTAGTTGACAAGTTGACATTGATCAACCAAGGTCAAGGAGGTGAGTTCCGGATTGATGAGAATGGCGTTATGAGGGTTGGTGACAGAGTGTGTGTTCCAGAGGTTGCCGAGATTAGGAAGAGTATTTTGGAAGAAGGACATCGTAGCGGGTTGAGTATTCATCCCGGTGCTACTAAAAACCACGATTTGAAGAAGTTGTTTTGGTGGCCGGAATGAAAAAAATTTAGTTTGTATGCTTGTTTGGTTTGTCAAGATCGAGCATCGAAACCGCCATTGATGGAACCGTTGTTTCCGAGTGGAAGTGGATGGAATCTCTATGGATTTTGTGTCCGGTTTGCCAAGGACGGCGAAGAATTGTGATTCTATCCGGGTTATTGTTGATCGTTGACGAAATCGCCACTTCATTCGATAAGAATGGATTATCCGATGGAAAATTGGCGTTTGCACGAAAGTATTGTGTCGGATCGAGATCCGAGGTCATCCAAGTTTTACGGGCAAGAAGCCTTGGGTACTAAGTTGCGCTTCCGCTTATCGCCAACATGGTCAAACGGAGAAATTTCATTAGAGGATTTGTTGAGGGCTTGTGTGTTGGAGAAAGCTTTATCTACCGTTGATTGAGTTTACCTACAACAATAGTTTTCATTCGAGCATTGATATGGCTCCAGGCATTGTATGGTAGGAACACCATTGTGTTGGTATGAAACCGAGAGTGATTGGACCGAAATTGTCCAGACTTAAAAGATTAAGATGATTCAGAGAAGATTAAGACTTCTAGTCGCCGAAAAGTTATCACGATAAGAGGAGGAAAGACCTTGAGTTTAGTGAAGGAGGACATGTTTTTATGCGAGTCACCCGATGACCGATTTGATCCAAGAAGTTGACTCCACGTTTATTTCCGTTACCAAGAGAATTGGGAAGGTTGCATATCGATTGCCTTGTCGCCGCCACTTGCAAATTTGCATGATGTTTTTCATGTATCTCACTAAGGAAGTACATTCGATCCGTCTCATGAGATTCGTAGATGATATACGAGAGAATTTGACTTAAAAGGATCGAATTGAGGCGAGGAGATCGCTTGGTAAGAGTGGCTTGGGAAGTGGAAATGTCACATGGGAAGAGTCGATGAAGGACTCATCCCAACTTTTTTAAGGTATGTTTTCGAGGAAAAACTCTTTAGTTGGGGACACCCCAAATAATTCGATTATTAAATAATTATGATTTTTAATTATTAATTTAATTGAGAATATAATTTATTAATATATTGGATTTATTGGGATTAATTATGGAGTAAGGGAATGGAATTATTGGAGGTGTGATGAGTAGAGTGAGGGTGTAAGGAGTAAAAGACTCTACTCACATTATTTAATTTATGTTAGAGGAATAAAAGGAATAAAAGAAGGAAAAGAGGAAAAAGGAGTTATTTTTGGAGAAAACACACATACGTGCAATTGAGAAGAGGAAAAGGAAGGAGGAAAGCCGATTCGTGTCGGAAGTCGAAGAACCCACAAGGTAAGGGGTGATTTCGATTAATTAATTCATATTATCGGTTTAGATATTCAATGGTATGGATCATAGTATGTTAGGGAATCCCGGTTTTAGAATTCTAGGGTTCCGTAGAATTGTCCCTATTGTGTCGGATTGTAGGTTGAAAACAATTAAAGTGTTAGATAATAAAAAGGAATGATGAAATAATGTTGTTTGATGTTATAATGGTGCAAAATGGATGTGTTTTGGTGTTTCTCATGATGCAATTCGTATGGGTATGTTTGGAATTGGTTTAGAATGAATAAATGCTGTCAAAAGTGCAGATTTTGACTGAACCGGTTCCCGTGGGTAGGAACCGGGTTCCACTGTGTAAATTTATAAAAACCGGCAAAAATGCACTCAGGAACCGGTTCCTGTATAGGTAGGAACCGGGTTCCTATACATTTTCCGAGCGAGATTTTGAACTACTCAGAACCGTTCTGTATAGGTAGGAACCGGTTCCATTAATTTTGAAAAATATTAAACTTTAAAAATTCATAACTTTCAAACCGTAAGTCCGTTTTGAGCGCCGTTTTGGACGTTGTTTCTTAAAATTAATGCTCTATTTTATAAAATGAAAATATTTCCTAAACCTTGAAATTATTTTGAAAACGAGTCGATTCCCGAAATAAGTGATTATTGACTGACGCACATTGGAATGTATGTAGCAGTGGACCTGTGATGAATGGATGTATTAGGATTGTATGAAAGGAAGGCATGTGTATGCTGTTTATTGTGTGCATGATCATTGAAGTGTCATGGTTTGGTTTTGATTCGGTTTATGATAATTGGTGTATTCATGATTGTATTGATATCATGTGTTTTGTTGGTGTTGTATATGCCTGATAGTTGTTGATCTTAGTTGTTGTTGTTGTGGTATATATTGGTGATAGTCTTATTAATTGAAGGGTAAGCGTTTCGCATATTTATGCTTTGTGATGAATTATTTCATGATAGGTGATTATATCATGTTGTGGTTGATGATGGTTTATGATGTCTGATGTGGTCATAACCTGTGTTGAATGTTGCATGCTGGTGTTGTGCATGCATATGCATTCTTGGTGAAGTTAATTCCCATTGTGTGGAATTTGACTTGTATTGCCGTTAACCGATACCGGGTGATGATGGGTGGTTAGGCTGGATTCTTGACTCAATGGTGTCTGGGCGAATCGATGATTACTGTATCCGATTGATGATGGATCAGTGTTGGGTGACTTGGTCACGTGTTGGTACCACATGCATTGTGTCTGCATTTGTGTTTGCATGGGATTGTAACATGTTAGGATGTCTTCCAGTGTTACAATTCTTTTGTTGATTATTGATTGCGCATATTGACTTGTATGATTGTGACTGCGTATTGAATCTGAATTTATGCTAAAATGGGTGAAATAATATGCTTGTCATATATTGTTGATTGAGAAGATTATAATGTGTTTTAATTATGAGAAGTCTCACCCTTACTTTAACAATTTCAGATTAAAGTTAGCAGCTCAGGAGTTGGTGAGGATGACTCTAGAGCTTGTCATTTAAGTCCGCGTGTCAGTGTCATGCTCTGATTAGGTTGTAACACTGGGGAACGTTAGTTGAGGAATTAGTTATTATTCAATTGTTTCTTTTGAATTTCATTTGGGAATAATTATATTTTGGTTTATTCCGTTTTGGTTATGGTATTTTTCCGCTGTGTAAGACATGGTCTTAATTTGATTGAATTATTTGAATAATGACCCTCAGTGTAGCATGACTACTGTTTTATTGGAAGTTTTATTTATTTCATAATTGTGACATCCCTTGTTCCGTGTTAACTCTGATGGAATATGTCCTTTAATCATTAATATAATTAATATTGTTCGGGGTATTTTAGAAGGGGTGTTACACGGACGTCCTCTAGGGGCCTTAGGAGTGGAGGCGGGCGCCTCCCTTGTAGGAGGCGGGGGCGACAAATCTTATGGCGAGCGTCCCATAAGTTAAAGTGGGTCATGTTTCACTTTTTTTTCAATTCTTTAATATATTAACCATTGTTTTATTTTTGGTTTTGTCTATTAGTTTATAGATGGCATAAGTGAAATAATAATTATCCTAATAGCATATTATCTAGTTAGGTGGAATGATAGGGTATCATTTAGTTAGATTAAATAGGATATAGTGCACTAGAATTTGAAAAGAGAGAGTACAACAAGTTGGCATCTTACTGAGCAGTAGAATCACATTTCATATCTATAAATATTGTAGCATAATAATAATAATAAATTGATATCCTTAGTAAAATAGTTCGGATCAAAATGAATTAAATTATAGAAGGGTATAATATATATCTATCAGTAGCATTAGTGAGGTTCCATAGAGTATAGACAGAAAGAAAAATAAAACCAAGTTGTAGATGTATAGCAAAACCATAACAGTGATATACTTAATTAATTTAGCCGAAGGATATTAAACATGTATTAGTAGTAATGGTAGTAGTAGTTGATGAGATGACGCCGATTAGCCGAGTTAGTGATTTACGCGATATAATTAGTTGTCCGGAATTAATTAAAAATTGTCGGAATGATTTATATATTTTAGTAGATGATTATAATTTATTTTGTTGACATTGTGTGAAGGTATTGTGTTGTTGAGTTGTTTGTGATTTATTGGCGATGAATATGTTGTTGTATATTGAATTATGTGAAGTTGCAGGGTGTTTTCAGTGACGATAATTACCTCAGATTATTGGTAATAACAGTGATATAGGCGTATGCCTCGTGAAGTGAATTTATGTTGTTATTGCATGTTGTTAGCATCGCATTTCATGTTGCATTTGTGAAGACCTGTATTGGCGGAATTGTGAAGAAGGGTTATGCCTTGTGCCTCTGTTAACTGACAATAGTGAAGGGAGCTGAAGCTCCGTTGGTACCACATGCATATGTATTGTTGTGTCTCATTTGAAATCATGTCGTTGTTAATCGTGAAGTAAATTATATGTTGTTTCTAACGAATGAAGTGGTGTTGTGTTGTTGTTGATTGAGAATTTATTGTGACGTGTTAATTGTGTTGTGATAATTTTATATGATTTAATCCTAATATATTATTTATCATACACCTGTTTATATTAGTAGATATCTCACCCTTTCTATTTTGTTGGCCGTTACCTTTATATTGGTAACATGCAGGTAACAAGGAGTAAAGAATTTAGTAGCTTTTGGCGTCGTCACTCTGATACGTAACACTCGGGGGGAAATGAACGCATATTTGATTTTATATTGTTATCCGTTGCATTGTTGATGTTAGTACTTGAGAATTTGTTTCCTTGAATTAAGTTGTTTAAGAGATGCTATATTTCGTTTGGAGTTTTGAAACATTATGAATCCGCTGCGTAGTTTTGAATAAATATGAAGTATTTTGAAGAATAATTAATTGTTATAATTTCTTTTGATTAAATTGTGCTATGTATCTATTATGATATGTTTTTTATGATGACGGTTTTGAATTATGAATGTAATGCCTCATATCGTTGAAATCTTTAGCACTCTGATTTTTATATAAAACGTTGGGTAGAATTGGGATGTTACAACCGACATCACTAAAGTGGGCGCTTCATTTCACAGAACCATCAGAGACATGGCCGGACGATTTCATGAAAAGGATGCAAGAATACAACAAGTTGAGGGAAATAGATATAGAAATAAATAGGGAAAAGTCGAAAGAGGTGCCACCGGTGGATTTATCCGGCGACACTTTTTTCGCCTCTTTCAAGTAGTATAGATAGCATTGTAATGTTAACTTCATTTTGATAATGTATTATCATGTGGAAATATACTCATTTTTGTAATTTGACCACTTGCAACAAATTTGAATATATGAGATTTTGTGTTATACTTGTTGTTTCTGTTATGTTTCTGGTTTTTCAAACCCAAAAAATTTATCGGAATTTAACTTCCAGTTTTGGTATTAAGTAGGAAACCAAAATTTAACTTTCGGTTTTATTACTAACAGAAAGATAGGATTTCTATGGTCCATGTTTACATCCTTCTACTATAAAAACACCTCTCCTCTTATAATTCTTCCTACGACAACAAATAAAATCAAATATGTACATGAAATTAGACATCACATGGGTTGTTGGAGTTGTTCGTTTTCCCAGCGACATACCATCTCACGGATTCAAGATCACGGTGTACACCCCAATTGAAGAGGTACGTGAAACTTTGCAGGAACTTGTTCCTTACGACGACAGTCGAAAGGTAGAGAAGATCAAGTACCGCTCACCATCAATTGGCAATGAAGGGAATTTGCAGTTCATGAACCATGAACTGAAGAACGACGACGATTTACGGGCTATATGGTCGGCTTATCGAAGTTTTCAGGAGAAAATTCCAATCGAACTAGATGTGACTTTATCAAGAACCGTCGATGACATTATGAGGATGTTACAACGTTCACCAGGATATTGATTTGTAATGTTCGATTTATGTTTAACTTTCAGTTTGTATTTGCTAAGTTTATGTATCTCTAACTTAGACAATGAAATGCATTTTTCTAGTTTTTTGTTATGAATGAAACCGAAAATATAGTTACGATACATAACGGAAATTTAATTTTCAGTTTGGTTTAAATTTTATCAGATGGTGATGCGCACCAGAAATATATTTCTGATTTTCAGAAATTTAAAAATTTCATCCAGATAAATAAAAAAATTATAGAGTGAGTTAAAAAATTCACTTTGGTCTCCAAGTAAAAATTGGTTGTTGTTGGGAACTATTGTTTCTAGCTGGCATTTAGTTAATAAAAATCTTCTAATCAAAGTTCTTAATTTTGCAACTAAATTAGTGCTCTATTGAACTATTTACGGTCAAGGTTTGTTGTTGGAGGCACTTACTCATCTCATGTTTGAATACTAGTGTAAGATTATTTATGGCGCATGACCAAGTAGTCTAAAACTATTGTTTATGATATAAACTATTGCCCAAGACATTTTGTTGTTGTATTTATAGATTCTTAGTTCTCAAGATTCTACTAATAATGAATTAATGTTCCAAAACCTTTTCACCTTCTTAAGTAAAATATTTTGTTTAGTGTTTCAACTCAAGTCATTCTCTAAAGTAAAATATGTTGTTTAGATTACGATACTTAACAACATGAATATAAGAATATGAATATAAGTTCATTTCAATATAAAAATTACTTGACTCAATTTTAATAGTCATGAGCTTGAAAAGTTCGTCATAATATAGTAGGAAGATTGATTTCTGAAACATGGAAAATAACTTCACTTGATATTTATATATTGTTTATTCTTCTTCATTGTAGTATTTCTTCCTCACACTTGAATTTCAAGTAATAATACAATAGAAAAATTAAAACGAATATTTTGGCAGGTTTTGCCAAGTGTCACTAATTCATAATTTTTTCTATTTTGGTCCTTTCCTAATATAGTAACATTCCATTTTTAGTCACAATTTAATTTTTTTATTTTTTAAAAATCTTTTCCACCCACATATTTAATGCCCACTTTGTAATTTTCTATGGAACTTCTCTTTTCCCGTGACAACACACTATAGTTTTCCTCTTCCACCCCTTGACAACACACTATAACCTTTCACCTTCAAAATTGCTTTTACGATACAGATATTATTGACACTCCTTCATCTTCCATTACAGATTCATTGGACCATCAACATGGAGGGTTGAATTTTGAAGGTTAGTGAATTGAAGATTTGTTATTTCTTCAAATTCTTTGTGTATAAATATCGACTAATTACTCTCCAATTTTTCATAACCCCACACTACTTCTCTCTGTTTTTACCTTCTTCTGCAAACTCCAATTTTTCTGCAACGGCCGCCGCAAGACGCGATTATGTTTCTGAAATTACTCCGGCAAAGGAATCATGATATGTTGTTGTTCGTGTGATTCGGTTATGGTTTGTTCCAGACATGAATTCGAAGCAAAAATACTATGCCATGGAAATGGTCCTGATGGATGAGAAAGTGGTGAAGGTCTTTAACCAATTAAACTATTTTTTTTTGCCATCCTTTATGTGTGTTTGTTGTAGGAATATTCCGCGAACAAGTATTTTTAATTATCGATTCCACAGGGATTGGTGTATATTGTAGTATTTCAATAGAAAAGTGTATTTTAAGATTGAAGTAACCGAAGAGTTTGTTTCCTAAGCTACTAGTACCATGAATTTCCAAACAAGTAACTAAATTAGTCTTTTCAAAAGAGAGTTATGGTTTGGATTCAAGAGAGTTGGAGTTTGTTTTCAATTGATGGAAGCATGTCAAGATTAGTTTCATTGACCTAGTTTCATATGCATTCTATTAATCAAGTGATGAACTAGTTTGATGATTTCTATAAATACGTATCCTCTCAATCTTGTGATTCCTCACCAAGATTGTGAGTTTTATCATGTTAATCCTTGAATGATTCCTCACTTCAACTATTGACATGATAAACATTAAGCTCAATACTTGTAAACACTAACACACAAATCTAGTCATAGCATTTGTTCATTAGTGGATGAATATCCTAGGTCTACTTTGAAGCATTCTTTTCCAAGCAAGTTTCAAAGCATAAAGATGAAGAACAAAGATATTCAACTATATTAATCATCAACCATGTTCATACACAAATGGATTAAAAGAAATACATACTAGTTAGATCAACTACCTCTAATCTTGACACAAAAAGAACTTAGCCACACATTTCCATGGTTGCTTTGCTCACAAGATTGTTGGAGGAGATGATGAACATGAAGAATCAAGATGAAAAACTATGTTTTTCTTACAAATTCTATGCCCTAATTTTTACACAATGAAAGATAATGATGATGAAGTGAAGTTCCCTTGCCTAACACACCAAAAGCCAGTTGGAAATGATGGAGTTGGTGGCCAAAAAGGTGAAAGCATGGGTCTGTCCTTTTTCTATTTTTCGCAGACCGCGCTAAGCCCGGTTATGCGCGCTGAGCACGCTCATGCTGCAACCGCGCTAAGCGCGACCTGAAGCATGCTTCTTCATCCAAAAATTCATTCAAAAAGAATCATCCCAAGAGCTCTTCAAGTGTCCTTGAATCCAAGCTTGAGAGAATTAATCAATAAAAACCTACAATTAAAAGTAAACTAAGTCAAATAATATATTATAAACAAAAACTAAATAAAAGCATAATTAAACCAAAATACTAGAATAAATACTACTAATTAATTAAAAAGGCATTGTTAAGGACCACAAAATCATGTACAAAATAACTACAATTTGGTCCTTAACAACTCTCCCCAACTTACTTCTTTGTTTGTCCCCAAACAAAAGTCAATAATCTCACTAAGCAAGAAGAAACAAAATGTAAGTATGAAACTCACACAAGAATGATGGTTCAAACTCAATATACCCGACAAAAGCACACATCGATCGCTTCTTCGAAACACAACATGGATATGAATTAAGTTCTAAACACAATATATCAACACATGTAACAAAATAAAAGATAAGTTCACACTTGAATCACCTAATCATTTCTTTAATATTCATGAAGAACAAAATGTAATATTTACAAAGGACTAAACACTCTCACTAATAGTCATGCACATCCAGAATAATTCATGCATCCATCGAAACAAGTTAAATAACAAAATGGAAACAAAGATCACTAAGGACTTTCAAGGGTTGTAACTTGGCTTAGGTTAGAAACAAGGGATATTTAAGTACAAAGCCATTGAAACAAATTGGGTTAAAGAATATGAAGAGCATTTCACAAACTAATTCCCACTTCCTTTTTATTATTCACAACCTCTTTTCTTTTTCACACAATGATCCTTTTTTTTTCTTCTTTTCTTTTCATATACAAATTTTTCTTCTTTTGTATTTTTCTTTTCTCTATTCTTTTTTCTTTCTTTAGGATCATTGTGTCATCAATTCTAGGTTCTTTTTGATCCACCTCCCCAACTTCATTTATATCAATCCTTTTTTATTCAAGAACATGCTCTTCAAGGGTTAATCAATAAAAAGGGTTGGTATTTACAAACAAGAAAAATTTATAGTATGAATTATCATTGAATTTTCAAAGATTATCAACAACTATTAAGTGGCCTACTTAACAATTAGTTGATTTGATAAATTCATCCTACAAATACAATTTAAGCTCAAAAGGGTTCACAAGGATTCACTCACTCACGGTTAGTTGAAGCCCTTTTGGAATTGATGGTTTTTCTCATAATGCACAAAAAATTGCCTTGATCATCTCTAAGCTTCCAAATTATCACAAACAAATGAAGATTAAGCATGAATCACACGAGTTAAAAAAACTATTAGACACTCTATATTTGGTATAAGGTGGAAAGCTTCTCACCTTTGTGGTTTGAGTCCTAATGATTCGAATGTGAACACAAAGTTTTTTTGTACATGCCAAGATATTTTGCATAAAGCACAAATTTCATAGACATGTTAATATTCTACAAAACGATTAAATATGTACCTTATTTGTGGATCGAGTAGAAAATTATATCATCACCATCACTTTGGTGATACACACTTACTTGCTTTGGAGTACCGTTGAAAAACCGGGACAAACCAAAAGAAGTACAATTCAAAATGAATAAACTATAATCTAAAAAAAATAAAATAAAACAAAATAGAATAAAACAAAATAAAACAAAATGAAATAAAATAAAAGACACCCCAAAATGGTGTTTAAAACTAAAAAGTATTTAGGCTCCATGCCTACAAAATGCCAATTGGAATTACAAATACATCCTCAAAATGGATGGCAACCAACAAAATCCAAGAGTTTAAACAAAAACTAAAAACTAGAAAATACTAAAAATAAAATAAAAACAAGAAAAATAAAAGATCATCATCAATTTGAAGCCTCGAGGATAGAATCTCCAGGAGTCTCAGAACCAGAATCTGAACTGCCCTCTCCATCATCCTCACTCTGCTCATCACCATCAGCATCACCCACCTCCTCCTCTGCATTTGGCCCGACCCCGGGCCAACCTGCATAAGCACTAAGCTGCTCGCTCGTGCAAGTGAAGTGATTCACCCCCGGCTCTCTGATCTGCAAAGTAAGGTGCTCCATGCTCTCGTGCATATACATAAATGCTCTCTGATGAGCAAGATGTATTTGCCGGTTCCATTCTTCAGAGGGACTGGCCTGAGGAAGTGCAGCAACTACTGGAACAGCCTGGGCAACAAAGTTATCATCCAGGGCCCTACAATAGCGATCACAATAGTGATCATCAATGATCCCATCAATAGTAAGGTGCCCCACAGCAGGAAAGACAATTTTGGCCCTTTTCAGAAGGCCCATTATCAACCCAGGATAAGTTAGGGCACATTTTATACGCTCTCCCCTAGAGGTATAACTCAATGCGACCCTCTTCAGCTCATTAGTGATCAACCGACCAAAATCAATTTGCTTCTCATCGAGCATATAAGCAATTAGGCCGGCGGTCTCCATGGGAATAGAAGATGTGTGGCTTCTAGGTCTCAAATTATACAGGGCCACACACATCAGCACTCGGGCACTAGTCTTCAGGATGGACCGGTTGAATTTTAAAGGTTGCCCAACCCTGTTCAGCTCATATGAGTGCCCTGACAAACAAAGCTTTCTCCGCAACATCGCATGATCCCAATTACCACGAGCCAGGTGGTCGTGGTAGATATCCAACTGATCCTCTGGGGCTGTCCAGGTTATCCCCAGGTAATTGTTGATGGCAGTACGAGAGAATGAAACCAACTTTCCCCTCACAACAGAAGTGAAAGGGTAATCACGCCCCTCAGTCGGAATGACGTTGGCGTAGAACTCCCTAACCAGCTCAACATTAACTTTGGTCTGGGGCTCACATAGAACACCCAAACCATAGTTATCTAGGATCGCATCAGGAGTGGCATAATGGCCCTGCTCTCGGAGCCGGATGATTCTTTCCGTCCAAATGTTCCGCTCCTCGAGCTCTTTGTATCTCGCCTCTTGAGCAGGCCCCAAGAAGCGATCACCATCGAAAGGAACTGACCTAGAGGACCCAGCCCCGGCGGAAGAAACCCTTTGTCTTTTTGGAGCCATCTAAAAACAACACAAAAATCAATGAAAATCAACACCGAAATGCCCGTTAGAGATAATTCATGAAAACAACAGTAGAAACCATTCAACCAAAGCATCTAGACACAACGGACGATTCAAAAACACAGCAGAAGAATTTTTCAGAATTCTGCAGACCGCGCTCTGCGATTTCCAGAAAAATTCTTCTGTAAAAACAAAAATTTCTCCACACAATCAGACCTAATAGCAACGAAAATCCTAATCTAAGCAATCTCTACAATCTAAACAACCTAATCCTAAGAGAAAAACCCTAAATTCCAAAACCTAGGTTTTTAAAATCTAACCTAAACAGCAAAATTTAACGAAATTGAAAAGGGAAAACGGTAGAACAACTTACTTTGATGCTTAGGTTGATGATTTGACAAAGAAATTCGCAAGAATTTGTTGATTTGGGGTTGGGGATTTTGGGATTTCTTGAGAGGATTTGAATGAAGAGGGAAAAAGGGTTGAAATAAACCCTACCTACTTAAATACTAAACCAGGCCACCCATTGGGCCTTAGAAAACCGGTTTTTGAAAAAAATATTTTTTAAAAAAATCTCACAGACCGCGCTAAGCGCGAAAGTTTCTGCCAGATGGGTCAAAATGCGTGCTAAGCGCGACCTGCAAAATTTTGAAATTTTTTGAAAAACAACAAATTAACAACATGGACAAGTCAAAATGAGTGCAATATAAATACTTACAATGTTGGGGTGCCTCCCAACAAGCGCTTTGTTTAACGTCAGTAGAGCTCGACGGTTCAGGATGATCAAGGATCATTGAACGGAATGACACTAACAACACGATTTACTCCTCATCCATGGTGAACCTCTATGATTTCCTCATCAGTAGCATAAATATGGAAAGTGTCTTGTTTGTCCTTGGGATGCTTTACGTCTTCAAAAATATTGAAAGTCACCTCTTTATCTTGCACTCTTACTTTCATAATCCCGTCGTCAATATCAATCATCATTCGAGCCGTCTTCATGAATGGTCTTCCAAGAATTAATGGTATATCTCGATCCTCCTTCATGTCAATCACCACAAAATCCACAGGAAACAGGAACTTGTCCACCTTTACTACCATGTCTTTAACCACTCCATGAGGTGAAATGGTTGACTTATCGGCGAGTTGCAAAGTCATCCTAGTAGACTCCATTCTAACATTTCCCAACCTTGTAACAATGGATAACGGAATTAAATTTATGCTAGACCCCAGATCAATCAAGCCATTACCCTTGAAGGTATCTCCAATGGCCACCGACAATGTGACACTCCCCGGATCGAATTCCTTCACTGGAAGAGCTTGTTTGATTATGGAACTACAATTAGCATCAAGCAATATTGTCTCCTTATCCTTGTGCCTCTTCTTCCTTATGAGCATATCCTTCATGAATTTCACATATTTCGACATTTGCTCCAATGCTTCGGAAAATGGAATATTTATGTGAAGTTGTTTAAATATATCCATAAACCGAGCATATTGTCTTGCCTTCTCTTTCTTTGACGGTGCATGAGGGTAAGGTAAATTTTGAATGAGAGCTGAACTTGCTTCTTTACTTCCCTTTTACTCTTCTTTGCATTCTTCTCTTTCTTTTTACTTCCTTCACCATTCTCTTTCTCCTTTTCAACTAAGTTTTCCTCCTTTACAACTTCATCGCTTATACCATTCGTCATCTCATTACCACTCATAGTGAAATATGCTTTGCAATACTCCTTCGGGTTTGCTTAAGTAGTTGGAGAAAATGATATTGAAGCACTTTGGTCGGAAATTTGCTTTGCTAACTGCCCCATTTGAGTTTCCAAATTCTTGATAGATGCCTCCGTGCTCTTTTGGTTTTCCATAGAAGCTTGCATGAATTGAGCTAGAGTGTCTTGAATGTTGGAAGATATCACTTGATTTTGAGCTTGATTTTGATTTTGAGTTTGATATGGATTTTTCCTAACTTGATTGTTGTTGTCTTGTCTCCACCCGCCTTGATAACCTTGGCCTTGATTTTGATAAGGGTAAGGAGCTCGTTGTTGGTATCCTTGCCCTTGGTTGGCCATATAATTTGCTTCTTCATTTTCCGGAGGACAAAATCCGGTTTTATGACCCCCCTTACACAATTCACAATAAGCTATTTGTTGAGCTTGCTTGGTTGATGATCCTTGCATCTCCATGATTTGTTGCGGAAGCCTTGCCATTTGTTTTGTCAATTCTTCAACTTGTTTCGCAAACAATTTGTTTTGCGCTACAAGTGCTTCGTGACTTGAGCCAATTTCAAGAACTCCCGTTTTTACTTGTACACCTCCTTGATCATGTTGTGTTTGGTGGTCATTCATCCCCATTTTCTCAATTATTTGAATTGCTTCATATAGTGTTTTTGCCATCAAAGAACCTCCCGCCGTAGCATCCAACAACAATTTGTGTTGAGGTTGGAGACCATTTCGGAAAATATGAATTTGGGTGAGCTCATCAAAACCATGGCTAGGACACTTCATAAGCATAGACTTATACCTTTCCCAAGCCCTATTCAAAGGCTCATTTACTCCTTGTGAAAATATCGAGATTGCGGTCTTTGCCTCCATGAAACGTGATTGAGGGAAAAATCTTTCAAGGAATTTTTCCTCCAACATATTCCAATTTGTCATTGTCTCTTGTAGTTGGTCGAGATACCAATCCTTTGCCTTCTCCACTAAAGAATGAGGGAAAATTCTTTGAAAGTATTGCTCCTCTTGGTCTTCTGGAGCCTCGGCCGCTCCCGCGATCTCATAGAACTTAGTAAGGTGGGTGTAAGGATCTTCATGGTCATGGCCATGAAAAGGACTTGCATAAAGAAGTTGAAGCAAGCCCGTCTTCATCTCCGTGAACCTTGCATTTGCTTGTCGAGCAAATTGAGCGGTGTGACGAGGGCTATTGACACAAGGCCCCCGTGGTGGTGGTGGTGGTGGTTGTTGTTGATTCTCCTCCATAGTGATGACTTCTCCTAACACGGGTGGTGTAGAAGAAGTAGATGTTTCTCCTCTTTCTCCTATTTCTTGCCTTTGCCTAGCTAGTCTTTTCCGTCTTTTAGCACTACTATTAAGTCTTTTATCCGTCCTTTTAATTTCGGGATCGAAAAGGAGTTGATCGGCCGAAACACTTCCTCGCATAAACTAATTCCTGAAAAATTCTAGCCACACAAAAGAACAAAGAGAGATTAGTAGAAAAATATCTTAAAACACACAACTATTGCGATACTAGCAATATCAAACGCCAATCCTCGGCAACGACGCCATTTTGTTGTAGGAATATTCCGCGAACAAGTATTTTTAATTATCGATTCCATAGGGATTGGTGTATATTGTAGTCTTTCAATAGAAAAGTGTATTTTAAGATTGAAGTAACCGAAGGGTTTGTTTCCTAAGCTACTAGTACCATGAATTTCCAAACAAGTAACTAAATTAGTCTTTTCAAAAGAGAGTTATGGTTTGGATTCAAGAGAGTTGGAGTTTGTTTTCAATTGATGGAAGCATGTCAAGATTAGTTTCATTGACCTAGTTTCATATGCATTCTATTAATCAAGTGATGAACTAGTTTGATGATTTCTATAAATACA
Source organism: Vicia sativa (assembly GCA_021764765.1). Classification (NCBI taxonomy): domain Eukaryota; kingdom Viridiplantae; phylum Streptophyta; class Magnoliopsida; order Fabales; family Fabaceae; genus Vicia; species Vicia sativa. The sequence goes on along the minus strand of CM038793.1, from coordinate 197,481,177 downwards.
TATCCTCTCAATCTTGTGATTCCTCACCAAGATTGTGAGTTTTATCATGTTAATCCTTGAATGATTCCTCACTTCAACTATTGACATGATAAACATTAAGCTCAATACTTGTAAACACTAACACACAAATCTAGTCATAGCATTTGTTCATTAGTGGATGAATACCTAGGTCTACTTTGAAGCATTCTTTTCCAAGCAAGTTTCAAAGCATAAAGATGAAGAACAAAGATATTCAACTATATTAATCATCAACCATGTTCATACACAAATGGATTAAAAGAAATACATACTAGTTAGATCAACTACCTCTAATCTTGACACAAAAAGAACTTAGCCACACATTTCCATGGTTGCTTTGCTCACAAGATTGTTGGAGGAGATGATGAACATGAAGAATCAAGATGAAAAACTATGTTTTTCTTACAAATTCTATGCCCTAATTTTTACACAATGAAAGATAATGATGATGAAGTGAAGTTCCCTTTCCTAACACACCAAAAGCCAGCTGGAAATGATGGAGTTGGTGGCCAAAAAGGTGAAAGCATGGGTCTGTCCTTTTTCTTTTTTGACCGCTAAGCGTTATGCTTTGGCCGCTCATACAACCGCTAAGCGCGACCTGAAGCATGCTTCTTCATCCAAAAATTCATTCAAAAAGAATCATCCCAAGAGCTCTTCAAGTGTCCTTGAATCCAAGCTTGAGAGAATTAATCAATAAAAACCTACAATTAAAAGTAAACTAAGTCAAATAATATATTATAAACAAAAACTAAATAAAAGCATAATTAAACCAAAATACTAGAATAAATACTACTAATTAATTAAAAAGGCATTGTTAAGGACCACAAAATCATGTACAAAATAGCTACAATTTGGTCCTTAACAGTGTTCGTATTATTAAAATTGTAGAGTCATTTTTTGTTTAGACTTCTGATGGAATCAACGAGGATTTGGGTAACAAACCTATTAAAAGTGAATTAGCTGATGCTGTAGCTCGAGATTTGAGTTCAAAATTTGACATTGTTGATGCTGAGGACAAGTCTGAAGGCAATTGTTCCTTGTCAACCCAGTAGATTGCACTCCTGTTAAGAGAGGAATTATAGAAGTTGTTGGAGATGATGATGAGGTCGGAGCAAGGATCTGAAAGCTATCAAGATTGAGAAGGAATGAATAATTGATTCGGTCTGTCTTACTTAAGTTTATCTTTGTTGCATTATTTTCTGTTAAACTATAAGACTCTTTTAGTTATCTACAATTTTAGAATTTTGGATTATGGGGGCATTTGTTTAGCCCAAGTTTTTATAATACCTTTCTATGTTATGTTTTGATTGATACTTTCAAATTTATGCAATGCATTTCATGATGACTTCTATTATGTGTATCAGAAATTAACTTTCATATTGTTCACTTTTGTTCATTTGTGTTTTACATATTAAATCTTAACAAAATCATATTCTAAAAACTAAATAAAGCACTTGCATTCCATCGTACTAAATTCACATAAGCATTACATAACAAGGTTTCTAAACAACCCCATGATCCTTCGTTGTTTACATCCAATAATGCATATACAAAATTACTTCTAATTCATAATCATACAAATACATAATCATACAATTATATTACTATCCAAAATGTAAGGTCATTACAATTTCTTATGTTGTTACTTTTTGTGTAGAAGTTGAAACTTCTGAAGAGGAGTCAGAAGTTGAAACTTCTGAAGACGAGTCAGAAGTTGAAACTTTTGAAGAAGAGTCAATAGTTGAAACTTCTGAAGACGAGTCAGAAGTTGGAACTTCTGAAGAAGAGTCAGAAGTTGAAACTTTTGAAGAAGAGTCAATAGTTGAAACTTCTGAAGACGAGTCAGAAGTTGGAACTTCTGAAGAAGAGTCAGAAGTTGAAACTTCTGAAGAGTCAAAAAATGACATTGAAGATTCTAAAGATGAGTCAGAATCTGAGGTTTTGGAAAAAGAGTCAGAGTTAGAAGCTGACTCTGAAGCTGAAGACAACTATTATATGTCAGTTAATCTGATTAATTTTATTGTTATATAATTTTTTATTATTACTATCAATTTTAAGAGTTAATATTTTTATGACTAATGATTTTTGACATAATTCTCTTACGTAATTAATTTTTTGGCTAATACTTTATCAGAAAATTTTAACATAATAATTTAAGTAACTAATTTTAGGACTAACAATTTATTATATATGTAAATTATAAAATTATTTAAATCTATATAATTTATGATTATTTTAAATATTAAATTTAAATAGATTGCTTAAATTTTAAGATGTACAAATATATTTCTTCATATCTTTATTATTAACAATTAAAAATATCTTTAAATATATTTTCATTTTATCGTAAATTATTCTTGTAATATATCAATAATTTTAATAATTTTATTATTTTTATACACGTTTTTACCCGTGCCTCGCACGGGTCTAAACACTAGTAGAGAGTTATAATAGTATTTATATTATTAGTAGTATTGTTATTAAACTTTTAATAGTTGTTGGGCTTTTAGGTTTATTAGTCATTAAGTTATCCATTAAGAATATTATATAATGTAGTGTCATTAACATAATTGGGATATCAATCAAATGAAATGAAGTTTATCTTTTTTTTCCTCTCTATTTTCCTTAAATAGTTTTTATTGTCTTTTTCTAGTATAGAATTTTACAGCTTTTCCTTAGTTTGTTAGGGTTCCTATTTAACATCCTAACATTGGTGCTTTCATATTCGACCTCTTGCCTCTAAATAGATTTTGGGAATCATAAATATTTCAATTTTTATACAAGTGAAGATGCATATTGGTGGATTTTGTGCATAGAGAAATACTTCAAATCTTCTAGCATAGTAGAAGCAGAAAAAATGTCTCAAATTACAAAGGCAATGCGAGGCCCAGCTCTTAAATGGTGGTTATGGTGGTCTCAACTTCACTTCAAGGTTGATTCTCAACACTCTCTCTCAAGTCAACCAATATGGACACTCTTGAACAGAACACCTTCCACATACACTTGTTCCTTGTTGTCATTTTATTTTCTCTAAATCAAGTTGTAAAAGGAACATTACCCTTTAGATGATGGTATACTTCTACACCCATCTTCATTGCTTCTTTGAAAGAAGATGCTCCAACAAGAAGAATCATTAATTCCTATAAGACGTAGAAGGATAAATATCTCGATAAAATTTAAAATTTTATTAATTGACATATTATATTAGATAGATTTTACTTGCATTGTAAGCTTATTTCCTGCATTGTAAACATAAACGACCAATACATTGCAAACCTGAAGTGAATTTATATCATCATATTACAAAAAATATGTAAGAGCTTCAGGTACTGGATTAGAGTTTTCAGGAAATTCAACATTCAACTTTATGAAATTGCTTCATTTATTTTCCGGTTTCCTGCATAAAAAGAAAGGACAGTTTATATTTATAAGTGTCATACAAAATGGAAGATAAACAAACATAGTTAATATTTTCTCACATAGATTATCATTATAAAGTGAATAAATATTACTTAGATGGTTGAAATATCATACTGTTCAATAGTGACAAGAGTTTGTCAAGTGGTCAAACAGATCAAATGGTAACAACATAGCTTCAAGTTAAAAGCTTTCTTCCCTTTCACTGAGTTTGAAGTCTTAATTTAGAGAATAAAAGAACGAAATAAATTAATTTGAAAATCATTGGATAGCCGATAACCATGTTGATGTCACAACTATTAAATATTTAATGAAAAATGCAATTCCATTTCCAAATGGAGAAGTGAACCAAAAATATATCTAGTATGATGAAGTTTGAACATATAAGAGTCGATATGTTGTATGATGTCAACAACACATGTAATTGGATAGATCATGTTTTAAGTTCAGTTCTTCACATTAAACAGAATCACAAAATTATATAAATGGAAAATAATCCTAAAATCAAATTGAACCAAATATGGGTGACTTTGATACCACTTATTAGATTTTGTTCATAAACTTTATAATTTCTATAAATATAGAAATAAAAAACAAACCCTAAAATCCTTAAACCCATATCTGAATATAATTATAAGAATAAAAACAGAAGCATACCTGAATTTGTTATTGAGAATCACCGAAGATTTTTACGGGTATGTAATCTTCTAATTTGTAGGGTTCTTTATGACTCATTGATTCTTCTCTGTTAGGGATGAAGAGAGAATTTCTAATAAGTTGTTTTTTGTTATATAACCCATATAAATAACTTTAGGATTATTTTTTAGTATTCAATATTCTAATTTGGTCCCTCATCAAATTAATATTGACTTATGATATCTATACAATAATCTGACTTTTCATGATATTTATACTTTTAGCCACATACTTAATATTATATTAATTAAACCCCTTTAAATCTTGACTAATTAAATAATGACCCTAACACATATAACATTATAATTGTGACTCAAATATTTTAGCAATGTATGAAGAAAAATGACATGTTTATAAGCGTCATACAAAATGGAAGATAAGCACTTGTTTAAAATGTGAAAATAATTGAATATATCACTTGTATTTTGGTATGTATTGCGTATATGAGCATCACATGAACACTTGTCAAACTCATGCTTCGATTCGTACTCACATATCTAGTAGTTTGTCTCACTCTCATCATACACTTTCAGACACATTTATAAGCAACAAAATATTTTTTAGATACATTGAATAGTTGATGTATCTGGTATAAAATAATAACCAAATACATCATTTATTCAATAAATTATAAATGTATCTAGGTAATATCATGAATTATTATTTCAAAAGGTTGTTGTTTGCAATGTTCTTTCAGAGTCTAGAGATTAACAACATGAATATCAGGGATCTTGAAACTTCATAGCCCTTCTTAAAATTAACAAAAAATACCAATCGTCTTGAAATATTTGATGTTACTGCATAAGAAAAATACAACAACATTAAAAAAACTCAATTTCATATTACGATAAAATCATATTTTCAAACAGAGCAAATGAAACCACATCAATACTCTTTTTATCAACAATTTTTTAATAATCATATTAAGTTAAAATGAACTCTTAATATATTTAAAATTCAATAAAAAAATAAGAAGTTAATTTACGCCCCTACATCGCCATAAAAAGAGACTCTTAGAAGTAAAACTTGATGGGTTTTTGGGTTGGGCATAGAATTAGAAGTAATGGTGGCAGCTTCTCAGTTCTTGGCGTGCAGAATTGGAAAACTACCATTTAAGTTTCTAGGATTACTCGTGGGAGGCAACCATAGGCGTATCAGTTTCTGGCAACCTGTTATTAACAGCTTCAAATCCAAACTGTCATCCTGGAAAAGCAGAATTCTTTCAATAGGTGGAAGAGTAACTTTACTGAAATTTGTATTGTCTAATCTTCCTATTTATCAGTTTGCGTTTTACAAAGTTCCGGCAACGATCGTTCGCCAAATTACAACTATTCAAAGAAAATTTCTGTGGCAAGGGTCTGAGGATAAGAAGGGAGTGTCATGGGTGAGTTGGAAAAACATTTGTAAGAAAAGAGAGGAAGGTGGTCTTGGGATTAAGGACATAGAAAAGTTTAATAAAGCGCTATTGTCTAAGTGGATATGGAGAGTAATGGTAGATAAAGAAGCAATTTGGAGAGGCATATTGCAAGCAAGATACGGAGATCTAAGTAAGCAACAGTGGGGAGTAGAAGAAAATAACAACAATCAGAATTTTTCTATGTGGTGGAAGGACATACTTACGATAGGTGAGGATGCGCAAGGAGTAGCTAAGAGAAGCATGATAAAATTAGGCAATGGAAACTCTACTCTTTTCTGGAAGCAAAGATGGATAGGAGCTTACACTTTGGAAGAATCATTTCCAGTTTTGTATCAGGAATGCTGGTTTAAAGAGGAATCAGTGAGCAGCAAAGGTTGCTGGGAGGGGGGTCGGTGGCATTGGAACCTGTTGAAAGGAGGAGAAGTTTGGAGTGAGACGGCAACAAATCAGTTTTTGGAACTGAGTGAAACATTGGTAGGAATAGCCCCAGTTGCAGACGTACAAGATCAAACATGCTGGCCTTATCATACATCAAAGCATTATACTGTTAGTTCTGGATATGACATGTTTATGCAGGTTCCGAATCCACAGCCCGTTGACGGTAGAAGAAAGGAGGTGTTAGACATAGTTTGGGAGGCAAATGTACCCTCAAAAGTGAAGATATTTAGCTGGAGATTAGTGTTAGACCGACTACCCTCAAAGAAGCTGCTGAATTTTCGTGGAATCATAACGCAACAACATCAAGTAATCTGCTGCTTCTGTGTTCAACAACATGAAGATTTAAACCACCTGTTTGTTCACTGTGCAAGACTGAAAATGCTTTGGAGGAAGATATACAAGTGGTGGGAATTGGAATTCGTTCAACAAACTGACTGTAGTGAACAATTGGCAAAGTTTGTAGAAGATTTAAAAGGAAAAATTCCAAAAAAGAACGCAGGGAGCATTTGGCTGACATGTTGTTGGTGTATTTGGAAACAGAGGAACGAAATTGTGTTCAATAATGCAGAAAGTGATTTTGACGAATTGTATTACAATATTCTGAGTTACACTTGGTGGTGGTTAGCAATAGAAGCCAAAGAAAGCATTCAATGTACTTTCTATGAATGGTTTAAAAACCCAGCTTTATGTTTGGATCGATTTTAGTTGCTGTATAGAAAAGCTATTTGTATCTGTTTGGGTTGGAGTACCCCTAGCACTCTATTATTAATCCAAGTTGCTTATAAAAAAAAAGAAGTAAAACTTGATTTACTCATCTAGAACAAATTGTACACACCTTTAATTAATGTCCAAATCTAGAACATTTTCTTTCTAAGTCATGATATACACGTCATTACCTATTTTTATGCTGCTTCTAGAATAATACTAATAAAAACCTTGCTGTGAAACCTATCTCAATCCAAACAAAGACTCTTTCAACATTCAACTGATTCAAGTACAAAATGAGCTGTCCAATTTCAACCAATGACTCTCATCTCTCCTCAATACATATAAATACATGGTTCACTTTTCTATTCCTCTACACCATTTTCCTTTTATTTTAACAATCTTTCTTTCTTTGATTAAATTACTACAACGTGAGATCAAGATTAATTATTAAGTATGCTAAGAAAGATGGTGAAGATGGAAAGGAGAAGCATCCAAAATTTTGAAGAGGTTGCACCTACTCTCTTCATAACCCCTAGAAGACGTTCTTATTCTAGATTTTCAAAGTTGGAACCCATAGTTGAAGAAGAGCCAGAGAATATCATTATTATGCCAAAGAGAATGATGTTTCTTGTTCCCGTTTTCATTTCGTTTCTCTCCTACTTTTTGTTATACAGATATCTTGGTGCTTCAAATAAATTTTAGTTGATGAAAATATTATTATATATGATAGTGATTTAGTACGTCGAAAAGATGTTTAATTATATACTTATGCTCTAGTCTCTATCCATTTTTTTTTATCGTCGTTCAATTTACAGAAATATTTTTTTGGAATAGAAAACCACATTAAAATAAGTAGTTAATCACCGTGCTGATATGCTGATGAAGTTAGCTGTGATTGTGATTCTAATATTGGGGTCGTTTGTTTTTTTTTTTTTTAAATGATTTTTGTAGGGTAATATTATTTTGTGTTAAAAAAAGTTTACATAGAAGTAAATATAAAAAATCTATAATATTTTGAAAAATAGATTTTTATAAAATTTATTTTTAAAAATATATTTATTTTTTTAAAGTTGAAACTAACCAATTATAATCTATAAATTGGCTTTTGAGAGTATTTTTCATTTTTTAGCTATCGATTGGCTTTTGAGAGTATTTTTCATTTTTTAGCTATCGATTCTAGTTGTGTTCTTACTATTAGATTGGTTTCTAGTTAATTTCCTTTTCTCGGACCCCTGACCCTCTATAAAAAAAATTAAATAAAATAAAAAATTAAGAATAGAGGTGTGCTATCTTAACATCATTTTTTACACTAAATTTGACATCGTACGTACTATTCACCGTATTTATACGGTAAATAATTTATTTTTAATAAAATAATATTATTTTAAAAAATATTATTATTTTTTAAATATTTATTTTTAAATTTTTTTTTAAAAAATTTATTTGGCTTAATTGCAATTTTGGTCCCCATATTATTCATTTTTTTTTGGATTTTGGTCCCTCTATTTTAAAATTCGAAATTTTAGTCCTCTTATTTTAGTTTTTTGAGGAATTGAGTCCCCCTGCAAATTTGAAGGCTATTTTTAATGACATAACACATACATTGATGACGTGTCAGTGTCAATTCAGTAGCGAATTGTTCAATAAAACTATTTTTATTTAAGATTTGTGTGGAACATGTCATCAATGTGAGCTCAACGTCGTTAAAAATTGCCTTCAAATTTGCAGGAGGACTAAAATCCTCAAAAAACTAAAATAAAGGGACTAAAATTTCGGATTTTAAAATAGGGGGACCAAAACTCAAAAAAATAGATAATAGGGGGACCAAAATTGTAATTAAGCCAATTTATTTTGTAACACAAATGTATAGTTGTTTCATTAACCAACTTCACAATTGTATTAACCACAAAAATGTATGTTATTAACCAATAATTTTATTTATAATTTATTAACTACTTTTTATATTTCATTAACCAATAAAATACATAGTATATTAACCATGTTCTGACACAAAATTATAAATGTATTAACCAATTTTTATACTTTATTAACCAACTTTATTTCATTATTTATTTATTTTTTATGTTTGAGAACTCATTAACTAAGTTATAAACAATTGTTGTACCCCAATTTTTGCCTTTAAGATTCTCCAATATCTCATACCATTGCATTGCACAAAGATCACAAAGTGGGTCTCTCTCTCTCTCTCTCTCTCTCTCTCTCTCTCTCTCTCTCTCTCTCTCTATCTTTGAGTTTACCTTTGGGAGATCACCAAACACCTTTGAATGTGTGTGATGATTGATGCTTGGCTAATCATGATGTGTATATCATTTGCTCTCTAAATATTGTGATGTAGGTGAATGGTGCACAAGTTTCTTATTCAAGACATCTATAGGTTCATGTGTTTATTTCTATATCTTCTCTCTCTCTCTCTCTCCAACTCTCAAGATTTTGAAAGTATTGTTTATCATTAAAGACTTCTCTTGTCATCTACTATGGTCTCTCATTCTTAGTGTGGGATCCATGTGTGAAGAAGATAACAAAATTTAAAGAATTCTCCATGCCATGACCATCTATCTTGAAATTAGGGTTTTGGACTTCTGAGAACATATTTTGGTGTTTGTGTGAAGTTTGTGGATGATTTCAAAGTCATTTGACTCTTAGAAGGACTTCTAATATGAATATACTTTGATCCAAGAATTTTAATTGATGAGAAGATTGTTTTGGAGGTCTATGATTGCAAACCCTCTAGATTGATACTTCATCTATCTTATATGACTTCAAAGGATCATAACTTGGTCATTCCTTGTCTCCTTGAGCTCATTATTTTTTCACAATGAACCTAAAGATGTCTAATACAACTTAGTTCAATTGGTAGGAAAAGAAAATGCTTGCAAATTTGCCTAAGAAGTCAAAAGATTACAAGTCCTTGATGAATTTCTCAATTTTGATCAATCAACTTCAAGAGATCATATCTTGATCATCATTTATCACCTTGAGATAATTATTTTTGCACAACAATCTTGAATATGTGAACTTTATCTCGACTTATGTTTTAAAAATTGAAAGTGTTTGGAAGTTGCTTGAAGAAGTCAAAAGATTATAGGTCATTTCATGTTTTTTCATCAACTTCACAAGGCCATAACTCTCTCAATTTTTGGAGTTTTTGGTTGGTTCTTTTTTCAAAATGTTCCCCGAGATATCTACTTTATATCATCTTTGAAATCTAAAAGCAAATTTTGAGTGGAAGACCATGTTTGGATTGAAAAGATTATAAGTCATTTTTTTGTGAAAGACTTCGAATTTTTTCTAAGTGTAGAAAATCAGATGATTTCTCACGATTTCAGAGGAGCACAAATTCTAGCTCAAGATGCCAAATGATACCTTTCCAAGCACATTGCAAAGTATGCAACCTCAGATTTCCAAAGAGTCCAAGATGACATCATAAAGGTCACTGAGTAATGAGAACAATGGCTGCAAAAAAGGCATCATGAAAATGAAGTTTTGCTCGAAGTCAGATTTTGTTTTCCATAATGTGACTTATATTGACCAAATTGATGCGCTTTTTTGACTTAAACACGATTAACAAAGTTGCAAAGCTTGATTAGAGGGTTGAAACACACGATTTGGCTGAGTTTTGATCATGTGCAAGTCCCACATTTCACACTACACGGATTAACTTGGTTTACACGATTTCACCATAGTTCCTTTTCATTTCCATCATCATTCACTCTCCTATAAATAGAGGATCATTCCTCACTTATTTCCTCAAGCTTTGAGAGCCAAAAAATCGCTGCCAAACTCACTCCAAACCTCACATTTATGCAACTTCATTTTCACTCTTAAAGCCCTTCCAGTTTGAAATTAACCATTCACTCTTCTTCCTTGAACTTCACAGAAGCTAACAGAACAAGAATCGTGCCTTGAAACTCTCCAAATCCTGCTATCAAGTCAAATTTTAGAGCTCTGAAAGTGAAATTCATCCAGGTAGGATTCTTGACCAAATTGTTTCAGATCAAGCACTATTGCATTCTTCTCATCTCCCTGATCCTTGTGATCTTCACCGTTTACATTTTCAATGAGAATTGACTCTGAATTTCTGAAAATAAGTGCTCGTTATTTTCTTACTTTTTCTCAAATTGATCATGGTACAGGTGAAATAAATTTTTCGGGATGGTACCATTAGAATCGTCGTGAAGAGACGAAGCGAATGGTACCGGTCTGAAAAATTTATTTCACACTTTGTGAAACACGAATTTAGGATGGCTGGAGGTTGAAGAAGACCTATGTGTCTGTCTTCAACCAATGATAGCGTGACATGTAATTTTTTCAAACTTTATCCGGTGTGTTGGTTGTATCGTGCGCTCGTTATATGAGCCCTTGGATCTGATTACTTTTGTGAGCCAACATCGATCCAACGCGTGACATTATTTCTTGTTTTACTTTTTTAATTTATAATCCGGTGTGAAAACCAGGGAGGTCCATATCAAGCACAGGGCGTCTGATCCATTGGATTAGCTTACTAACGCGTTTTTGACTGTGATCTAATGGTCCATATTTTTTGACTTTTTATTTTATTTTCTGATTTTATATTTGAAAGGTTTTAAACTTCAAAAAATTATAGAAAATTCATTTTTGACTCAAAAATTATGAAAAAATTCACAAGAATATTTTAAAATATGATCTTTCTGATTTTTACTTTTTCATAATTTTATTTTCAGATTTGATATTTTTTATGATTTTTCTCCTTTATTTAGTTTTATAATTGTTTTAAAATACTTTTTGACATTTAAAAATTTTTAAAAAATTATGGAAGGATCCAATAGTCATTTGACAAATACTGGTGACCTTATTTTAAATTTTATTTCTGATTTTTCTATTTTTGTCATTTTTTAATTTGTTTTTATTAATTTGTTTGTTCTTAAAAAATAAAAAAAATATAATTTCTGACTTTTAAAAATTCTTAAAATTTTTGTCAACACTTGTTGACCTTTGTTTGACCTTAGATAATTTTTTTGGAATTTTATTTTGATGCATGAATACTATTTATGTATTTCGTCAATAAAATCCAATTAAATAATCTAATTTCAATTATATTTTATTTGTTATTTTAATTGCATTATTTATTTATTTTTAAATCCAATTAAATAATCCAGTACTCCAATTTTTTTATTAAAAGATACTTATATCCATTATCTCCCCATTAATTGTAAACGAAATCTAAAGCCTTATTCAACGAAGAATTCAACATGCACCTGCCAGATTTTATACGAATATCAATCAGAGAAAAACAATCCAAAATAAACAGTATTGATCCATATTTGAAGCCGAACCAATAATAACAGAAGATATTTCCCCTTTATGCCCATTATGACACTGATGTATCGACCGACTCCTGAAAGCAACAAGGATCACTAAATTGACAACATTGGCACCATACATGTATATGACACCGAAAACCAAATACACATTAAAACCAACCCTTAATGATTTATGATCGAAACCATAATGAAAAACACGTGATGATACTGAATTTTTAAACACTCTGAATTCCTATACAAGTTAAGGGACTCGAGTACCACATGGCTATACCATTTCAAAGTTCGCGATCTACAGCTGCCTAGGAGAAATTTGAAATATTCCAAGTGATAACAAAATAGAAAGCATGAGGGATGCCTCAACCAATTGCCAAGATTAGACTATAAATGACAACACATAACATGCAAACAATGACACAAGCCTATAAAACCCCCCAACCAAATACACCCTATGTTATCCCTAAAAGAGATTGTCTACCCAACCTAAATACATCAATACTAAGGCAATCGTAACACACACCAACAACCTTGAGGCCAACCCCAAGACGACTCATGGAAGAAGACAAAATAAAAAAACAAAAGAATGACATTACGAGCCCCACGCAAACCTGGTGATACCTACAAAAGAAATAATCTTCCTAGATGATGTGTCCCTATTCCACTCAGACGACTCACGATAAAAGATGCCAGAATCCTAGCCAGTGACTTTAGATTTTTGGATCCAGTAGTAATCAAGAGTTGTATGACAATTGATCCGACCAGACCTGTAGTTATATGCCACAACGAGCACTAACAAGTACGAGCCCTGAAACACAATCTACAAATTATAACACAACAAAAATCTCTACACAAACAAGTTGAAGCTGTTCGAGACCCAAAACAATTAATCTACCCTCTAGATCTTGTTGCCTAACATAAAATCAACCTGCAACAAACCACCAATTCTACCGATAAAATAGCCGCTGCATCACAAGCCTCGCAAATAAAGCCTGATTAGACTGTAAAGTGCATACTCCACCCATACCTCGATCAACATTGGTCCATGCATCCAAGGAAGGCTCTAGGATTTGAGAACCATTGACTAATACTATACTTTTGTCTATTTTCTATAAATCTCAACTAGTTCCAAGACATGCTTTTCATTGTCTCGGCTACATGTTTAACATTGACTTCCTTATTGTTGAATAGCTTGGCATTTCACATCTTCCAAATGCTTCATATCTCTGCCGTCGAAATTATTTTGAGTTTATTAGAGAATATTCTCCCCTCGAACAATTTCTTTGAACTGTTCTAGATGTGATAATTCTTCATTTCAGAAAACTGTATGAATCCTAATCAATCTACTAATCATGCACCAAATGCCTACAAATATGAGACACTAAAAAATAGGTCAGTGGTTGTCTTTTCCTCCCCACACTCCCCCCTACATAGTGAATAACCCCCTACTCAAGTGCCCATTTCATATAGGTTCACTTTTTTTGCTACCCTATTTTGAAATAATTGCCACACGAAGCAAGAAATTTTTATCGGGATTGAATTATGCCAAGCCTTTGCTAGGCATAGTTTAGCCATCCCATCCCTCCCCGACATGATTTTCTTATACGCTTAAACTGAAATTATATTAAATGACATTGCTATTCCGAAATATAACAAATTTATGTCTTCCACCATATCGAGTTGTTATTATCCACTCAGCTAATAACTCCCTCACTAGCCCCATATCAATTAACCAAGGCTTTGTACGACAACCCTTCATTTTCGGAGTTGGTTTTCCAATCCCATTTGCACAAAAGGGGATTTTTGAATATCTTCTATTTTTTTTTAATCCATAGTCCCCTTCTTCTACGAGTCTACCCAATTTTTCCCATTTAACCCAATTTATTTTTCTTTCGTCCTCGCTCTCTCCATAAAGAAATTGTTTAAAAAGAGATTATAGATTAGATACAATACTTGCGAGAGCTTTGAAAAAAGAGAATAAATAGAATGGAATAGTTGACAACACTAAAGTTATTATAATCACCCTAGCTCCAATGAACAAATTTTCGTGCTTCTAACTCGACAGCCTGGCTCGCACTAAAGTAACTACCAGATTCCACGTAGCATGTCTCCTCAGGTTTGCTCCAATTGGAAGTCCTAAATATTTAAAAGGACTATTTACCACTTTACAATTTAGGATGTACATGTCGCATCTTCGATCCAATTATGTGCTATGTTGATACCTACCAAGAGACTTTTATGGAAGTTGACCTTGAGACTCGACATTACTTTAAACAACTTCAAATTTACATGTATAACTCATATATTTACTCACCCATTTCTTCCGATTATCAAAGTATTGCCAACGTATTGGAGATGTGTAAAACTCTCATTACCTTAATCAAATTTGTATCCTGAAAATCTTCCTAGCTCCACTACGCTTTTCATTAACAAATTAAATCCTTATGCCACGATAATAAATAGGAACGACGATACATGATCTCCTTTTCTAAGACTCCTTCCCGATCCAAATTCATTTGTACGGCTTCCATTCACCAACACCGAAACCGAAGTTGTCTTGAAGCATTATAATATGCATATCCTCCGATTTTCATGAAAACTCATATATTCCATGACAAAGTCCAGAAAAGTCCAATCCACCGAGTCATATCCTTTTTAATAATCTACTTTAAACATAAGCACTTCTTTATTCTTCCGTCTAGCCTCGTCCGCAATTTCGTTTGCTATCAAAATTCCATCTAGAATCTGTCTACCAGATAAAAATGCAGTCTGCATTTCTGAAATGACTCTGCCAACATCTTTTTCGGTCGGTTTTCCAACATCTTTTATACCATATTGTATATGCACCCAATCAATAATATTGGTCTGAAATCTGCTAGCTTTTATATATTTATATTTTAAAGTTTTTATATAACATAAATGATTATTTTATCAAAATCTTAAGATAAAACAATTGATGGAGATAGTAATAATTAGTTAAAATTATATTGACTTAAATTAATCACTTTCGACAAATAAATCAGATAATTATTCTAGAATTTAAGTTAGATCTATTTCAGATTATTAATTGATAAGTTTATCGATTAAGCTTTAATTAATGTTTAAGTAACTTATAATCTTTTGATTTTTAAATGAATAAATCAACACACACAAAATAAAGTAATGAAGGAAAGGAAAAGCAGAAAACACCTTAATCCAACACACACAAAAATAGTGCTTGCTTTTGGATAGAGTAGCAAAGTCTGATGTTGATCAGAAGTAGTTTCAGTTAAAGTCTGAAAAATTGTCTCTGATGAAGAGTGGCTTCTGAAAGACTTCAGACTCTGAGACTCAGGAGTGGATTATTTTATTCATATAGCATTTAAGTGTAAACCTTGTTGTCTTCTGCTAACTTATGTCCCACTTAAATTACCATATGTCTGATAATAGTCTTGCATGCGTAGTAGCCGTGTCGGTAAAGACTGAAGGGTAATGATGAAAAATCATTGAATTCTATGTAACTCTCCCAAGTCATTATTTGTGAAATTATTTTTAGTCTCTACCAAAAATGAAATTAACTTCCTTGATAGATTAGTAAGAAATTCCTTGACATGTTGCTCATAGAAAGGACCAATATCAGCCATAGTTTTCATCAACCTAACTTCCTTAAGTAAATTCCATATTTCTAGACAGTCAAGAGAATATTTTCTCATCTCCTTTTCTAATTCCATTCTTCTCTGGCACACAAACTTCTACTTTTTTATATTTTCTTCAAAGTAGAAATACACATTGTCCAAGGGAGTTGCAAGAATATTCATAGAGACCCTTTTAACTACTATCTTCTTTATAGGAGGGGGTATGATGTCTAGGATATCTACTCAAACATATGTTTTTAAGTCACTTGATACCATAAGTTTCCTCTTAAGAAATTTCCTTTCAGTAGTATTTTCTTCAAATTGTTTATGAATTCATTGAGGACTTCTCTTTTTCATAGTTTTATAGCTTATCTTGGAGGTTTGGAGAGAGACATTTCTCTTCTTCTCAGTTAGAGTCTTGGAATTTCTTTTCTTAGTAGGTTCTTCATCAGTTTCTGTTTCCTCATGAACATCAACCACTTCTTTATCTTTTCACTTGAGTGCCATTGTCTTGAGGTCTGGACAAACTTTTAGTGATGTTATTCAATATATGTGCAATAGGTATGTCATCATACTCATCAACATCTACATTATTTTTCTCTTGTTCCTTATCCTTTTCACTTGCGGAATCCTTGTAACTCACTTCTTTATTGAACTCGGTGTTTCCATTAGCTGTCTTATTTAGAACTTCAGCCTCTTCATTTTGATGGTTATAATGGAGGACATAATTATATGAATATTTAGAGGAGTCATAGTTACCATTGATAATATCATCAAGAGATTTATCAAAGTCACGTGTGTTAACATGATGGCCATAACCAATAATTGGTTTAACACTAGGTTTTACTTTAACTTGTGTTTTGTCACTGGAATTTAGGTGGTTCACCAATAGATATAGAAGGGGGTTCAACTTGTGAGCAACCCTTATTTGGATCAGATGCTTCAACATGTGAATGAGCAAGAGCTTCTTTAATAACACTTTCGACAAGACCAAAATACTTCTTAGTGAGATTGGGTACAAATTCCTTATCTACATTCATAGATTCAACATTATTATGAGCATGCACAAGAGGTTCCATATCAGATGAACTAATATTTTTGGAGCCTTCTTTTTCTCTACATCTTCCTTAGATTCACCCATTGAGATGTCATCTAGAATAATCATCTTCAGAGGTTTTGGATTCAAGAAAATAATAGGTTCTTCATCAGTGTTGTTGGTAATTGAAACCCTATATCTCACTGGTGATCCTTTCTCACTCATTTTGAAATTGATTTGATGTTTTTGTAAGGGCAAAAATAAAATGGATGTAGTAGCAAAATAGATAGAGAGAACCTAGTTGTGTGGAATGAAGGAGATATTGTAGGAAAAATTTGAATTTGAAGAGATTTTTCTTATTTTAAGCACTACAATGATCAAATGAGGAAGAAACTTACCTTTTAACTTTTCACACCTACTTTGATTTAAGTTCCACTTGAAAATGTTAAAAGTTATCTTTTTCTTTTCTAATCTATACTTTTTTTAAGTAATAACTTGAACCTTAAGAAGTAGGGTGACTTTCTTTCTTAATATCATCCCATTTTTCAAGTTCAAAATGTTGGTTATAATGTCCCAACACCAGTTTGACATTTCATAATTCTTGTCTATCTTTTTATCATGCACTTTCCTAAAACAAGGAGTCTCTTGAAGTACTTCTAAGTTTCCCACAAGAATTAGTCCCATTATTGTTGGGGAAGGATGATGTTAGAGTATCGTATGATACATCTTGTTCATCTTTTAAGCTTCAATTTTTTGGAGCAATTTATGCATAATTTTGGTATCATTTTCCAAGTAAGTTAAGGCTTGACTTTTGATCCACTTATAACAGTTGTCCTCAAACTTTAAGCCCTTCATTTTTAATTCATGACCTTTGCTAGAGATAATACATTTAGACTTATTAAATTCCATATTCAGCCCCTGATCTCATAGTTGACTTATGTTGACCAGGTTAGCAGTAAGTCTTTTTACTAACAATACTTCCTCAAGGCTAGGGAGACTTGGATATACTAGTTTTCCCATGCCTTTAGTCCTTCTTCTAGTTCCATCACCAAATATGACATAACTATTTGGATACGACTTTAGCTCTTTAATATACCATTTTTCATATGTTGTGTGCACTCACTATCAAAATACCAACCTTTTTTATAATACTCTTTAAGACAAACTTGAGCTAAGAGACGCTTGACAGTGTCCTTGTGTTTCCATACTTTCTTTGCTGGAGTTTTTTTTCCCTTTTCTTTTGTTGAACCTTGATTGGCACAGGACTGGGGATATATATCCACGCAACTTATAGCAAAAAGATCTTATATGGACATATCTACCACACCGGTGACATATCTTTGGAGGGTTCTTGTAACATCTGTGTAGAGGGTACACATGTCAAGCACAATGCGAAGACATGTGATCCATCATCTGAAACTTAGTCTTATTTTTAGGATTTACTTTAATCTTGTTCATGATTATGTAGTCAAATCCTAAAACCTTCATATTTTCTACAAAAACATCTTCCAATATTTTTAAACATTATTCATCATCTGACCGAATTTTGGAAACTTTTTAAGTTTGGAATTCAACAATTTAACTTCTATTTCTCTTGGAGAAGATCACTTATGATCTCCTTTTGATTTTATTATCTTAGGCAAGAAGCATTTCATCTAGTAAGCAACTCTCTAAAAGTTTCAACAAGTTCGGCAACAATCATACCTTCTTTATCTTACTCATTGCAAGAGTCATATTTACTAGTAAATGCCATCACATTATCAGCTCATTCCCATTCACTTTCATCGTCATATTTAGACCAGGTGATTGATATACCCTTATTATATTTCTTTAGGAAAGTAAGACATTCATTTTTCATATGAACATATGTAACACTCGAGTCCAAAAGAAGGCGGACGTGGTTACACCGCATGGAACACCTGAGGACAAAGGAGGCAAGGGAGGTCGCCACATCGGAATGAGAGGGATTTCAAGACTATGCAGGTATGAGACTGCATGGTTGAAGGAGGCTTATAAGGATTAATTGGTACTACCTATACCAACAAGATGCATCTTCTTTTCGGGAGCCTGTTCCATAAGAACTCCACAATTAAGCGTGCTTGGGTTGGAGTAGTATTGGGATGGGTGGCCTTCTGGGAAGTTTCTTGGAAAGCGTGCGAGTGAGGCCAAAGCATGCTGAAAAGACTCGTGTTGGTTTGTGGGGTCAGTCGATAATCCTGAAGCCAGCCTAGGGCGTTACAAATGGTATCAGAGCCAAACCTCTCCCAGTACGATGTGGTTCGAGGACGAACCATGCGGAAGCTAGTGGGCATGTAACACCCGAGTCCAAAAGAAGGCGGACGTGGTTACACCGCATGGAACAGGAGGAAAGGGTGGTCGCCACATCAGAATGAGAGGGATCCTAAGACTATGCAGGTATGAGACTGCATGGTTGAAGAAGGCTTATAAGGATTAATTGGTACTACCTATACCAACAAGATGCATCTTCTTTTCGGGAGCCTCTTCCATAAGAACTCCACAGTTAAGCGTGCTTGGCTTGGAGTAGTATTGGGATGGGTGACCTTCTGAGAAGTTTCTCGAAAAGCGTGCGAGTGAGGCCAAAGCATGCTGAAAAGACTCGTGTTGGTTTGTGGGGTCAGTCAATAATTTTGAAGCCAGTCTAGGGCGTTACAACATACCTTTCATATTCATAACAATGAGTTTATTTTCCTTTGGAATAGTCTTCTTCTTTTCTCTTGTGTTAGGGACAAATGTTTGGACCCTTTTCGTCCCATATTTTTCCTCCATTGTTTGTCAAGTATTCTTAAGGACTTGTTGAATTTTCATCTGATCTACCATTTATAGAAACTTAAAAGGTTTCAAGAGAGCCAATGAGTTCATCAACATTTAAGTGGATTAAATTTTTCACTTCTTCTGTAGCAATTACCTTCATGTCAAACTTTTGAGGCAAATACCCGAGGATCTTTCTTACCAGTTTATCTTATAACATCTTTTCTCCCAAATAAAAAACTGTTGGATATATCATGCAATCTAGTGTTGAATTCAGATATAGATTCGTCTTCCATCATATTCATATTTTTAAACTAAGTTGTGAGGAGATGGAGCCTTGACATCTAACCTTGAATGTGCCTTTATGAATAGTCTTGAGTATCTCCCAAGCGTATTTAGCTTTAGTGCAAGTGTTGATTAGTATGAACATATTCTTGTCAACACCATTGAATATGACATTCAAGACTTTATCATTTCCAAGAACTTCATCATCTTCATCTTTGGGCCAATCAACTTCAGACTTCAAGCTTGGTTAATCATCTTGAGAAGTAATCACAAGCTGTTTCCAAGCTTTAACTGTAGCCTTCCAAGCTTTGCAGCCTATGGATTGAAGAAAAATAACCATGTTGTCTTTCCAATAGTCATAATTTGTGACATTCAAAACAAGTGGCATGTTGACTGAACCTTCATCCTCAGTGTTATCCATTTGAACATAGAATATCCTCCATAGAGCTCACCAAAATAGAACAAGGTGTTGCTCTGATGCTAATTGGAATTATGTTCCTAAGGGGATATATGATGAACATAATGTTGGAACACTTGGTCCAACAAGATAAACTATATTTAACACACATGTGGAAAACAACACATAATCGATGTAAAAGAAATAAATAACACTAGATATTAGTAACCTAGTTTAGTACAAAAGCTACCTACGTCTGGAGGGCACTCTACCCAAGAAAGGAAATTCACTACTTTAAATTAGCACACTTAGTCTTCTATGAACACCAACCCCGTGATATTCAATTCCTTTTCCTAACCCCAATGAATTTTTATTTAGGTATTCCCTTAAATATGAGAACCCGTAACACTTTATCTCAATAATCCCAAGTGATCAACTTCAATAATAACCCTATTGAATATTGAGTTTACAACTAAACCAAGACAAACCAAAAATTGTGCTAAGTTATTGAAATATAAATTGGTGTGCACAAATAACCAACACTAATCACTGTGATGACATTAGTGTAGAATACAAGTTACGAAGACTTAAAACCCTAACGCAAAGATACTAAGTGTTGCGTACAAAGTCCATATTTGAAGCATGAGACTTGATCCTCCTTTTATAGTAATGTCTTATGGGATTTTCTCCTTTGGATATTTGATTTGATTTAGTCCAGAAAATATTTATTTCTGTTGGATATGATCTTATACATAAATGTCTCCAACAAAATATATGATTTGTTATATTTCAAATTCAAATTTAAGTCTGATTTGAACACCTTTAGTTTTCAAACAAATATAACAAACATTGCTAACTTATATGCAACAAATCTGATTAAATCCCAATCATAAATTGTACATCAAATAACATCCACATATTACAACAAAACATCAAAATTAACTCTTCTTTATACCTCTGTAGATCTTCTTAGTGGAGTGAATCTTGGATAGAATAACTCTGAGTCAAAACTACAATATTATTTGTCCGTTTTAAGAGATCAAATATTGTAGCACACATGTTGTAACATCGGGTTGTATATGTGTCCCTTCTGCACCAGAACTAGCTTGTACAAACACTATGTTGTTTTTCATAATGCACCAAATCAAAAAGGAACATCAGTTCTTGACTAACAATGGTGTTGAATATGAAGACATTAGATTTACGAAATTTTGTTATAAGTTTTATATCAAGACAGAGAAAACCATACCAGGAAAACCTAAACATATTGATGCAACTGAGCAAATGAATAAAACATTAATTGAGAGAGTCAAAAAAATTTATGTACAAAAATGCTTACTAAAGAAACTGTGAGAAGAATCTATTGACATGCTAGTTAACTTAATTAACCAAGTTCCATTAGTTAAATCAGATCACAAAATCCATAAGAGGTATAATCGAAAAAGAGATAAAACTCTCACATCTTAAAGTTTTTGGATGTTTGGATTTGCGTGCATTAGTGATCAAGGCATAGATAAACTTTATCCTAAAACAAAAACTGTAATTTCATCGATTATGATGAGTATGATTTTGGATACTAAATTTGGATTTGGTTAAAATAAAAAGATAATCCATAATAGTGACATTATATTCAAGAAAAGAGTGATCTACAAAGATATGCATAACGTATCCATCAATGACTTAGAATTGAGCGAGAATGTGTATGTTGAGTTGCACGATGTATTTGAAAGTGCAACTATTGAAATCCCCCAATTATGGGAATCAACTAAATTAAGTAATAGGCAATCATCAAACATGCTTGAGCATTATAATTCTACTATAGTAATAAGAAAGTCTTATCAACCCCATGTTAAGAGATATATGGATTGCTTATTGCTGACTGATGAAGGGGAGCCAAAATATTATGTAGATGAATGCCATACCACATATTCTAGTAAGTGTGACCTTTTATTATAGATGAGATAAAGTATTTACTTATGGGAAATAAGTTACTTAACAATGAATGAGTGTATCAATTGAAGGAGAACCTAGATGGATCTAAGAGATACTAAGTCTAGCTAATGGTAAAAGGATTCCAGCAAAATGAGGGAGTTGTCTACACTGGAATTTTTTCTTTGGTTGTGAAGCATAATAATATCAGGAATGTGTTAAGTATGGTTAAATGAAGAATTCTATCTTGAGGAATAAGATTTGAAGACTACATTTCCTCTTAGAAACTTTTTTTTAGGAGATATACATAGAAGAAGTAAAAGACAATAGGGTGTCTATGCTAAAGAAGAACTTGCATGGCCTAAATTTTGCTCCAAAACCACAATATATGATATTTTAAAGCTTCATGTATAAGTAAGATTTCAAGAAGTGCAATGCCGGTCATTGTTGTATCTTCAAGAGATATAAGTCCACTTATATCATTTTATTACTTTGTTTTGATGATATGTTAGAAGCATGCTTAGTTATGAATGAAACTATTTAATGAAGTAGTTGTAAAAGGAGTTTGACATGAAGGACTTAGATCATGTGAAAAGGATCCTATGTATTCAAAAAATCAAAAATATGCAAAAAGGATTTTTGTAACTATCTTAATTAGAGTACATCAATCTTGTTTTGCAAATATTTAACTTGGGCAATACCAAACCAGTTAGCACACATTTGACAAGTCATATTCGCCTATCTAAGGATTTGTCACCTAATACCAAACCAGTTAGCACACATTTGACAAGTCATATTCGCCTATCTAAGGATTTGTCACCTAATACCAAACCAGTTAGCACACATTTGACAAGTCATATTCGCCTATCTAAGGATTTGTCACCTAATACGAAGAAAGTTAAATCAACTAAAATAACAAAGACCAATGTGTGAGAAGCCAGCAAATATGTTAACAAATGAGGTGAATATCATTGAGCAAGATTGAGAAAGTAATTTTTGCTTAATTAAGGATCTATCATTTTCGCTTGAGAATATGGTGCAAAGGAGAAAGATTCAATAAAGTGAGAAGCCAACCAACATGTTAACAAATGAGATGAATATTGATAAGTTGGAATTGTGCTAAACTTTAATTAATCTACTAGAATTACAAACTAAAAAATATTGTTGTATAATTGAAATGTGAAGACCGATTGAAATCTATATTTTAGGTAGGAGGTTGTTCATCAATAAAGATAAAATTAAGGAAAAATAAAAAAAATAAATATATAGAGAATGAAATTAAGATATGTTAGGAGATTTTAAAAGAAATTAAAGTATAACAATTTATTTATTTATTTATCGGCTATAAAAGTCAAAATCGTCTTTTTATCTGAGGTAACAAGTACAAAGTGCAGAGATAACAAAGTTATACATCCATTTAATATAATGGAAAAAAATTCCAATGTAAGCTTTTGAAAAAAATATTTTAAAAAAATAAATATGTTTTTTTGGTGTAACTGGATTGTAGAAATTTGTGAGAGATTGTTTTTAAACATTTAGTATATTTTATTTATTATTAATATAACTATACTTACTCATTATTTTTGTTCTTTCACAAACAGTGATAAAATTCTGTGTTATTGGTGTAACTGGATTGTAGAAGGCTAACGATTTGGAAAGTTTGTGGTTATAGGTATTTGTTATGGGAATTTTTGAATTTCTTCTTTTAGCTACTGGTTTTCTCCCTTCGTCTAACATCCAAAATATGTTAGAATTTTATTTTGAAAAAATATTTATTTATAATGTAATGTTAATATAATTAAATTAAATTATCATTAATAAAAATAATGTAAATTTATAATTAAAATTATTAAAATAAATTTATCATATAAAATTAAATAAAAATATAAAAATTAATTTTTTAATTATAACAGTGAAATGTAATTGTCTTTTAATTATTTATTTAATAGTCAATTTTTAGATAAAATCAGAGGCAAAATTAATAAAAATAGGAGAAAAATTAATAAAAACAAGGACAAAATTAATAAAAACAGGACAAAATTATATATTATGAGTTTGTTTAGTAAGGCAAAATATTGAGCTTATGTCTTATAACTTATAGATTATAAGCTCATATGATATTTTAGACCTTTTTGATAACAGTCATTTCATCACAAATTTATAGTTTATTTTGCTAGCTTATAGCTTATTTTTCAAATGCTATTTTAAATAGCATTTTAACTTATAGATTATTATTGTTTCTTCCTTTTTTATCCTTATTATATTAACAAAAATCCACTTTTATCATCAATAATTTATTTTTATTTATAATAAAATAATTACATATTAAATATCTTTGAAATCATATTACATTTATAAGTTAGTTGAACCGTTAATATTATTAAACATGTCAATTAGTTTATCCGCTATCAATCTCAACATAATATAAGCTATGAGCTATAAGTCACTAGCTATCAACTATAACCTATCATTTAGGTTATCAGTAGTCAACCGTTATTTTTACCAAATAGACCCTATGTCATATGTAACTTGTGATTTAAATTTTTACTCACGCTACTTAAAATTTCTGACTCCGCCACTAGATAGTAGCTTTCATAATGTAATAGTTTTATTGTTTTTTCATTTTTAATACCTACAGATATTTCTGGAACCAATTTTGTCAAACACTCAATACATAAATTTGGAGAATATGTAATTAAAAAATATCAACTATTTAACTACTTCTTAGAAGTACAATGATTTGAATATCACCATGGAACATAATATGAAAGAAAATATTACAGATTGATATTCATGCTAAAAAGAGGGCGAGTTTTTATCGATAGAAGTTCAAGAGTCTATTTACATCATAGAAAAGTACAAATACAGATCCATAAGATTCCTTTAATTAAACTCTCGAATATCTCAAATAATTGAAGAAGATATCATAAGATAACATATAGGAGAAAAACAACAACAGCAAAAAAAAAGAAGGAACTATGAAACAAACAGCCACAAAATTAAGGTTGTTTTGTTTCAATTACTCAATTGTCTAAAACTTCTTCAGTGATTCAAACTTGAGAGTGTTCTATGAACTTCCTTCAAGAAGTATCTAGAATTAACAATTGTATTTGTAGAAGAGGCACATGAAGATGCAACAATTGATGAAGCTGAAGCTGTTGATGAAATTATTACACTATCATTTGATGAGTTAATTTCCCTATCATCTTCACTAATTGTTTCCATCATTTTTGATGTTCTATGCCTCATCACATTAACATATTGCGGGGGTGCCACCTCCATGAAAAACCTTGCAATGCGAGAATTTGCCATTGTTAATTAATTTCAAGTGTTTAATTGAGGAAGAGGTAATAACTAAAGAAATGAAATGATGTTTGTGTATTGAAGATGTGTATGAAACATAAGAGTATGGTTCAATTTATAAGAGGTGGCTAGAAATAATAAACTAGGCTTAAATTCAATCAAGGGTCTTAATCTTGAGGGTTAAATCAATTTTTATATGTTAGTGCCGTCTATAACTTTTCATATTAAATGCGATGACATGCTAACTTACAAGACTTGTTGCTATTGTGGCAGTGTTTGGTTATGTGTCAAAACTTGGACGGAAAGTTTGTTATCCTTTGAAGATAGTTTCTGGTGGGTATAGTTACTTCCAAATTTGCACTTTTGTCTAGCCGTTTAAACTCTTCCACGTATGGGGATAATGTCTTTGACTTGGATGTTGATGTGGTTGAATTGCATTTATATTTTCTCCCATTTTTTAGGAACATTTTTAATCATGCAGTTGTACTTCTTTCTGTAATAAATATCACATTTACAAAAATATTTCTTTAAAAGTTAATTAGTTGTTCAAGCATGTAAAATGGTTAGGCATGTTGAATTATTAACACATATAGAAGTCATTGTTGGCTAAAGATGACGGATATATAGTATTAATATAATTTGTATATTTGATTTGACGTATGTAGTCTTCTGTTATAGGAATTCTCTTATAAATTTTACTGACCCTTATTTTTTATTTTTCATACATATCATTTATGTTGTCAAGTGACGAGCTATAATTTGTTTTGATATTATATGGTCTTTCTTTTTTTCACTTTGCTTAGATCAAGTGTTCTCTTTAGAGAGGACCGAGACATGCTTGTTAAATCCTAGAATTTTTTATTGTATGAGTGATATTTGTCTTCTGAAATCATTATTTTGACATTATTTTGGCCACAAATTTCTCCATCTTTGACATTTGTGACTTTGTGGATCACTCCTCCATTGATTCATCAATTTAGAGTCGAAATGTGATAAGATTATCCTCTAACTATCTGCTAGGATTTGACAGATAGTGTTGTAACCAATTTTTACCTCTAAGATCCTTCATCATATCATATACATCTCATGCATATCGTCGATTCCATGGTTACGAGATCAAAGGGCTCTTGAATTTGGGTTTTTCCCTATGAATTGAACTTGCTACCTTATTCAGAGTTGATTCAACTGGTGCTCTCATCATTATTGGTGTAGAACTAGGGTTTTGGATCGAAGGTTACATGGACGTCCCCATTGACGGGTTTCCTAAGGATACAAGGTCATCTCCATCAATATACTTCAAAGATAAAAAACATTAAGGATTTTTGTTCTGTGAGAAAAACTATATTTAAGATTATAAGGGATTCGGAGGCCCAAGTGAGGTTGGTTGGCCTCCAAGCTATGGGTCTAGCTTACCCCGTAGTCGGGAGCCCTTAGATAAATGGTTGTGAGAGAGATAGAGAATGCGGTTCTCCGATTCCGTCTCTTCTCTATGGCCATCGGACCTCTATATATAATATAGCTATGATTAATGGCCTTAATGACGTAACTGACCATTGACATTTGTAACGCTTGTAACCGCCTTTTAATGACTTGTAACGCTCATAACATCCCATAAGTATGGTAACGTTTGTAACTGTTCTCTAATGGGTTCCGTAACCACGATCAACCCGATCTGGTACAACTCAGCAGACGTAGCCCGCTCTGCACAGCTAGGCAGACACAACCCGACCTATATAGTTCGGCCAGACACACCTAGAAAGTCACAGCCCGTCCTAATGATCCGGGGTATATGCCCTACGGGGATACTCCTACTTTACGGGCCCGGTTACTCGTATCTCGTTTTAGCTGTCCTAGCACAGGCGATAGATTTTATGCACGAACATAAGCCCCCCGAGCATATGGTTTCTAGACCTTGAAGCCTTATGGTCGATTTAATAAAAGCATGAATCTTTGCCCCAGGCTGGACTTCCAATACCAAGTTATGCCTCGATGCAAATTTTGTTTGTATATAACAGTTTTGCCATGTTTTATATAACTTTAGTGAGCTCAAAGTACATAAATCATAGCCGATGATTTTTTTGGTACTCGTCTATTTTAATATTCTGTTCATTCGAAAATGGTGGTTTTACCATTTAGGTCTTGATTCCACTCTGGTCAAGTACACAACTCTCTTTGATGAGGAGTATTTGCTTATACGGATTGTACGCGACCGATCATGCAGTGTCGGACATTATAAATAGCCTCAACGTTTTATACGTCGACTTTTCATTATAATTTCTTGGAGCTTTTAAAACTCACCATACCTCTAAGAGGAGGTATTCGTATTACTCGACCTTCGTGAAAGGAGTGTTTAACCGATGCATAAATATGCCTTTGAGCGAGTTTCTGAGGAAAAAATTTGAGGTTTAAATCAATTTAAAATTTTCAGAGCTCCCTATGTAGGGATATACTTAAAACGCTCTGAGCAATTTGCTGTGAGATATAAGAGTATCTTTCAAGCATTTTTTTCGTTTTTTGAGGCGTTTTAGATCAAAACCTCTAGCTTAGATAGATCGGTATCCATGAGCCTTCGACTTTTGTCTACCAGAGACTCTGTTTGTGAATAGGTTGGATATAATTATGATCACCAAAGGTTGTTAATCCCCATAAATATAAAGTTCATACAAACCGTAAGATTATATCTAAGACAGATCAACTTAGAACCGAGGTATAGAGCCCTGTACCAGCTTGTTTGGGCCAGTTAACAACATTTTAAGCGTGGAATATCTTTGAACACTCGGGAGTGTTTAGTTTTGATTTATCTACAGGTGAATTTAGGCATTTTTTGATGTGAACCAAGGTACAAAGCCTTTCGCCGGAGAGCTTTCCCAGAAGGAAACTTAAGTTTCTAGACAACCATGTAAGCCTTACGGAAGCTGATGATGATGACGAGCCCCCCAGCTGTTTGGTGAAGCGGGTGATTTTTGTATGCATGGACCACTTTGCTTTTACTTTGCTTTTATTTTATGTTGAATCCGTTTTAAGTTAGTCACCTTTTTTGGTGGGTGCATTTTGTATAACTTTGCAGACAATTGCCTTCCGGGCACTTTTAATATCGTACTTCAATATCATACTTTCTTTGTTTTGTTTATTTGTTCAATTGTTTTGTTTGTATGCGCGAAAAGGGGATTTGTGATATAGTAGCCCCCTAGTCAAATGGTTTGTTAAGACCATGAAGACTTTATATGAGAGGCCCTAACCCCTGCGCGTAACACATAAATTATTCCAGCCGATTTTATCGACCCTTACAGCGTGCAACTTTAGCCCCCGAGTCCTTGACAATGACCGAAGGTCGATTGGGACAGAGGTGTTTGTTAATGGTGGTCATCTGGCTTCATGCCAGGGCTATATTAGGCTATAACTTATAGGTCTTTTGAGATGCACCAAGACATTGAGCCGAGTTGAGATTACATTAAGCGCAAAGCCCAAGGCGTAGAGTTTTAAATTGGGAATGCATCACATGCAAAGCCCGTGGCATAGAGCCTAATTGGGGATGTATCAAATGCAAAGCTCGTGGAATGAAGCCAAGTTGGGGATGCATCAAGGCATGAAGCCGAAGAGGATATACCTGGAACTAGTACCTTAATAGGTCTAGCATAGGTGCAATACACTCATGAGGGTACACCCGAAGATGCAGAGCTCGTGCCATAGAGGCATGACATGAAGCTGGGGAGGATACACCTGTAACTAGTACCTTAATAGGTCAAGCTGAGGTGCAGTGCACTCATGAGGGTACACCCGAAGATGCAGAGCTCATGCCATAGAGGCATGTCATGAAGCCGGGGAGGAAACACCTGGAACTAGTACCTTAATAGGTCCAGCCGAGGTGCAGTGCACTCATGAGGGTACACCCGAAGATGCAGAGCTCGTGCCATAGAGGCGTGACATGAAGCCGAGGAGGATACACCTAGAACTAGTACCTTAATAGGTCCAGCCGAGGTGCACTGCACTCATGAGGGTACACCCGAAGATGCAGAGCTCGTGCTATAGAGGCGTGGCTTGAAGTCGGGGAGAATACACCTGGAACTAGTACCTTAATAGGTCCAGCCGAGGTGCAGTGCACTCATGAGGGTACACCCGCAGATGCAGAGCTCATGCCATAGAGGCGTGGCTTGAAGTCGGGGAGGATACAACTGGAACTAGTACCTTAATAAGTCGAGCCGAGGTGCAGTGCACTCATGAGTTACACCCTATTTGATCTTTACACAGACTAAATTTTTTAAGGTTCCTTATTGCCCACGCAAGGGGAGAATGACAACACCTTTATCTCTAAACATAAATGAGATTCCTTACAATCGGTAGAGACATTAGCTCGCCTTATACAACAATTTTGATTCCTGATCTGATTTATATCGGTTTATAGTGTGCCCTGACTTTAATCGGAAGGCCTATATGATCTCTCAGACCGTGAGATTTTATCAAAAATGAAACGTTTTAACCTAGAGTCATCCCAGACAAAGAGGACTTTGCTTTCCGGAGCTTATCAAAGATCTTGCTTGATAAAATTGTTTCTTGAGTTATTTTACGGGAGGCCTTTCGACTTGGTCCAACTTTATATACTCTCCATATGATTGAACTTTGTGTACTCCGTTAATCCCCCGAATGTTAGCTCGTCGAGTCACAATACATCAAAACATCAGATTAGCTAATAAGAATGTCAAAACGCACATAGATGCAAAAATAAAAGACGATTAAGACATCATATTGTTACAATTTTAAACATCTTAATTGGTCTTGGCATGAATAATAGCTCAACTTCCGATTTATTTAATATTGTCTCATGTGATCCATCTCACTTAAATGGTGACAATTATTGGTATCATGCATAAAAATCAAGTGAGCGTCCAATGCACTGACATTTATAACACATATATATTCATGTTTTCACATAGACCTCTATTTTGAGCGACCACTTCTTTTGACTGCTTGTATGATTAATGTTAAAAATGACCAATTTGTTCCACAAACCAATTTTCTATAGTGCAAAAAACGTTTACCTTAAGTTACATATAGAAATCTCTTTCACTAAAATCAATATGTAATTTTTAAATTGTATACTTAATGGATACAACATAACCACACATTTAATAGAAATACTCAAAAGTAATAATACTGGTCATCTTACTAGGCAATGGAAATATTAATAATAATTTGTTGTCACCTGATGGTGCAATAAAGTTACCCCAGGACAAACAACCTTTTCGACGCCGGACTACATTGGTATTGATGTGGGGTGATTAGAGATATTATGCATGTTGGAACAGAGGATGAAAGAAATATATTTGTGATGAAGAAGAAGAAGTTTAGAGAAAAATGAGAGAGAAGTAAATATGATACTGAAAGAATGAAATTGTATATTGTGAATTGATTAAATTGCTTACGAAGAAATGCTCCTTATATAGACACATTTCCTGGGCCCAATAGTGTAAACTAAACTAAAGCCCAAAAATATCTAATATCTACAGCCCAACTCATTCGACTTTACAAACTAAAGGTTAACATATCGAACAGCCAAGCTGTTCGATCACTACCTTATTACTATCCAACATGAATTATGCACACATTCTAACACACCCCATTAATTCATGTTCTCGAGACTTCTCATCCCGATGTTTCCTTTCAGCTCTTCGAATCTGACTTTCTTCAGAGGTTTAGTGAATATGTCAGCTAGTTGAACTTCAGTCTTGCAGTACTTTATTTCGATCTTCCCTTTGTTCACTTGATCTCTCAGAAAATGATACCTTCTTTCAATGTGTTTGCTTGACCATGACACACTGGATGATTAGCCAAGTTAATTGCTGATTTGTTGTCAACAAATAACTTTATATTCTTTGGCTCCATTATCTTGAGTTCTTCAAGTAACATTTCGATCCATGTTGCTTGACATGCTGCATATGATGCAGCTACATACTCTGCTTCACACAATGACAAGGCCACAATGCTTTGTTTCTTCGAGCTCCAGGAGATTGGAGCACCTTCGATCATGAAAATGTAGCCTGCAGTGCTTTTCTTTTCATCTTGATCTCCACTGAAGTCTGAATCAGTATATCTGTTGAAGTACTTGTGTTGCTATTTGATTTCTTCGGTAACAACACCCCATGGTCGACTGTTCCCTTTATGTATCTCATCACCCTCTTTACTGCATTGAGATGACACTCTTGAGGTTTCTCCATAAATATGCTCAACAACCCCACACTTTGGCAAATATCAGGCCTTGTATTGCAAAGATATCTCAAGGATCCAATGATCTGTTTGTACAATGTCGAATTTACAAATTTATCATTCGATTCTTTCTTCAGCTTTGCTCCTGTCTCTAGTGATGACTTTTCTGATTGCTCATGTTGAATCTTTTCAGAATGTCTTGAGCATACTTGGTTTGATGCAGGAATACTCCTTCTTCAGTATTTTTAAATTCCATTCCTAGAAAATATGAGAGACTCCCAAGATCTGACATTTCGAATTCTTGCATTAGCTTTGACTTGACCTTTACTATCTCAGCTTCTTCATCTCCAGTAATCAGTAAGTCATCTACATAGAGGCATAAAATGATTCGACTGACACCGTCGACATTTTTTACATACACTCCATGTTCAGAGACACACTTTGTGAAGCCTGCTTCGATCAGGAAACTATCTATTCTCTTATTCCAAGCTCGAGGAGCTTGTTTCAAACCATAGAGAGCTTTCCGTAATTTGTACACCTTCGACTCCTGTCCTTTGACGTCGAATCCTAGTGGTTGAGTGACATAGACTTCTTCTTCTAATGGTCCATTTAGGAATGCTGACTTTACATCCAGCTGATGCATCTTATATCCCCTGTATGCTGCTGTCGAAACAACTATTCGAATTGTTCCCAGCCTAGCAACCGGTGCGTATACCTCATCGAAGTCTATTCCTGGCTTCTGTAGAAGCCTCTAGCTACCAGCCTTGCTTTGTACTTAGCAATTTCTCCATTTGTCCTTCGTTTCACTTTGTATATCCACTTTACATCAATTGGCTTCTTATTCGTTCTTTCGACAAACTCCCAAGTCTTGTTCTTCTCAATGGCTCTGAGTTCTTCTTTCATGGCTTCGCACCAATTTGAATTACCCATTGCTTCATTCAAATCGATTGGTTCTGCTTCAGCCATCATCATGGCTTCTTCAACTAGATCACCATCATCATCAATCACTTGATCTGAGAATCTTTCATACCCAACTAGCCTAGTTGATTCAGTTCTTGTTCTTATCGACCTTCTTTCACTTTGCTCAGGTGGTTCTTCATTTCGACTAGTTGAAGTGTTGCCTTGTTCACTTCGACTATTCGAGGGCTCATCTTGTGGATCTTCTTCGAACACAATTATAATAGTGTCTGATTCCTGTGTTGAACTTCGACTCCAATCCCAACCTTTGCTTTCGTCGATTCGAACATCTCTACTGATTATTAGTTTATCTTCGATTGGTGAATACAGCTTGTACGCACCAGTCGAATGATAACCTATAAGAACCACAGTTTCACTTTGATCATCCAGTTTTCTTCTCAATTGTTCAGGTACATGCCTGAAACACATTGATCCAAAAACTCTGAAGTGACTCACACTTGGCTTTGATCCAGTCCAAGCCTCATGAGGTGTTTTTCCAACTATCCTCTTTGTTGGACACCTATTCGAAATCTATTTGTCGGTGCCCATTAAAATCTTTTAGGCATATCTTTAGCTTTTAACATACTTCTTGTCATGTTTAGTATACTTCTGTTTTTCCTCTCAGCTATGCCATTGTGTTGAGGTGTATAGGGTGCAATAACCTCATGCTCTATACCTTCACAATTACAGAATTTGGCAAATTCAAGGGACGTGTATTCACCACCGCCATCAGTTCTTAACTTCTTCAATTTGCAGCCACTTTGCCTTTCAGCGTGCAACTTGAACTTCTTGAACTGTGTGAATACCTCACTTTTCTTTTCAATGATGTAAATCCATATATGTCTGGTGAAGTCATCAATAAACGTAAGAAAATACCTGTTGCCTCCATTTGACTTTACTTCAAATGGTCCACACACATCAGAGTGAACTAGCTCCAACTTGCGTTTGGATTTTATGGGCAAGTCATGTTTGAATGCCTTCCTTTCCTGCTTAGCTTTACAACATTCCTCACATACTTGCTTTGGTTCCTTCACATAAGGCAAACCAACCACCATCTTCTTCTGATTGAGCATGTATAAACTTCTGAAGTTTAGATGTCCATACCTATGGTGCCATAGCCAATTCTTGTCTTCTTCTGTCATCAAAGCAAGACATTTATGATCTGATCTGTTGAGTTCAACTTTGAACGTTTTGTTTTCTGCCAATGGCGCTTTCATGATCAGCCTCCCATCAGCCCTATAGACTTTCATCTCATTCCTTTCAAGTTTCATCTTGAATCCTTTTGCAAGTAATTGACCTACACTTATCAAGTTACTTGTCATAGAGGGTACATACAATACCTCAGTGATAGTAGCTTTTCCACCATCCTTTCTGGCAATTGAAATATCTCCTTTTCCAGCAGAATCGATGTGTCTTCCATCAGCAAACTTTATCACCTTTTTTATTGACTCATCTAGTTTAGTGAACCAATTTTTGTTGCCAGTCATATGATTGCTACATCCTGAATCCAGATACCACATGTTGGTTTCTCAGAATTCGATTGAGAATTAACCATCATCGACACATCATCGAATCACTCTCCGCGTGCATATTGAGCTTCATCACTTTCTTTCGCCCTTTCTACTTTCCTCCTTCGACAGTCTCGAGCGAAGTGACCAAAACTTTGACAATTGTAGCATTGCTTATCTTTGTTGTCAACTTTCTTCCCAGAATACTTGTTGCTCACACCTTTTCTCGAATCAGCATTCTTGCTTGACTTCTCATCATCTGCAAGATGCTTTCGAAACTTCGATTTTTCACTTTCTTCTGAATCTTGATTGCAATGCTTGTTCACCTTCTCTCTTTCTGAGTTTCTTTGCTTCAATCTCATCTCATGAGCCTCTAATGAAGCTTGAAGTTCTTCTAACTTCATCTCAGAAAGAGTCTTTGCTTCTTCAATTGTCACAACAATATAATCAAAATTTGCTGTTAAAGA
Organism: Vicia sativa; assembly: GCA_021764765.1. Taxonomy (NCBI): domain Eukaryota; kingdom Viridiplantae; phylum Streptophyta; class Magnoliopsida; order Fabales; family Fabaceae; genus Vicia; species Vicia sativa. Next base: position 197,446,702 of record CM038793.1, on the reverse strand, counting down.
TCTCAATACCTTTTCTATTTTATGCAGGTCTATGATGGTTTCACCGCATGCTTTCATTTGGTTCGTCAATGTCACAATCTTTGAGAAGTATGCAGAAATCGATTCATCATCCTTCATGTGCATCATTTCGTATTGCTTTCTCAGCGTCTGCAACTTCACCTTCTTCAGTTTTTCTCCTCCGCCATACAAGTTCTTTAACTTGTCCCATGCTTCTTTTGCTGATTCTTCTTTGATTATCTTCTCAAAAACATCAGCGTCTACACACTAATAGATCAAGAACAGTGCTTTACAATCTTTCTTCCTCTGATCTTTGTGTGCAGCTTTCTGGGCTTCCGTCGCATTTGTTTCCAGCTCCGATACACCATCATTCAAGATTTCAACAACATCTTGAAATCTGAAAATGACCTTTATTTGTGCAACCCATCGTTGGTAGTTTTCTCCTTTGAAAACTGGTAGATTTGCTGGAATCTGTGTTGACGTTGTTGTTCTGTTTGCCATTAGATTCTTCCTAATCGCAACCGAGCTCCTTGATACCAATTTGTTGGAACAGAGGATGAAAGAAATATATTTGTGATGAAGAAGAAGAAGTTTAGAGAAAAATGAGAGAGAAGTAAATGTGATACTGAAAGAATGAAATTGTATATTGTGAATTGATTAAATTGCTTACGAAGAAATGCTCCTTATATAGACACATTTCCTGGGCCCAATAGTGTAAACTAAACTAAAGCCCAAAAATATCTAATATCTACAGCCCAACTCATTCGACTTTACAAACTAAAGGTTAACATATCGAACAACCAAGCTGTTCGATCACTACCTTATTACTATCCAACATGAATTATGCACACATTCTAACAATGCATGCAGTGTCACCAAAAAAGTATCTGGACCCTAATCATTGTAGTTCCCATGTTCATATGATTTATTCAATTTAGAAATCAATTATGCTGGGCTAGAGAAATAATAAAAGTTACTCCCTCCGGTCAGTATTATAAGCAAAAATTTATTTTTTAGATTCATTAAATATTTTATATATCTAGACTATATAGATGTTAAATACATAAATGATTTAATAAATCTAGAAAGTAAATTTTCGCTTATAATAGTGACCAGAGAGAGTACTTTGGTAGTGTTTGTCGGTTTAGCCCGATGAAGACATTTCCTGTAATGATACCTCCATGTGAATAAATTTAGATGGCATTAATTTATGACAAATATATTTGCGTATGGAATTCAATCCATAATATGCTTATGGTGTATATATGCTTGTAAAGATATATTGATTGTACACTTATAAAGATAAGCCTTATAAATGTTTGAACAACAAGTTAGTTCTGATTTAGAAAGCACAAGGATTACTTATCTTTTAATGTATGCACCATCCTTGACAATTACTCTTGACTTTATCAGTGATTGCGGGTATTGTTAGTTTCCTTCGAGATCGCAAAATGTTCTAGTAACACCGGCCCGTGTGTATATGATCATATATTTTAGCATGAAGATTCCTGACACCGGCTATTAACTTTAGCAATATTGTTTCTCTTCATCACAGTGAAGATGAACTTATAACTCCCAGTTTTTCTACTTGGAAATATTCGAATCATTGGTCGAGGGCACTTGAATGATGGGATTAATATTCCCCATAGTTCAGGTAGTAGATGTTAGCCATTCCATAAATCACCATGTAGCCCGGCTCATAACAAATATGGTTAATGATGCATGTAAAAGTTCTTGATTTTATATCATGGCAAAGAAAAGAATTATCATGTAATTATAATGATGAATACAATCGTTTTAGGAATCATAAGACATTGATTGGCCATAAGTAAATATACGTTATGACCTGTTTAAAATCTAGCATACGGGCATTAACCCGAACATTATCGTAAGAGTTGTTCACAATAACTCAACATCTTCATAAATAGCTCAGAATTATGTTACAACCGTCTCATTCATAATCAATAATAGTTATACGTGCATGCTTTATTTCCACCTAAAGAAAACATTTAATTAGATCATAAACACAAAACAATTACATAGACCTAAAAAATAATTTGAGAACGTCTCATATCGGTCATGAAGCAACCAAATGTCATTTTTCATCAGAACTTAAATGCGACATGAGGTAACAGAAGGTCCAGTAGGTGGACAACCATGATTATCCTCTGCAGTTCTCAAACAAGCTAACCAACCAAAATCTCTATCAAACCCGATTTTCGTTTCTAAGCTATTAACATGTCACATATGTGTTAACAAGCACATAAATCAGGTGAAGTCCAAATTTAACAAGTTATATGCAACTATTAATTGGTCTCTGAATATGGCTGCAACAATGAAGGATGGCTACCGAAGTCAATCAGAAGCACGCTGTGGTGCTACAAGATTAAACAAAATAAATAATGATAAAGTGATTGCACACAAAAGCCATGCTTAAACAAACCCAAACTCTTCTATACGAATGCAAATCAGCAGAAATTATGAAGCTCAATAATCTTTGGTTTGCGAATTAATAAAAGAGAAGAATAACTTATCTGTCACTGAAGGCGTTGGCGATGAATTAATGATTCTTTTAATTCCCGGAGTAATCAATGTCGTTGGGGTCGACGAATTCCTCTTCTAAAACAACTCCATGTTCTCACATTCATCTTGCAATTATTGCACGCCAAAGATCAAAACACAGGTTGGTGAATCCGATCGAAGATACCCCAATTTCCAATTCCATAACCATTCATCGTTATTGGCGTCGATGAACCGGCTTGAAGCTCTCTAGGGGGTTCTTCACTAGCGGCTGGCGTTAAGACGTCACAGGTTTGAGTTTCCACCACTTGAGAGATCCGGTTATTCCATACGAAGCTTGACAGAGTGTTATCCGTAATCAGAATGAATTGGATATGATAAAATAGTGGTTAAGATATGATTTGTGTGGCCCGTGAAAGTTTTACCGGGGCCCCATGGTGGGCACCAAAGTTCTGTGGGAAAAACTATATTTAAGATTATAAGGGATTCATAGGCTCAAGCAAGCCTCCATGCTATGAGTCTTGCTTACCCCTGAAATCACCCGGATAATCATCCGACTGATAGGATGTATTAATGGAGTCGCCATCGAACGTCTTTTATCTCGCGAAGGAGAAAGGAAAACATCGAGTAAACCTGAGAGGGGAGAAACCACGGTCTTACGACCGAGAGATCTGGGTAAGGGAGTTTGTTACGTGAGGGGAAGGTATTAGCATCCCACACGCCCGTAGTACTCTACGGTATCCACTTCTATTTTCTATCTAAGGGGTGTGTTATATCTATCTTTTCCTTAATCGCTACAATTCATGCAAAAGAAAAGGAAAATAAAGAAACCACGGGCAAAAAGAAGGAAATTTTTACAAGTTGTGCTCGATCGAGCCCCGTGACAAGATGCCTATGTATTCCCTCGTGCAATGGGAAAGTCAGAGCGCCCTAGTTCGACTGATTTGTTTTGGTGGGTTTTGTGTTTTTTACTTATGAAAAGGTTTTAAACACAAAAAGAAAAATGTTTTGGTTGGTTTTACCTTTGTGAAAGGAGTTCAAACCATTATTAAGTGTCTTTGTTTTCAAAAGAAAAAAGAAAGCAAGTTTTAGTTTTAATTACATGCAAGGATGCAAAAAGAAACAAGCAAAACAAAAGGGAGACTAGCTAGTACTAACTTTAATGTTTTCATGCAAATATTGGACCTATGGTTGAGGATGAAGGAATCTCTACCTATATTGACATGTCAAGGATGTATATCCAAATGTATAGGCTCGAGAGCTATCCTAGCCGAGAAGTCCTAAGGGAAAGCTATCTTATATCCGTCTTGGTTGTAAAACCAAGGGATGCAAGGGGATGAAGCAATCAAGTGCTTTGGCAGAAGCACATAAGAAATGCAATGCACAAACAAATGTCATAGAAGCGCAAGAAAAGGAGGATGTCGCATAGCCTACAACAGCAAGCCGAGGGTCGGAAGTAACCAGGAACCAACACATTCTGATTCCCGTGAGTGGTATCATCATATGACATGAATTGTCAAGTGTGAAGAGCAAATGATGCGAGTTCAGCAGTAAATGCGAACCCCGGGAAAGAGTAGAGAGTTATAATAGGGAACTCTTGCCACTTTATTATTATTGACTCGATAAGGAAACAACACGGTTCACATGTGCTGAGTTGACACAGACTAGAACTGTGCAGGATCGATTGCTGACCCTTTCCGTGTGCCCATCATATCATCATGACTCAATAGTAGAAAATGTAAAAAGCGGGACTTTGCTTAGTGGTGCCACATCGGGTTGCCTAACCACTCTAACCTATGCAAGCACAAAATGTAAACACTTACTGAGAATGACCTCCCTTTGCACAGATGAGGACTTTAAACATGACCAAACACAAGTAGCACACAGAAACGCCCTAAACGGGTCTTCAAATAAACCAGAGGGGTTCCTGAAAATGATCCAACTACGGAAGCCCCATCATGCATCTCTATTCCTACTTCTCATGGCAAAAGAAAAGCTGTAAAGCCCTACTTCTCATGATATCTAGGAAATTTTTAAGAGAATGCAATAAAACGGTGTAGAAACTACCAAACAGATATCAAATCCGAAGAGCACTGCGAGCTAAAGAATATAATCCATAAAACTTTAAGTACTGCAGCCACATAATAAGAGTAAACCAGTGAGAAATGCTCAAGGTATCAAAAGCAAGCGCAATACGCGTTCATACGCATCCGAAGTAATAACACGTGCAAGGGAGGAGAAATCCCAACAGACAGACAATAGAATGTGCGCGTATGCGCACAAGCCAAGGAACATGTGTATACACATTCCGATCGAGTGTACCTGCAAGAAAACCTCACAAGCAGACAATAGAATGTACGCATATGCGCACAAGCCAAGGAACATGTCTATACACATTCCAACCAAGTGTACTTGCAAGAATGAAGTTAGACTGAAAAAGCAGACAAATAGAATGTACATGTGGGTGTACAAGCGCAAAACACCTACAATAACGAAGTTAGACCGAAAAAGCAGACAAATAGAATGTATACATGGGTGTACAAGCGCAAAACACCTGAAAGAAGGGAGTTAGGCCTAAAAAGCAAGAAAATAGAATGTATACGATGGTATACAAGCGTAAAACACCTGCAAGAAGGAAGTTACACCCAAAAGGCAAGCAAATAGAATGTATACGTGGGTACACAAGCGCAAAACACCTGCAAGAAGGGATTTAGACCCAAAAAGCAAGCAAATAGAATGTATACGTGGGTATACAAGCGCAAAATACCTTCGAATGTATCCCTTTCTTCTTTAAGTTGAATCCAGGATCTCTTCAAGTCTTCGAAATCAGTAGGCATGTCCGGATGGAGAATGGTATAGGGGTTCGTCACCTATAGCAAGCAACAGGTTCCATAATCACTGGTAGAACAACTGTAAACGACATCATGAGGTTTTGAGCTCGAGCTCGCACCCATTTGAGGTAAGGTTCCCAAGGAATGGAATTTTTGTGTCCCAAAGTCTTGGTATCAGTCTTCTTTACCATGCCCCAAGCGTGCACAAATCTTCGATGGTAGTTCTAGAGATCGTTGTTGTAGTTAAACACAATGTCTTGGAGAAGCATATCATGAGGACCATCTCTTCGAGCATAACCAAACTGACGCAGAGCTAGAGAAGGGTTGTAAGTGATACCTCCCCTTATGCCAAGGAGTGGTACATTAGGGAATTATTGATCGGAAAATAGCAAGTGTACTATTTTGTCGATGTAGTTTTAGTGATTGTTAACTCACGAATATCGATCTCAAGGATTGCAAAGCAAATACGAAATACCAGTCTTATCAAGTGGACAAAAACTAGAAGTTTGTTGTTTGAAAAACTCTCTACACGAGGCAATGTAAAATAAGTAACTCTCTTTTAATTAAACAAGCTAGGGGCTGGTTCGTTCAATTTGGCCTAAAAGGTTATTATTCCCAATTTCTTTCAGAAAAACATGTGTTACTTCAATTATCAACCTCTTTAGTGTTTTTCCTAAGTCCTTAGAAAAACCCTTGAACATGCAAATTAATCCCTATACCCAGAAGAATAATAATGCATTCAAGTAAATCAATATCAAGGTCATATATGATAATCATAGGGTATCCCTAGTCCTAGGAGATATCTACTATAACCAAATTATACACAAACCCTAACAAATATAGTCCTATATTCATCAGTCATAAGTCAAACTCAATTGTTCCGAAAGAGAATGCATAGAATCATTGTATAATTAAATTGAAGAAACTTAATATCTGAATTGAAAAACTAAGGATTCATAACCATTACAAGATCCAAATTAGAACCAACCCAGCAAGTGGAAATTTAGTTATTCATAGAATTCAAGATTAACAAATTAAAAGGAATTGACATTACAAGCACTAGCGTTGATCTTCAATGGTGACACCTTGAAGTTCTCCGTCAGTTGTCGCCTTGCTTCTCCAATCCAATTCTCTTCCAATCTCTATTCTCTCCAATCAAAAGATACCCTCTTTCTTGACCTAAAGATGTCTTTATAGTGTTCTCTCTCTGACCAGTGTCAAAATACCCTTAATGAATTAACTTGGATGTACAAAAATTCGAAATTTGAATCGGCTCCGAAACACGGGCCGTGTTCACACACAGGCGCCCGTGTTTCCTTCACACGCTCCGCTTGCTCAACACGGGCCGTGTTCACGCACCGGTGACCGTGTGCGAGCTGTTCGTCAAAAATCCACTTTCGGGCACTTTTCAACACGGGCGTGTTGCTAAACTCGAGGACCCGTGTTGATCTCTTAAACTTGCTTTTTAGGCTCCATTTCATCCGCTGCGCGCCAAAGTTCTTATTTACCTATGTATCAACTTCGAACATCAACACTACCAAGCCACGCATAAAATGGTACTTTTTAACACTTAAGGACAATAAGACACAAAGACATCACACAAAAAGAAATACGAAAACTTACTCTAAACATACTTGCAACTACCGTTTAGTGTTACCAAACTATGAATTCTTGTCGGAAGCAGTCGAAAACTTACTAGAAATGGTGACCGATCCAACCCCACTTATCTCATTGCTTGTCCTCAAGTGATGTATTGAAGCGAACAAAGGTCACCAACAAGATCCCTTCCTCCACAACACCCTCACTTCACAATCGAGTCCATGGCATCTTAGTCAATCTTTCCACCACATTTCCACCTCGGCACTATTTTACCCAAGCTTTTCACATTCTCACAACATCTCTCGGGTTAAGCTTTACTCACATAACACGGTATGCATAATACTTTAACTTTGAATAAATTCTCTAATCACTACACACGGATCACATACACATTCATGAGGTCTTTGGGATGTAGCATGGCTTAGGTTTGGTGGGATAAACAAAGAGCGGGATGACAAAGGGTTTTGGTGCCGCATTCTGTAGGGTCCATAATTCTCTGCTCTTAACGACCTTGAATCGTAAGTGTTGGGGTAAAGACTTCCGACTCTTAATTTGACCTTTTAGAGTCATTCTAAAGGAGTTTCCAGTAAGTGGGCAAGTGTCAAGGCTATTTCTTTTGATTTTCTCATTCTTGAAATACTTTTGTTTTTCTTCGGATTTCTATAATCTTTTCTTTTTTTTTTTTTTCTTCTCTTTTTTTCTTGCCCTTACTCAATGATACATTACCCTTAGATTACATCATACATTTATAAGCTGAAAACACAAATGCCAAGCGATAACATGAATGGTGAAAGGGTGGTAACATGACTAACAATATGAACAAATAAAAGACAATGGCTCAAAGGGGTGACTATGGATACAATGCATACAGGATGGTTTTAGAAAGGCTCGGGGTTACAGAAAGAACTTGCCTCAGTGTATGTTTTCGTGGTGTGTTTGTGTTAAGAGAAAATACGCAAAATCAAAGTGAATAACGTCATACCTGACTGAACTCTCATATGGAATCACGAATTTGGCTCTGTAACCTCACCGGGTGGGTTTAGCTTGCATGCTCCACGGTCTTTGGTGGTGTCATGCAATTTCTCTTTCAGCGCAAGAATGCCACAACACTCTATTGATCAATGATGATGCTCACGTGTTAACTTCCACGTGCTGTGGAGATTAAGTGTGGTGTGTGTTGTTCAACCACTCACTGTTAGCTTGCTCCCTTCCGACTTCCATCAATCACCTGGTAACATCCTAACGGTACTGCATTGGACAACTTAAACACAAATTAAAACAAACAAGGACGCAACAAATCAAATAAATCGACTGAACGAAATTGAACAATAAATAATCAAGCAAACAATAAAATAAAATAAAACCTCCCCACACGAACTAAACATTGACCCCAATGTTTAAATTCAAATCTTGACGGAGACAACCGCCTCTGAGGTGGCGGAGGAGGGTTCTGTGGGAATTGCAACATGAGACGTCGCAACATAGTGCGGGCGTCGTCCACCACGGTTCCTTGTCGGAACATTTCGGCCTGCCGTCATTCGGTGCGTATGGCCCCAATTTCAGTTTGCACTCACCCCCACTGATCAGAGGTCATAGAGGAGGATCCGGCATACTATTGGTTGAATTGCGGTCTTCTGGTCGGGATGGCGGAGCTTGAGCGTCATCCTCCATTTCATTACGAAAATTTTGACCACGTGGAGGACTTTCTCCAAGGTTCATACAGCAGCTACATATAACCAATTAGCACGGTTTGCTACGAAATACAATGAGGTGCTAGTAGTGACATAATGTGTTGCTCATGAATCACCGGGGTAATACTACGGCACTACGATCATCCTTTGATTGACAAGAGTGGTCATGTCAATCTTCTTTCCCGTATGGAGGTTCCTCCATCGAGTGACTATAATTCAAGTAATCGCCGGTTGTGTAATCATTCCTCCTACGAAATATCTCCATTTGAAGCATGACCAACTTGCTTCAAATGGTTGGCAAATGCCGCCACATTCACTCGTCCTACCTCCGTCTTGTATATGAGAAGCGACTCCCTCTTCGCACATTATCTCCCAAACAAAGGTAAGCGCTAAACCTTTACGAGCATATCGAAGCAAGGATTATGAATCCCGAGGCCTTGGCGAACTAGGATTGTACCCAGCTTTTCGAGAGATGGCCTCCCAAAATTCAGACGGGGAATGTCTCGGTAGGGCCCTGGTCGAGATGAAGGCAATTTAAGGGCAGCCCTCCTCTTCTACGGTCGACTTATCTGGTTCCCAAACATAAAGAACTCTAAGTCACCGTAATACCCCATTTCGGTTCCATTCCACTTGTGCTTGGTTTAAATTCAACCGTACTCAAAAATTCAAGAGTTAGGCCCTCAAGGTAGGTGCCTCGAATAGCATAAGGCAACATTCCGATGTTATGAAACATCACGAACACCTCATCTTTAAGGCCTAACTTAATCAATGTGTCTTCACAAATATAGCGGGTCGGGAGCAACTTACGCTGAATCAAAACATCATACCTTTGTTTGTACTTAGGATCGGCAAAGGTATCTGTAGGGGTTGTCATCCATGATCCTATTTTGTCCGGATGCGGGCTCGTAGCAGTGAGGTCTTTGCCTTATTCGGATGGTCCGGCGAAATCATCATCCTCTTGGGCAGCAATTACTCGCTTTGGAGGCATGATGATGTTCCTGCACAAAGAAGAGAGAACAAAACACAAACCACAACACACAAAAATTCGAAAATTAAAACTGCCCAAAATTAAAATCTAAAACGGTGAAAGTGTAGAGCAAGAAGAGTAGAGCAACTTTAATAAAAACACTTTGGTGCTTTGATGAGTGGGTGAAGGTGTAAAAGTGAGTTGTTTAGCTCTTGAGGCTAGGTTTCAATGGAGGAGAAGAGTGAAAAGTGGGAGAATGAAGTGAGAGAAAGGTTATAATTAGGTTTTATTTTAGGTGGGGTCCACTTAAAATCAAAGAAGATGGATTTTCAATGGCTGAACACGCCCCGTCACACGGTCCGTGTGTAGGAACACGGGCACCCGTGTGAAAGCTCTGACTTTGCTCTCTTTTTCTCTCTTTTTTTTTTGTTGCGCGTTCTTGTGGGCAGGGATCAACACGGTCCGTGTGTAGGAACACGGGTACCCGTGTTTCTTCTCTGATGTACACCAATTTTGAATTTCCTTAATGCTTTGTGACTGAAGTTGCTTCTACTGATCCAAGTCTTACACCATCCTACAAAAATACAATAAAATAACACAAAAACACAAGAAAATGTTAAAGTAAAAGGACGTAGGTTGCCTCCCAAAGCGCTTCGTTAACGTCGCATGGCTCGACGGACTCCACCTCGATCGGTGAGGCCTTGAATGATCAATAGCTCACGGTACTTGTCTGTATAGTAGGGCTTCAACCTTTGGCCATTCACTTTGAAGACATCCTCATTGTTCGGATTTTAATCTCAACGCGCCATGAGGAATACCGTCCAACTACAAGCGGACGGACCACGGGACTTCAACTTTCAGAGCAGTTTAAGCACGGAATTGAACAAAACACTAAGCGGCCTTCCCAAAACTCTTTACATTGTATTCTCAGATCATGCCATTTTAAGTCGCTCTTTATACATTTTAGCATTCTCATAGGCTTGATCACGAAATTCCTCTAGCTCATGGAGTTGAAGAATTCGTGATTCACTGCTTTAGCGGATCATAATTCAAAATTTTGTAGCCGAATGCTTTGTGCTCAAGTTCAAGTGGGAGGTGGCAAGCTTTGCCATAAACTAGTTGATATGGGGACATTCAATGGGAGTCTTGAGCGCCGTTCGGTATGCCCATAATCGTCATCCGTTTAATCGACCAATCCTTTCTCGAAGAATTTACCGTCTTCTCAATATCGCTTTATCATCTATTAGAGACTTCCACTTGTCCACTTGTGCTGGGTGGTATGGCGTAGCGATCTTGTGCTTGACATTGTACTTCTTGACACTTCCCATCAACTTGTTTAAAAGTGGGTGCCTTCATCATGATTAATGCTCTAGGCACCCCAAACCGCGAGAAGATGTTGTTCTTTAGAAAAGTAACCACTACCTTCGCATCATTCGTGGGTAGTCAACGCCTCGACCCACTTGGAAACATAATCAACGCCACTAGGATATAATTCTTTCCATAAGATGGTGGGAAGGGACCCATAAAGTCTATCCCCACATCAAATAATTCAACCTCAAGCATTCCTTTACGTGGCATCGATTCCTCTTAGAGATGTTCCTGTTCGTTGGCACCTATCACACTCCTTTACCATCCTTTGTCGTCTACGAATAAAGTAGGCCAATATAATCTGATTGCGGGACTTTTGCGGTATTCATCTCCTGAAATGCCCACCATATTCAGAGTTGTGGCACGCCTTAAGGATATCTTCTTGCTCCTCTTCAGGGACACATCTCCGAACCAATCCATCAACACCTCTTTTGTATAGGAAAGGTTCGTCCCATAAGTAGAACCTGCAGTCATGCAAAAACTTCTTTTTCTTGTTATAGTCAAAATCATCAGGAATAACATTACCTACCAAGTAATTTGCATAGTCTGCAAACCAAGGGATCCCCATCACAGCGAGGATTCGTTCGTCAATGAATTCATCCTTGATGGGGTGTGTGGCTTCCGTCTCCACTATTGGTGACATCCGGGATATATGATCCACTGTGTTCTCACACCCCTTTTTATCCCGAATTTCTAGATCAAATTCTTGCAATAGCAGGATCCATCGTAAGAGCCTCGGCTTCGCCTCCTGTTTAGAAAACAAGTATTTTAAAGCAGCATGGTCAGTATAAACAATTACCTTCGTCCCCAAAAGATAGGACCTGAATTTGTCGAAGGCATACAGCACTAACACTCTTTCGGTAGTTGCATAATTCATTTGGGCGGAATTCAAAACATGACTTGCATAGTAGATCACATGCAAGAGCTTTTCTTTTCTTTGCCCGAGAACAGCTCCTACTGCTATGTCGCTTGCATCGCACATGATCTCAAAGGGTAGAGACGGTCGGGAGAAATAACTACGGGCGGTCACCAATTTATTCTTGGGTAGTGAAGGCTTCCCCACTGCGTCGAATACAAGCGGAGTGTCTTTCACTAACAAACTTGTCAATGGTTTTGCAATCTTGAAGTCTCTAATGAACTGCGGTAGAATCCAGCGTGTCCCAAGAAACTCGATTCCTTTCTCATTCACGGTGGAGGTAAATTGGCAATTACCTCCACTTTAGCTATCCACTTCAATTCCTCGATGAGAAATTTTGTGGCCTAGCACTATCCTTCTTTCACCATAAAATGGCACTTTTCCCAATTGAGGATCAAATTGGTCTGCGACATCTCTCAATACCATTGATTCACCAAACATTCATCAAAAGAAGGTCCAAACACCGAAAAGTCATCCATGAATACTTCCATGTTCTTCTCAAGCATGTCATCAAAATGGATGTCATACACCTTTGGAAAGTAGCGCATTGCACATCCGAAAGGCATTCTCCTATATGCAAAAATACCATAAGGACATGTGAAAGCGGTCTTCTCTTGGTCTTGGAGCTCTGCAATTTGGTTGTAGCCGAATACCCATCAAAAGCAATAATAGTCATGTCACCCAACCTTTCCAACATCGATCAATAAAGGTAGCGGGAAGTGATCCTTCACGGTGGTGTGTTCAATCTTACGTAATCTATGCACACTCGCCACCCGATCAGTCTGGTCGGAATTAGCTCATTCTTCTCATTCTTTATTCAGATTGTTCCTCCTTTCTTTGTACGACATATACGGGACTTACCAAGAGCTATCGAAATGGAATAAATCGGGCTGCATCTAGCAATTTCACCACCTCCTTGCGCTGACCTCTTTCATAGCTGGATTGAGTCTCCTCTGCGGTTGTACTACCGGTTTCTGATCATCTTCCATTAAGATTTTATGCATGCACACGGTGGGGCTAATGCCTTTTAAATCTTCAATTGCCCAACCTAACGCACTCTTGTGCTTCTTTAGGACCTGTGTCAGCTTCTCTTCTTGTATCTCTTTCAAGGACGAATTGATAATAGCAGGACATTTCTCTTCCGAGTCAAGAAAAATGTATTTCAAGTTTTGCGCTTCACTCTATCCCCTTTTTTACTTCCTTATTTTCTTCAGAAGATGATGGTTGGCGTAAGTCTTCCCACCGGTGTGGTCCAGGCTTATTCCATTTTGATTGAACTTCCATCATGTCTATGACTTCGGCTTCCTTTTCATCTGTTTCTTCATTTTCTCGAAGATCGATTGACTCAACACCCTTTCAAGAGGTAATTCGGTGTGACAATCTATGGATCGATAAAAGCGTATCCGACACTTCAATGTTCTTGCTTGTCCCTATCTCTTCTTTAAACCGCATTGAGTCTCTAACATTAATTTTCAACACCTCATCATAGACTTTGAGTGTCATCGTTCCTTCTTCCATGTCTATCATCACCCGTCCGGTTTCAAGAAAAGGTCTTCCCAAAATTATGGGATTTCCTCATCTTGATGTCCGAACAACAAAATCTGGAAAAACAAACTTATCAATCCTTACGAACATCGGTTGCAATCCCATGCGGTTTTCATCGAGTTGTCCATGAATGCAAAGTCATTCTTGTATCTTTTACGAATTGATACCCGACTTCTTGTATATTGAGAGTGGCATGAGACTCACTCCGCACCAAGATCAATGAGAGCCTTTTTAAATGTTCGGTCACCTATTTCACGGTGAATAGTGATCTCCTCTATCTTTCTTTTACGAGGAATCTTTAGTCCAGAAGAATAGCACTACATCGTTCGATTAACACCACTGGTTCGGTTTGATGGACCGCTTCTTTGATATGATGTCCTTCATGAATTTTGCATAAATAGGCATTTGTTCTAAAGCTTGACGGAATGTTTATCTCCGACTTTTGAACAACTCAAGAATTTTTCAAAATTCTTCTCATTAGCATCCTTCTTCTTGGCTCTTCTTTGGATAAGGAAGAATAACCTTAGGAGTTGGATCCTTAGGTTTTCTTTTCCACCACCGGTGTTGTTACCTTTGACTTCCTCCTTGTTCTCACAAATCTCAAGATCCACTTCACGCAACTCTTCCTCAATTACCTCTTTCTCATCTTCAACGACTTTACCTCTTACGGTTACTGGCCTTCACTCCTGGTTGTCCCTAGGTTTGTCACAGTTGAGCTAGGCAATCCACGGTGCTTGTACATTTGCCAATTGTTGCGCTATTTGTCCCATCGAACCTCTAGATTTTTAATAGAGGTGAAGTATTCTTGTGATTATTCTGGTCTCGTCTTGGCCGAATGTTGTGAGCTGCCATTTTTCAATAGCCAACTCCAATCCGCTTTCTTTGGAGCTGTTGTTGTTCTTCTTTGTTGATTTTGGTATTGTCCCGACCTTCTTCTTGAGTGTTCCTTTTGGTCTCTCCACCCAAAGTTTGGGTGGTTCCTCAACCAGGTTATATGTGTTGGATGCGGGTTGATACGGAGAACTTGATTTCTTCAATCTGTTGAGGAGTTGCGAAACAATGAGTCATCAAATGAGGTCTGCACAAATATCACAAACAACACTTTGGGTTTGTTGTATCTGTGCCACTTGTTGAGTGGTGATATTCATGGCTTTTAACTTTTCTCCACTTGATGACTATCTTCTCTTCCATCTTGAGTTGCTTATTTGCATCCAATTTCAAGTCTATCGCTCCTTACGGTTTGCTAGCAACTCGTCATATAATTCAAGTGTTCGTTGGCGATTGCTTCAATAATCTTCTTGATACCGGTGGTCTTTGAGAAGTTAGATGAGCCACGGATCTTTGTGTCAATCACCGCCGTTGGAATTCTCAACCCATTAACAAAGTTTGCATTTGTTCCGTGTGATCCAGTTATCGTTGGGCGCATACAAGAAGTCTCTTGAACCTCTTAAGCGAGTCACCCGTGATTCACCCTCCTTTTGTTTGAAATTCAATATTTCATGTCTTTTCCTAATGAATCTTGAAAAAGTATTCATTCAAGAAAGCAGTTTCCATCTCTTCCCATGTTGTGATGCTACCTGGAAGGAATAGAACCATTCTTACGCTTCATCGCAATGTGAAAGGAACATCCGCAACTTTTACGCTCTTGATATGACCATCTATCTTCAATGTGGTGCTCATAGTCGAGAAACGTTGCGGATGCTTGTTTGCATCTTCATTCACCCTCCCAGAAGGATCTTCTTTCAAGCGAGTGTGTTGCTCGGGTGGAGCTGAAAATTAGGAACATTCACGGTTGGTTGACAATGGTGTGTCTACCGGTGGTGCATTGGTTCTCCGTAGTCACCCAACAATCTTTCTTGTGGAGGGTTGTCTCCATAGTGTCCGAAAGTGTGTATCTCCGAGTCGGATTCTTACGGAGGAACAAAACTTCTTCCTCTCGGCCAAACAATCTCTTTACGGTCTTGCTTCTCTAACCTTCTTCCGCCGGCGTGCTATCTCTGCGTCAAAGGAAATTCTGAGGCTGACCTCGCATACAAGATTAGACAAAAGATTAGCACACACCAAATTTCAAAACAATTAAACATAAAATAATTTTAATTGCAGAGCAATAAAATTCCAATTGATTAGCATTCAATTCCGTATTCTGGCAATCCCCGACAACGGCGCCAAAAACTTGATCGGAAAATAGCAAGTGTACTATTTTGTCGATGTAGTTTTAGTGATTGTTAACTCACGAATATCGATCTCAAGGATTGCAAAGCAAATACGAAATACCAGTCTTATCAAGTGGACAAAAACTAGAAGTTTGTTGTTTGAAAAACTCTCTACACGAGGCAATGTAAAATAAGTAACTCTCTTTTAATTAAACAAGCTAGGGGCTGGTTCGTTCAATTTGGCCTAAAAGGTTATTATTCCCAATTTCTTTCAGAAAAACATGTGTTACTTCAATTATCAACCTCTTTAGTGTTTTTCCTAAGTCCTTAGAGAAAAACCCTTGAACATGCAAATTAATCCCTATACCCAAGAAGAATAATAATGCATTCAAGTAAATCAATATCAAGGTCATATATGATAATCATAGGGTATCCCTAGTCCTAGGAGATATCTACTATAACCAAATTATACACAAACCCTAACAAATATAGTCCTATATTCATCAGTCATAAGTCAAACTCAATTGTTCTGAAAGAGAATGCATAGAATCATTGTATAATTAAATTGAAGAAACTTAATATCTGAATTGAAAAACTAAGGATTCATAACCATTACAAGATCCAAATTAGAACCAACCCCTAGCAAGTGGGGAATTTAGTTATTCATAGAATTCAAGATTAACAAATTAAAAGGAATTGACATTACAAGCACTTAGACGTTGATCTTCAATGGTGACACCTTGAAGTTCTCCGTCGATTATATGCTGCTTCTCAATCCAATTCTCTTCCAATCTCTATTCTCTCCAATCAAAAGATACCCTCTTTCTTGACCTAAAGATGTCTTTATAGTGTTCTCTCTCTCTGCCCCCAGCCAAGTGTCAAAAATACCCTTAATGAATTAACTTGGATGTACAAAAATTCAGAAATTTGAATCAGCACGCGCTCCGAAACACGGGCCGTGTTCCTGCACACGGGCGCCCGTGTTTCCCTTCTGTGCACACACGCTCCAGCTTGCTTAATCAACACGGGCCGTGTTCACGCACAGGTGACCGTGTGCGAGCTGTTCTGTCAAAATCCACTTTCCAGGCACTTTTCAACACGGGCCGTGTTGCTAAACACGGGACCCGTGTTGATCTCTTAAACTTGCTTTTCGGCTCCATTTCATCCGCTTTATGCGCCAAAAGTTCTTATTTACCTATGTATCAACACGAACATCAACACTACCAAGCCTGACATAAAATGGTACTTTTTAACACTTAAAGGACAATAAGACACAAAGACATCACACAAAAAGAAATACGAAAACTTACTCTAAACATACTTGCAACTACCGTTTAGTGTTACCAAACTATGAATTCTTGTCGGAAACAGGTGCGAAAACTTACTAGAAATGGTGACCGATCAATTATCCACAACGTTCAATGAAAGTGAAGTCCTTTTGAGAAAAAAGACACCAACAGATATATGAATGAGAGAGTGACATCATTCTTTGAGACCATTTCAATCTTTGCTCGTTCTTCGTTACTAATTGAGGAAGGTGCGAAATAAACCACCTGGAAAATAACGGTATGCAACACATGGAGGATGTCTCCAAGTAAAGTGGGCACAGGGTTACGAGTGAGGAATATCTTGATGGCGTTCACGTCTATGAGCTGATATGGATTAGGGAATAGCATCAAGCCATAGATTAGCAAGGCCAAAATGTCTTTGAATGCATGGAAACTCATAGCTTTTAGGAATTCTCGAGCTTTCCTTATCAGGAAACTTAGCAAGCAAACCCTTAACTCTGCTTCTTGTTTCCCAATTAACTTCAATGTCTGATCGCTTTAGATGTATCGCTGATGCGATGTCTTTGTATTTCAGAGCTTTTTCTGAACCAGTGAATGGTATCTGTTCAAGGATAGGTATCCCAAGTAGCTTAGAGAATTATTCCAAGGTAGGCACCAATTGGTAATCTGGGAATGCAAAGCAGTGATATTTCAGATCGAAGAACTGGAATACGACGTGCATCATATCTTCTTCAAAACCAAAGATAACCAAGTCATGCAGATAACCATGTCTTTTGATGAATTGAGCATGATCGGGAATTTCTGAGACTAATTTTTTGAGTTGAGAAGGAATGCCTATGAAATTGATTCGGATAGTCTTCCTGGAAGCCATAACTCCTACAAAACAGAGCAAAGATAAATCCCTAGGTCCTTGAAATTGTTAGAAATGATATGATGTTATGATGTCATGTTTAAACAAGTAGCAATCACAAGCAATTCACACAATAGCCCTAGGTTTAAGGCTTGCACGAGGTATAGATGTCTACCCTACCAAAGTTTGAGTGGGTTCAACCTGTCCTATAATAGTAACCGGGTTCTAGGAATCTCATATCATTGATCTTTCTTGTAGGCTTTATTTCAATACGATTACCAAGTGTTTGACCGAAACATCCCGAAAGTCGAATCTTAATGATCGTAGCATCGAGTATCAACCAACCTCAGTCTACACCGAAGTCGGCCATCTCACTACCTTCTAATGGCCAAGATGGGTCAATTAGGGTTCTAAAAGTTGAGTTAGTGCTTATGACACCACACAGACCCCAAATACTTTCCTCAACTAAACATGAGGAGCATCGGGACATCCAAAATTTCGCACTAACGTAGCCATCATGTTGACCATTTCGGTATACGCCTAACGGTCGCGACGACTTCTTGCTACTTACCTAAGGAAACCTGGATCCGGGTGTAGGTTCCCCCACAAATATAATACCCAAGCAACCCTTAAGAATAAAGCATATAAGTCAAACAATTAAAGTGATCTAAAGACCCTAAGGTAACCTCTCTTTAGAGATTTATGTCCAACAGAGTCCCCAGTTCTATAATACGATGGGAGAACAGACTTGTTTGTTTTGCGTTTGATCGTAAATGTTGCGGATAGCAAGAGTCGCCACCGACTTTTCTTTTATCCAATTAAGGGAAGGCGAAAAGAACAGGAACAGACCTTCGTTAGATTCTGAGTAAGGGGAGGTCGTTATGAAAGGGAAGGTGTTAGCACCCTTTCCATCCGTAGTTATCTACGGGCTCTTAATTGCTTAGCTCCCTTTAATTGCTTTTTGTGTGTGTGTTTGAAAAGATTTTTGAAAAGGAATTTCGCTTTGACTTCGTAATGATTCACGCTGGAATGTATACGAAGTGTTTGGAAATGTTTGGTTTTGGAAAGGACTTTGTAACGATTCACGCTGGAATGTATAAAAAGTGTTTGAAAAGTTTTGAAAGTGTGAGGTGTAAAAAGTATTTTGATTGAGCAAGCAAAAGAGACTTATTACCTACTCAGAACGGCCGTTTCCGTGTTATTTTGCTTTCCATTAGAATAAGGCCATCCGTACCATTGGTTGATAAGTAACCTTATTCGTTGGATGTAAAAGGGACATCTGAAGGGACATCGGATGGTCATAGAAGGCAACAGGTAGGGATATCCTAGCATATTTGTAGGTACGATCATCACTTTTCGTAGGCAACAACCGAGGGACGAGATCATGTATTCGCAGGCAACATCGAGGGACTATGATCTTTTAAGTCGAAGGGACTGTGATAATGTATTGTAGGCAACCGTGCTAAGATATCCCTACGTTCGAGGGACTTGACCATTATTCGTAAGGCAACGAGAGAGGATACCCTAAGAGGGGTGCATGTGTGAAAAGAGTGTGTTATATTCAGATATTTATCTTATGATTAGCGATCTATTTTGATTTTTATCTTGCCATACACGCCTAGTTACTAGCAGTTTAATAGGTGCAGAAAATAAATTGCAGAAATGTAAAGTGCGGAAAAGTAAATCCTACGCTATTACATGGCTTTGGAGCAAATACATAATAGGCGGTGCAGAAAGTAAAAGCTGAAATATAAATCTACGCTATTACAGAATAAAACTTTGCGACCTATACATCCTTTCTAAAATTTTAATGCAAAAGAAATAAATAGAAGAAAAATAGTCTAAATGAATACCTAAATCCTACTTTGCCAAAAGGAAAATGTTTTTGGTATTTTTGAAGGTTGATTTTAATGTAAAAAATCCTAATTCTAATTGATTTTAATTAAAAAAACTTAATTTAAATTAAATGATAAACCTAAGTTAAACTAATTAAATTAATTAATAAAAAAAAATATGGAGAGAATTATTTGTGAAATTAGTCCTAATTAAGCTAATCGTTTAACCTAATTACTAATTAATTAATTGAAATAATTAAAAGAAGAAAATAAAAAAATAAACAGCAAGAAGGGTCCAGAAGCTGGGGTTTCTGCATCTGGAAGGGTCCAGAAGCTAGGGTTTCTGGAGATTCTACTGCTGGAGAGATCCAGAAGATGAAGCTTCTGGAGTGTCTGGCGTTGGAAAGGTTCTGGAGGGTTCTGGCGCTGGGGAGACCTGGAAGTAGGAGCTTCTGGTGCTGGGGACATCCAGAAGCTGGAGCTTCTGGAGGTGTTCCTTCTAGAGACTCTGAAAACCTGCGTTAATTAGAAATATTGAAACAAAACAGCAAAAGGTGGGGTTCGAACCCACACACTTAGAGAGGAAAGTGACATGGTGCACGCAGGGTTAACCACTGGGGCGGTGATACATCCGTGTATCAAGGTGAATGTATAAACACATGTGTGTTCCTGTCCTGAGTCAGAGGCACCGGAGCAAAGCTCCGGTCATCTTCTCTGTCTATGCACTCCTTCCGAAACCTGCGAAATCACATCATTTAAAGAAAGACAAAAGCCCAGGTCACATATTTAGGGTGCTGCGAATTCAATGGTGATATTATTTGAGTTTAAAACTGCATGCACTCCTAGATCTAAAGCTTCATGAGTTTGAAGCCCTAACAATGGAAGATCAAGTTCTGGCTTAGGAAAGCTTCATGCGACCATTCTAAACTGTTTCATAGCATCTCAGGAAAGCATTAGTAGTGTTAGTTCTTATCAAAATGCAATATAAATAAAAATACGAATTTGATAATATATACAAACGGATGAATGTGTATGAAGGTGTTTCAACGTATATGGTTCATGGAAAACGATCCAGACTTACCTTTTATTACCTCTGGAATAAGAATGAGTGGCTGGAAGGCCTTGAAGAAGGTTGCAAGTAGAAATTCGAAAATGCGACTTTGTATGAAAATTTTGGAGTGAGAGTATGGTTCTTTGAGGCTATGTTTTTTTCTCCTTTTTTTTCTCTTGACTTCTGATCTTGTGAGGTATTTATAAGAGAGTAGAATTAGGTCAACAAAAGGAGAAAATATCTTACATTGATTAAGATATAATTCCTTGAAAATAAAGACCAAATATTGCCTTTTTTGGTCTCTAATCTTGCCTATCAAGTCTTTGTCATACCCCAAAATTTGCCCTCCATCTATTCAAGAGATTTCATACATCCCTACTCAAGGATTCCTCAAGAGTTGATCAGACAAACTCTCTCCTAGGCAATCAACCCAAACTAGGGTTTGGTATCTCTCAAGTCAAGATGGACTTACAACATCTCCAATGGCCTTCATGCCTCCTCATATGCTTCAAAGATTCTCCATGTCAAGTTTCAAGCCTCATGAGTCAAGTTTCCTCGGACAATTGCTCGGATGGTTGAAAATCGGTTGTATTGGACAAAAGTCAATTGTGGTCAACATACAGTCAAACTTCATAATTTTGGTCAACATCCTCATTTTGAAGTTACATTCATCATTTGATCAAGGGTTGATCATGATTCATCAAGAAAACTCAAGATTTGCTCAAAGTCAAACTTTCTAAATTAGGGTTTCTAGGTGAAAAGTCAATGAACTTTGGTGATCATAACTTTCTCATACTTTCTCGAAATTTTCCACCAAAGCTCATTTTGAAGGAAATTCAATTCTCTACAACTTCATGTCTCACAAGAATGTCCAAAAATGCTTCATTTGAGAGGTATAGCTCAAAACATTACAGGTCATTTTCAAAGTCAACAAAAGTCAACTTTTGTTTTGAAGATATATTGAGCATGGTAACTCAATTGAGATGAAACCAAAGACATTGTTTAGAGGACTCTTAGAGCTTTCCAAAAGTCCAAGAACACTCAAAAATGTGGAAAATTGAGCAAGTTACACCATCCACAAGTTAGGCAATTTTGAAAGAATGCACAAAGAGATACTTCAAAAATCAAATCTTTTGCAAATGGGCCTACTTTTCTTCATCCTAACTTGTTCCTCATGCAATTAGGAATGTCCAAGCCCAATGCCACGAATTTTTGATTTATTTTTATTTAATTTGTAATTTATTCATTTAAATGCAAATTAAATCTTAAAATAAATTATAAAATCAAAATTAATTGGAAGATTGATTTTATTGCTTTCTTGTGATCAATCAACCCATAAATGCCGACAATTTCGAAATTAGATCAAATTTGGCAAGATTGGATTGAAATTGGACAAAAGTTTGAAAATTTGATTTCATGAAATATCAAAATTGATTTCCATTGAATATTGATCAAATCTTTCCAAATTCAATCCCAAATCCATCCAGCATATATACTTGATGCATACCAATCACAAGGAACGAAAAAATTGGCTCAGAAACCCTATTCTCAAAGTGAAAAAATCGTGTTCTTGAAGCAATTGGCAATCCTTCCTACAACCGTTTTCAATCGATTTTAAGGTGTCAAACACATTCCTTGATAACCCAGGAGTGATTCCAGATACTCACATTGCCAAAAACATCAGAATCAATCGATTTGGTTTGTTCTTTTTTTTCAAAATTCGAATTATTATTCATGCATTATGTGTTTTGTTGTTGTTTTGTGCTTAGAACAAGGTTTGCAAGCTTTACGGGTCATTCAATTGGATTTTATGGCACGGAGCATGATATGCCATGATTAGGGTTTCGGTCACAATTTAGGGTTTCTTTAAATAGGACAAATTGGACCGACCGATGCCACGGATGATCGGTGGACCAAAGAATCGATCCATGGCCTTAGATATAATTTATATTACGTATATTGTGTTTTCCATTTTGCGGGGCTTGTAGCGTCGAAGAAAGTGGGCAAAATTCGAAATTCAAACGAAGCGATGATGTTCTTGGCGGAAGCGAGACCATACGAGGCGTGCGTGTAAAACCC
Source organism: Vicia sativa (assembly GCA_021764765.1). Classification (NCBI taxonomy): domain Eukaryota; kingdom Viridiplantae; phylum Streptophyta; class Magnoliopsida; order Fabales; family Fabaceae; genus Vicia; species Vicia sativa. Next base: position 197,424,011 of record CM038793.1, on the reverse strand, counting down.
CTTTGCGTTTCCAAACAGCACACTTGGTTCGATTGGTTAAAGCGTTCCTTGTTGTGGGATGCTCTCTCATGTCCCGATTCGAATCCTGCACCGGTTTTACACCTTTTTACAAAACTCATGTTTTCTTATTATTTTCTATTTTTCAATATTTTGCATTATTTTAATTTCTTTTCATTATTTTATTACATTAAAAATTACCAAAAAATATTTTCTTTTGCATTTATATTCTAAAAATGTTTATTTAATTTAATAAATTTAAAAATATAATTTTTGCATGCATATTTATTTTATTTATATTTTTGCATTTAATTCACTTTTAATTGCATTTTAATTATTAAATATTTTCTGAAAAATCCCAAAAAATTATTTTAATGTGTTTATCTTATTTCTAGCCTATATTAATTTTCTCATATTAAAACTTGCATTTTTCTAACATTTTTTCTCTTGTTCGATTCATGTTGCATTTTCCAATTTCTTCTTTCACAGGTTGATCCGATTCAGACGATTTTCTCTTTATCATTTTATCATTCTATTTTTTTCCAATAATGTAACTGCTCATGGGTTGTAATAGTTTAATTTAGGACTTTATTTTCCGCATTTTAAATTATGTATCTGCCCCAAAGCCTTGTAATAGCGTAGGACATTTACCTTTCCGCTTTTACATTCCGCATTTTAATTTCCGCACCCTATAAATTGCTAGTAATTAGGCGTGTATGGCAAGATAACAATGAACATAGCTCACACTAATCTTCAAGATAATATATTGAATTCAACACACTTCTTTCACACACGCACCCTTAGGGTAATTCTCTCGATGTCTTCGATTCAAAATGGTCATGTCCCTCGAGCGTAGGGTATTCTAGCACCGTTGCCTTCAAACAAATCATCATAGTCCCTTGATACAAAGATCATAAGACCCACGATGTCGCCTCCGAATACATGATCTTGACCCTCGATTGTCGCCGAAAATGATGATAGTCCTTCGAATGTGCTAGGATACTTCCTACAAGTTGCCTTCATGACCATCCGATGTCCCTTGAATGTCCGCTTACATCCAGCGAATGGAGCTACCTACTAACTAATGGTATGGCTGGCGCTATTCTAAAGGAATGTAGAAGTACAACAAAGCGACCAATTCGGTGGGTAAATAAGTCTCTTAGTTGCTTGCTCTATCAAATGCTTTTCACACCTTTTTCAAAGTTCAAATTCTTTTCAAAACTAAACATTTCGAACACTTTGTATACACTCCTACATGAGTCATTACAAAGTCAAAGCTAAATGCCTTTTCAAAACATTTTTGTCAAACACACGAAAGCAATTTAAAAAGTGATCTAGAGCAACTAAGAGCCGTAGATAACTACGGATGGAAAGGGTGCTAATACCTTCCCTTTTCATAACCATTCTCCGAACTCGAATCTAACGAAGGTCTTTTACATTACTTTTACCTTCCCTTAATTGGATAAAAATAAAAGTCGGTGGCGACTCTTGCTATCCGCACATTTGGATACAAAATCCTACAAAGTCGGTTCAAGTATCACGAGCTGGCGACTCTGGGAAAACCCTAAAGAGAATTGCCTTAGGGATTTCTAGATAACTTTTATTGCTTTTGTTTGACTTGTATGCTTTATCTTTAAGGGTTGCTTGGGTATTATATTGTTGGGGATCCTACACCGGATCCGGGTTTCCTTTTAGGTAAGTAGCATTAGATCATCGCGACCGTTAGGCGTATAACTACGCGGTCAACATGATGGCTACGTTAGCGTGACACTTTGGTTGTCGATACTCTTCATTCCCAAGTTGAAGATAGTATTTGGCTTGCGTGGTGTCATCAGCGCTAACTAAACTTTTAGAACCTTAATTGACCCATCTTGGCCATTAGAAGGTAGTGAGATGGCGGCTTTGGTGTAGACCGAGGTTGGTTGATACTCGATGCTACGCTCATTGAGATTAGACTTTTGGGACATTTTCGATCGACCACTTGGCGTCGTATTGAAATAAGCGCCTCGAGAAAGATCGTGATATGAGATTCCTAGAACCGGTTACTATTATAGGACAGGATGAACCAACTCAAACTTTTGGTGGGGTAATCACCTATACCTCATGCAAGCCTTAAACCTAGGCTCATTGTGTGAATTGTTTGTGTGTGCTAAACATGACATCATGACATCATCCGCATTGCATATCATTTCTAACTATTTCAAGGACCTAGGGATTTATCTTTGCTCTTTTGTAGGGATTATGGCTTCTAGAAAGACTATCCGAATCAACTTCATGGGTATCCCTTCTCAACTCAAAGAATTGGTTTCAAAATTCCGACCATGCTCGGTTCATCAAAAGACATGGTTATCTACTTGATTTGGTTATCTCGGTTTTGAAGAAGATATGATGCATGTCTATTCGGTTCTTTGATCCGAAACACCATTGCTTTACATTTCAGATTATCGGTTGGTTCCTACCTTAGAAGAGTTCTCTAAGCTACTTGGGATACCTATTCTTGACCAAATGCCATTCACCGGTTTGGAAAAGGTTCCTAAGTTCGAAGACATCGCATCCGCCTTACATCTTAAGCGTTCAGACATTGAAGCCAATTGGGAAACTAGGAGTGGAGTTAAGGGTTTACTTTCCAAGTTCTTAATTAAGAAAGCCCGAGAATTCCTCAAAGTTATGAGTTTCCATGCATTTGAGAACATTGTGGCCTTGCTAATTTATGGTTTGGTTCTATTCCCTAACTCGGATCAATTCATAGATGTTAATGCCATCAAGTTGTTCCTCATCCGCAATCCAGTGCCTACTTTACTTGGAGATATTCTGCATTCTCTCCACACTCGTACTACTAAGCGACAAGGAACTCTCATGTGTTGTGTACCGTTACTTTCAAGGTGGTTTATTTCGCACCTTCCTCCATCAGTTTTGAAGAATGAACAAAGGTTGAGATGGTCTCAAAGATTGATGTCACTCTCTCATTCCGATATCCGTTGGAATCTTTTCTCTCAAAAAGACTTCACATTCATTGAGCGTTGTAGAGAGTTCCCTAATGTACCACTCCTTGGTATAAGGGGAGGTATTACTTACAACCCTTCCTTAGCTCTACGTCAGTTTGGTTTTGCTCGAAGAGATGGTCCACATGATATGCTTCTCCAAGATGTTGTGTTCGACTACAATCACGATCTCCAGAATTATCGGCGAAGGTTTATACATGCTTGGGGCATGGTAAAGAAGCGATACCAAGACTTTGGGGCACCGAACTCCATTCCTTGGGAACCTTACCTCAAATGGGTGCGAGCTCGAGCTCAAAACCTCATGATGCCATTCACGCTGTTTTACGGTAATTATGGAACTGTTGCTATAGGTGGCGTACCTATCTTTTCTCCATCGACATGCCTACGATTTTGAAGACTTGAAGAGATCCTGGATTCAACTAAAGAAGAAAGGATACCTTTGAAGCTCAGTGTTATGCAAGTGAGAAGAAAGTGTTAGAGTTGACAAAGCTACTTCATGAGGAGCGAAGCATCAATGCCTACATCGGTACCAAGAGGAAGCGCCCATGGGAGACTTAGAGCTTTAGGGTGTTTTCTTTTATTGTTTTGAACTATCTCTTGTACTTAAAAAAAATAATAATAATGAGAAGTACTAATAAATGTTTGCTCATTGCTTGTTTAACAAATTTAAATCTCTTAGGTCCTTGAAAACATTGCATTGCATTCGCATAAACATAACATAGCATAGCATAACATTGCATCACAGGTACATTGGAGATTGGTTTTCTCATTTGCTCGCTATTTATTTTAGCAGAAATGGCTCTTGAGCAGATCAAAGATCTCGGGCTCGAATGCTCGGTTTGATGTTCACCAACTTGGTCCAAGGCCAAGAAGATCTGAAGAAGCTCATCAACAAGAAGAAGGTTGTTGGTCTCCTCAACATGGGTAGAGCGTTTCAAAGGGGTCCAAAGTGGTCGTCGGATCGAGCTCTCTGGAAGTGTCCATACCGGGGAGTACCAAAGGTGATGAAGGTGATCAGCGTGACCCAAAGAAAGGAGGAGAGGACCACTCGATTATAGCCAACACTCGATGAAGATGACAAGTACAAACAACTCGAAGACCGTCGAATCTTGTGGAAAACACGAAGATGTCGGGTTGAACTTTGATGATCGAGTCTTGTTCACGGTGTTGTGATTCCTCCCAAGTTCAAAGTTCCACTTTTGCCAAGTATGATGGCATGTCTTGCCCAAAGCTGCATTTGAAGTCCTATGTCCGAAGATCAATCCCTTGATGGATTGTGGATGCACTATTTTCAAGAGAGTTTGTCGAGACTCAATTGGAATGGTATTATCAACTAGAGAATGACCGTATCCGTACTTGGGTGACTTAGTGATGCTTTCTGAGACGATATGAGTACAATCTGAATTGACACCCACTGCATGCAACTACAAAGCATGTCCATGGGTCGTGACGAAAGTTCAAGGAGTATGCTCGAAGTGGAGAGATCTAGCGAGTTCAACCACCCTTGTCCAATAGGGAGTTGGTTGATATGTTTATGGGAACAACGGGCCGTTCTTCAATCATCGATTGGAAATTCTTCATCCGGATTCACCGTGATATTGACGGCGTATTGAAGGTATCAAGTGGAAAGATTCATGTAGAGTCATCTTCAAATCTTGCAAAGAAATCTTTTGGTGGTAAGAAAGAAGCTAATGTTGTGTATGGTCGAGAAAAGCCGAGCCAAGACCGACCGTGCTCAATCGTGGGGAGTTGTGATCTCGATCCTACATCAAGTGAACCGGTAGACAGCGTAACGAGCATAAAGCGAATCGGTTCTGAAGATCAACATGCCTTTGTCGCAGCCTTGCAACACATGTTGAGCAGGTGATTACCTTGAGGGATCCTCCTCGAATGTCAACACTTCCTCTCGGTACAATCCTAATGCTAAGTGTGCTTACCATTCCAATAGCCAGAGCACGACAACGACAATTGTTGGGCTGAAGAACAAGATTCAAGATATGATTGAAGCTAAGCAGTTGAATTTGATCCTCTGTTGAGACTCGAATGTGATCAGCGCCTATGCCTAACCATGACAAGAGTTCCAATCTTGTTGGTGATGATACTTATGTTTTCAACATAGATGACTTGACCATTCCTCGATGATTAAGAAGAATTTGCAAGCGGTGTCAATCGAGGTGCCCAGAATTGTCGTTGGTGCTCGTCTACACGATGGTTGTGCTTGGTTGAGAAGGCGTGTTCGGTGCATGATGGACAACCGTGAGATACTATTTACGAAACCACCGTGCGAAGTTGTGTGAAGAAATGTCTAAGTTGAAGATTGACAATGCGACGAAGCTGTACCATCTGTGGGATACCTTGGGGCAGCCAAGTGGAAAGTATGATTACATGGTGAAGTACACGTCACGATAGTTACAAGATTCCTATTGAAGATGTTAAGGCGACGGATGGGGTGACGATTTCCAGAAGACTATCTTGATGTTAACACAATAAGGATTTCCTCTTGATCCATGCCTAGAGTGGCACCTCTCATTATTACTTCTCCAAGGCCGGTTCCATATTCCTCGACAAGGCTATCCCTTGGAATTATGGATCGATGTTTACTATCATGGTGTCAAGCAAGACCCTCGACAATTGAAGATCTTCTGTTGGAGCTTATTCCCATTGACAACATCACGGATCCGAAGGTGACGAACCGGAAGGGTATTCTCTCCAGATATCTCTCCTCCAAAAGACACTGCGACTCCAGCTTGCATTCCAGCTACTCAATCAATATCCCCAGCTAGAGGGAAAGAACCAGTGACTCATCCCTTTCGACCAGTACCAAAGGAAGTTGCTGAAGACACCTCCAAACAGGAAATGGAGGAAATTCTGAAGATTATCAAGAAGAGTGATTACAATGTTGTGGAACAGTTGGGACAGACTCCGTCCAAGATTTCCATGCTCGCTTTGCTCTTGTCCTCCGAGGCTCATGCTAATGCCTTGGTGAAGTTTCTGAAGAATGCTCACGTAGCGCAAGACACTACCAGATCAATTCGAAGTTTGTATTGCTAGCCTGGCTGCCAACAACGGCCTAGGCTTCTCTGATGCTGATTTAACTCCTGCCGGAAAGAAACACAACAAAGCCTTGCACATCTCTGTCGAATGCAAGGGCGTTACCCTGTCTCATGTCTTGGTTGATACCGGTTCTGCTCTGAATATCCTACCGAAGACTGCTTTTGATCGGCTTGATGTCGAAGGGTTGGTTACGAGACCCGGTGACATTATCGTGAGAGCTTTTGATGGTTCTAAGCGCGATGCTTGGAGAGCTCACTCTGCTGTTAAAGTCGGTTCCAGACTTTTGATTCCACTTTCTTTGTCATGGACATCCGTCCGACTTACTCTTGCCTACTTGGGCCCTTGGATACATGGGGCGGTACCTACTACCTTGCATCGTGAAGTACCCAGTGAAAGGGAAGGTTGTTACAGATATGTGGTGAAGAAGAATATATGGTGGTCATCTCGATCGTTCCGTTATCTTGAGATGGAAGGGAATTCTTGAGACTCCTGTCAAGCTTTTGAAACAATTCCAGTCATGCTTGACTCTCCGTCCTCTGAAGATGCTAAAGTTCCGCCTAGGATGGCCTCATTGAAAGATGCTCAAGTTGTTGAACAAGGAAGTAGTACTATTTGGGGTCACTCCTAATCTTCCTTCAAATCGACAAAGGGTTTAGGCTTCACCATCAAGTCGGAAAGATGATACGCCGCGACGTGCGGCCAACTTCCCTTCGCATCGGCCAGTGGAATCCATGCTATAGAAGGCGGCGACAACGGCTTCGACATCGCAAGTGGATCTTCCCAACTCGGATCAAGGGCTCGGAATTGGAAGGCGAAGGCGTCATACCAATCTCCTTTAGTCGAGTAATTGCTCTTGTTTTGTTTTGCTTTTCGTATTTCTTTATGTTTTGAACAATAAACTTTGAAAGCCTAGTGCCTTGCCGGGCATCATGGCTCGTTCGAGGGTTATTATCTCGTTTGCGTATTTTCATTCAATAAATTCGTTGGACTTTTGCATTCAATTGTTTGTTTTCTTTCTTTTACTTTATCACCCTTCAAAAGCTATGTGTTTCTTACACACACCCACGTGATACAACGAATCACTCGAATCTCGTTAATAACACTATGCTAGTGCTAAATATGACTTGATAATCCGATCTACCAAGCCAAGACGAAAGTGAGGAAGATTGTGAAGTGCCGGGAGAACTTGCCGGGGACAAGAAGAGCGAGTTATCACCACCACGAAGAGCAAGTTGAGGTTGTGAATTTGGGTCGACGAAGAGAAAAGAGATCAAGATAGGAGCGGGTCTTGAGGTGTTAAAGAAAGGTTGGTTCGGATGCTACGAGACTATATTGAGGTTTTGCTTGGTCATACGAAGACATGCGGGTTTAGACATTGATATTGTGGTTCATCGATTGCCGACAAAAGAAGGTTTTCTCGGTGAAAGCAGAAGGTTTCGCATGCGTCCCGAGATGTCGAGAAAATCAAAGCCGAAGTTATGAAGCGTTCAACGCTGGTTTCTTAGCCACCTCTTATCCCGTGGGTTGCTAATGTGGTACCCGTGCCTAAGAAGGATGGTAAGGTGCGAATGTGTGTGGATTACGAGAGATCCGAACAAAGCAAGTCCGAAAGATGATTTCCCCCTCATATTGATGTTCGGTTGACAACACCGCTCACATAAGGTTTTCTCCTTCATGGATGGTTTCTCCGGTTACAATCGGATCAAAATGGCTCCGAAGACATGGAAAGACTACTTTTGTTACACGTGGGGCACTGCTACAAGGTTATGCCGTTCGGATGAAGAACGCGGGTGCCACTTATCGCGTGCTATGGTGACATTATTTCATGACATGATTCATCACGAGATAGAGGTCTCGTCGGCGACATGATAGCTCGATCACGGTGAAGAAGAACATCTTGATCATTTGCGAAACTATTTGATGATTGAAGAAGTGATGAGACTCAATCCTAACAAGTGCACTTTTGGAGTCGATCCGGAAAACTCCTAGGGTTTGTAGTCGGTGGAAGAGGTATTGAAGTTGATCCGCCAAGGTTAAAGCTATTCAAGAGATGCCAACTCCCGCACCGAGAAGAAGTCGAGGTTTCTTGGGCGATTGAACTACATTGCGATTCATTGCACACCTAAGCGCTACTTGTGAGCCAATCTTCAAGTTATTAAAGAAAGATCAAGTAGTGGAATGGAAGCGATTGCCGATCGCTTTTGACAAGATCAAGGAGTACCTTGAATCCTCCTATTCGATGCCGCCCGCGAAGGAAGACCTCTTATCATGTACTTGACGGTGTTAGAGAACTCAATGGGGTGTGTGTTGGGGCAACATGATGAGTCAGTCGAAAAGAGCATGCAATATACTACCTTAGCAAAAGTTTACCGATGTGAAACAAGATACTCACACTTGAGAAAACTTGCAACGCTTTGGCTTGGGCTGCGACTAAGACAAGATATGTTGACTCACACTACCTTGTTGATTTCTAAGATGGATCCGATAAAATACATCTTTGAGAAACCAGCTCTCTCGGAAGAATAGCAAGATGGCAAATGATCTTGACCGAATATGACATCCAAGACACTTCTCGAAAGCGATCAAAGGAAGTGTAGTAGCCGATCATTTGGCTCATCAAGCCGTAGATGACTATCGATCTATGCAGTTCAATTTCAGATGAAGATGTTTTACTAGTTACAGATTGAAGAACTAGGTCCGACGAAGGACACAAGGATCCCGATGGACTATGGTCTTTGATGGAGCCTCGAGCACTTGGCAATGGCATTGGCGCCATCATTACATCCCTACAGCGGACATCGCCTTTCACCACCAGATTATGTTTCATTGCACAACAACACCGAAGCGTGCATCATGGGTATTAAAGTGCTATTGACTTAAGAATCAAGTTCTTACAAGTGTATGGAGACTCACTTTGGTGATCACCGGATTAAGGCGAGTGGGATACGAAGCATCCGAATCTCATTCCATATCGAGAGCATGTTCTGAGTTTGATTCCCTACTTTGAAGAGATCACTTTCAATCATATTCCACGAGAAGAGAATCAGTTGGCAGACGCATTGGCTACTATGTCGTCTATGTTCAAGGTTAGATGGGACAACGAGGCTCCCCAGATCATCATTGAGAAGTTTGACGAACCAGCATATTGTTGTGAGCTTGACGCAGAAGAGAAACCTTGGTACTACGATGTGAAGAGGTATCTTGAGACTCAGGAATATCCCGCAGGGGCATCTGTCAATGATAAGAAGTTCATGAGGAGATTTGCTTCCAAATTCTTTCTCAGCAACGGCATTTTATACAAGCGCAACCACGACTTGTGCTTACTCCGCTGTGTAGACCAGAAAACAGCAATGCGTATCATGGAAGAGTTACAATTTGGTACCCACTCCGTGGACACACCATGGCTAAGAAGATTTTGAGAACAGTTACTATTGGTCTGGAAGTGATTGTCACCGCTATGCTCGATCTTGTCACAAATGCGGTTATGCGGACAAAGTACACGTACCTCGGTACCTCGAATGTTTTAACTTCTCCTTGGCCTTTTGCAATGTGGGGCATTGACATGATTGGAGAAATTAAGCCCACTTCCAATGGACATCGTTTCATCCTTGTGGCAATTGATTACTTTACCAAGTGGGTAGAAGCGACCTCGTATGCATCTGTTACCAAGAATGTTGTGGCTCGATTCATCAAGCACAATCTTATCATCGGTATGGCACTCCGAAAGGATTATCACGGATAACGGTTCCAATCTCAACAACAAGATGATCACCGAACTACGCAGCTTCAAGATCAAGCATCACAATTCATCTCCTTACGGCCTAAGATGAATGGCGCGATGGAAGCCGCCAATAAGAACATTAAGAAGATTATCTGAGAAGATGACGTGACTTACAAAGATTGGCATGAGATGTTACCATTTTCTCTTCATGGTTATCGCACTCACACGAACATCCAGGGGCAACCCCTTCTCTCTATACGGTATGGAAGCCGTCTTACCCATCGAGGTTCAAATACCCTCAACCAGAGTCCTCCAGGAGGCAGAGTTAGGCGAAGACGATTGGGTTCAGACTCACCTTGACCAGATTAATTTGATTGATGAGAACGACTCGCGTCCATCGCCATGGATGATTTATCGAAACGAATGATCGAGCATTTAATAAGAAGGTCAAGCACCGAGTCTACCAAGTCGGTGATCTAGTAGTCAAGCGCATCATTCTTCCACAAGGTGATCCCAGGGGCAAATGGACTCCCACCTATGAGGGACCGTTTGTAGTCAAGGCAGTATTTTCCGGAGCTATGATACTTAGCACCATGGATGGTGAAGACTTCCCACACCCGTGAACGCGGACATAGTCAAAAATACTACGATAAAGAGACCCGCTAGGTCGGCGAACCTAGGCAAAAATAAGGGCATCTGGCGAACCAAAAGGTTCGGGCAAAAGTAAAGGATATATACAAAACATGTACACCGCAGTCGAAAACACGAAAAGGCGGCTTGGGCAAAAAGGGTATCCCGGTGAAAACCGAAAGGGGTCTAGGCAAAAGTTAGGGATTTAAGCGTACGACTATGTCTCTTCGGATCACACCTTCGACTACTATCGGCATTCAAGATTCAAATGGCGAAGATCACCACTCACTTTCTCGACAGCAGGAGATGAGATAGTCGAAATGTATGAGTACTAGCATAGTTGGAACTTAACGAGATTGTTTCCGCATAGCTTTTACCTTTCTTGTGTACAAAACTACTTGGCCATACGCCACATTTCAAATAAATACAAGTTCTTTCTCTTTACAATTTTCATTGTTGTCGGTTGCAATAAGTCCAATGTTTGCTTTGAATGATTATTTTCGACAATAAAAATCTCTTTGCAAACATACGAAAAGTGAACATGCAAAAGTACTTACTACAGGTTCCAGGAATTGGGATGACGACGAAAGTCACCAAAAAGTTCCCCGCAGAGCATAAAGGTGTCACTCACAACACACCTTCCCAGTGGAATATATGTTAATCCACAGGTGATTCCACTCAACCGAGCAACGTTACATCAGCCTCAGTAACACTTCATCCCCAGCGGATATCTCTCAATCCTCCCCCTTCTCCCAGCAGCGGTATCCAGGCACAAGACTTGGTCAGATAGTGCATCGGAGGAAACATACACCTTTTATCCCCCAGCCAGAGATTACAACGGATTCCAGACGCTACTAGCCCGGTCTCTCAGCAACCATCAAATGCTCTCAATGAGATCTACACTCGAATCCCCATGGGCGCCTCTTAAATTTCCTCAGCAGGATCTACATACAAGGTCCCCAACAGATCGCCTTCCAGATTCTCCTCAGCAGGGTCTATGAGATCTCCAACAACGAGCTTCTCAAATATCTACCTTCCTCAACAATATCTAGGCCCAAGACTTGGTCAGATAATGCATCGGAGGAATCCAGGATATCTTTCTTCTCCTTCAAAAGCGGGGTTCTCACCTACTCGATTCCCCAAGCAGGAGTCAGAAATCTTCAAACAGAATATCCGCATCTTCCTCAAGATGGATATGTTTTGAAATATCACAACATTCATCATTCATACATTTCTCATAAAGTCATAATTCATGCGCATGTCATTCATATACACTGTCATGCATCATACTTTGCATAAAACTAACGAATATTCTATCAAAGTTTCTCTTGTTTTCTCCAAAGCAGTAATGATCACTCGGCAAACAGTCGAGATTAAGCCCGAACCGACGGAAAACTATCCGAAAGACCGCCCTTGGTTGTCCTCCGACGACTGATCCAGGATTAAGCCCCGAACCGACGGGAAAACTATCCGAAAGACCACCTCTCGTTATCCTCCGATAACAGGCAATGGATCAACACCCGATGCACAACAGGGAAGCTATCCACATTTTTGCCAACTACTATTTCCTTCAGAGTAATCAACACGAAGATTTATTCTGATTCCTTATTATCAACAGCAACTACAGAGACTAGCGTACGACTCAGTTGCCTTGGATGGCATCTTAAGCCCATCTCCGACTACTTGTCAACAATTCTTCACTTTCAGAATGCTGCATATATGGTTAAAAATCAATGCAAACCAATAACTTCATTCAAAGTGAACACGAAGTCTAACGTACGACTCCCTCCGGATGGCATCTTAAGCCCATCTCCTCTCCGTTCCAGGAACATCTACAGAGTCTAACATACGACTCACTCCCCAGCATCGACCTTTCCAAATGGCATCTTAAGCCCATCTCCGTCAGCTCTCCTATTAACAACCTCGAGTCTAGCGTATGACTCGTTCCCCAGCGAAGTCTCCAACTTCTCCAAATGGCATCTGTAAGCCCATTCCCGCATCATCAGCCAATAGCGAGTGCAAATTTTCAGGTGTACTCGAGTGTTCAATCATCTTCTACCTCCAGGTCACGAAAGACAAGCATGTCAATCTAACCCTCCAGTACAAGAAGATTGAACAGGGGCAGCTGTCATACCCCAAAATTTGCCCTCCATCTATTCAAGAGATTTCATACATCCCTACTCAAGGATTCCTCAAGAGTTGATCAGACAAACTCTCTCCTAGGCAATCAACCCAAACTAGGGTTTGGTATCTCTCAAGTCAAGATGGACTTCCAACATCTCCAATGGCCTTCATGCCTCCTCATATGCTTCAAAGATTCTCCATGTCAAGTTTCAAGCCTCACAAGTCAAGTTTCCTCAGACAATTGCTCAGATGGTTGAAAATCAGTTGTATTGGACAAAAAGTCAACTGTGGTCAACATACAGTCAAACTTCATAATTTTTGGTCAACATCCTCATTTTGAAGTTACATTCATCATTTGATCAAGGGTTGATCATGATTCATCAAGAAAACTCAAGATTTGCTCAAAAGTCAAACTTTCTAAATTAGGGTTTCTAGGTGAAAAGTCAACTGAACTTTGATTGATCATAACTTTCTCATACTTTCTCAGAAATTTTCCCACCAAAGCTCATTTTGAAGGAAATTCAATTCTCTACAACTTCATGTCTCACAAGAATGTCCAAAAAATGCTTCATTTGAGAGGTATAGCTCAAAACATTACAGGTCATTTTCAAAGTCAACAAAAAGTCAACTTTTTGTTTTGAAGATATATTGAGCATGGTAACTCCAATTGAGATGAAACCAAAGACATTGTTTAGAGGACTCTAAGAGCTTTCCAAAAAGTCCAAGAACACTCAAAAATGTGGAAAATTGAGCAAGTTACACCATCCACAAGTTGGGCAATTTTGAAAGAATGCACAAAGAGAGATACTTCAAAAAATCAAATCTTTTGCAAATGGGCCTACTTTTTCTTCATCCTAACTTGTTCCTCATGCAATTAGGAATGTCCAAGCCCAATGCCACGAATTTTTGATTTATTTTTCTATTTAATTTGTAATTTATTCATTTAAATGCAAATTAAATCTTAAAATAAATTATAAAATCAAAATTAATTGGAAGATTGATTTTTATTGCTTTCTTGTGATCCAATCAACCCATAAATGCCAGCAATTTCGAAATTAGATCAAATTTGGCAAGATTGGATTGAAATTGGACAAAAGTTTGAAAATTTGATTTCATGAAAATATCAAAATTGATTTCCATTGAATATTGATCAAATCTTTCCAAATTCAACCCCAAATCCATCCAGCATATATACTTGATGCATACCAATCACAAGGAACGAAAAAATTGGCTCAGAAACCCTATTCTCAAAGTGAAAAAATCGTGTTCTTGAAGCAATTGGCAATCCTTCCTACAACCGTTTTCAATCGATTTTAAGGTGTCAAACACATTCCTTGATACCCAAGTGATTCCAGATACTCACATTGCCAAAAAACATCCAGAATCAAGAAATACGATTTCGGTTTGTTCCTGTTTTTTTTCAAAATTCGAATTCTGTTATTCATGCATTGTTGATGTGTTTTGTTGTTGTTTTCGTGCTTAGAACAAGGTTTGCAAGCTTTCTGGGTCATTCAATTGGATTTTCGTGGCCTGGAGCATGATATGCCATGATTAGGGTTTCAGGTCACGATTTAGGGTTTCTTTAAATAGGACAAATTGGACCAGACCGATGCCACCAGGATGATCAGTGGACCAAAACGAATCGATCCATGGCCTTAGATATAATTTATATTACGTATATTGTGTTTTCCATTTTGCGGGGCTTGGCGTCGAAAGGCCGACAAAATTCCTGATTCAAACGAAGACGATGATGTTCTTGGCGCGGAAACGAGACCATACGAAGGCGACGCGTGTAAAACCCACTCGCTGCGTTTCCAAACAGGCTGGCACACTTGGTTCAGTTGGTTAAGGCGTTCACTGTTGTGGGATGCTCTCTCATGTCCCCAGTTCGAATCCCACTGGCACCGGTTTTACACCTTTTTTACAAAACTCATGTTTTCTTATTATTTTCTATTTTTCAATATTTTGCATTATTTTAATTTCTTTTCATTATTTTTATTCTGCCTTTAAAAATTACCAAAAAAATATTTTCTTTTGCATTTATATTCTAAAAATGTTTATTTAATTTAATAAATTTAAAAATATAATTTTTGCATGCATATTTATTTTATTTATATTTTTGCATTTAATTCACTTTTAATTGCATTTTAATTATTAAATCTTTTCTGAAAAATCCCAAAAAATTATTTTAATGTGTTTATCTTATTTCCAGCCTATATTAATTTTCTCATATTAAAACTTGCATTTTTCTAACATTTTTTCTCTTGTTCGATTCATATTGCATTTTCCGATTTCTTCTTTCACAGGTTGATCCGATTCAGACGATTTTCTCTTTATCATTTTATCATTCTATTTTTTTCCAATAATGTAACTGCTCATGGGTTGTAATAGTTTAATTTAGGACTTTATTTTCCGCATTTTAAATTATGTATCTGCCCCAAAGCCTTGTAATAGCGTAGGACATTTACCTTTCCGCTTTTACATTCCGCATTTTAATTTCCGCACCCTATAAATTGCTAGTAATTAGGCGTGTATGGCAAGATAACAATGAACATAGCTCACACTAATCTTCAAGATAATATATTCTGAATTCAACACACTTCTTTCACACACGCACCCCTTAGGGTAATTCTCTCTCGATGCCTTCGATTCAAAATGGTCATGTCCCTCGAACGTAGAGGTATTCTAGCACCGTTGCCTTCCAAACAAATCATCATAGTCCCTTCGATACAAAGATCATAAGACCCACGATGTCGCCTCCGAATACATGATCTTGACCCTCGATTGTCGCCTACGAAAAATGATGATAGTCCCTTCAAATGTGCTAGGATACTTCCTACAAGTTGCCTTCAATGACCATCCGATGTCCCTTCGAATGTCCCGTTTACATCCAACGAATGGAGCTACCTACTAACTAATGGTATGGCTAGCGCTATTCTAAAGGAATGTAGAAGTACAACAAAACGACCAATTCTGAGTGGGTAAATAACTCTCTTAGTTGCTTGCTCTATCAAATGCTTTTCACACCTCACACACTTTTTCAAAGTTCAAATTCTTTTTAAAACTAAACATTTCCGAACACTTTGTATACACTCCTACATGAGTCATTACAAAGTCAAAGCGAAATGCCTTTTCAAAACATTTTTGTCAAACACACAGAAAGCAATTTAAAAAGTGATCTAGAGCAACTAAGAGCCCGTAGATAACTACGGATGGAAAGGGGTGCTAATACCTTCCCTTTTCATAACCATTCTCCCGAACTCAGAATCTAACGAAGGTCTTTTTCTGTTACTTTTACCTTCCCTTAATTGGATAAAAATAAAAGTCGGTGGCGACTCTTGCTATCCGCACATTTGGATACAAAAATCCTACAAAGTCAGTTCACCGTATCACAGTCTTGCACGAATTTGACAGCTAGCATGGGCTTCCTTGGTCCTCAAAATGCTTGGAAAATAAGCCCAACATGTATTATCAATCATCCTTGTATTTTATTTAATTAAAATTGAATTTAAATTCTTTAAATCCAAAATAAATTAAATAAGTTGAAAGGGAGTCGTGGCAATGAGTATAGAGACCATGGATAATCTTATAATCAAGTTTGGATCATAAAATCTTAGGCCCATTTGAAAAATATTTGCTTTTGCTAGGTATTTTCCTTCATGCACCTCCTAAAAAATGCTCAACTTGCACAATTTTTAACATTTTTGGGTTTTTTTAGACTTTTTAGAAATCTCAATATGTCCTATAAACAACCCTTTTGGTTTCATCTTCATTGAAGTTTCCATGCTCATGAACACTTCTTTGCAAAAAGATGACTTTTTGTTGACTTTTTAAAAGGACGTGTAATGTTTTGATCTATAACTTCCAAATGACGCATTTCCAGCCCAAGCTTGTGAGACATGAAGTTGTAGAGAATTGAATTCCCTTTAAAATGAGCTTTGGTGGAAAAATTTCTGATAAAGTATGTAAAAGTTATGCTTGGTCAAAGTTCTGTTGACTTTTGTCTGAAAAGCCCTAATTTAGAAACTTTGACTTTTGATCAAATCTTGACTTTTCTTGATGAATCATGATCAACCCTTGATCTAATGATGAATATTACTTCAAAATATTGATGTTGACCAAAAATTATGAAGTTTGACTATATGTTGACCACAGTTGACTTTTTTTTCCAATACAATTGATTTTCAAACATCTGAGCAAATGGATGAGCAATTTTGACTTGGAAGGCTTGAAACTTGACATGATGATCCCTTGAAGCATATGGTGATGTATGATGACCACCTAGAGCACTGGAGATCCACCTTGACTTGAGATATGCAAAATCCCTATTTGGATTGATTGCTTAGGAGAGGGTTTATTTGATCAAACCTTGTGAAATCCTTGAGTATGGAGTTATGGATTGTCTTGAGAAGTAGGAGGGAAAATTTTGGGGTATAACAGTTGCCCCTGTTCAATCTTCTTGTACCGGAAGGTTTAGATTGGTATGGTTTCCTTTCGTGACCTGAAGGTAGAAGATGATTGAACACTCGAGTACACCTGAAAATTTGCACTCGCTGTTGTATGGAATGGGCTTATAGATGCCATTAGGAAAAGCTGATGCTGGAGAGTGAGTCGTACGCTAGACTCTGTATTCGTCTTTTGGATGAAAAAGAAAACGGAGATGGGCTTAAGATTCCATCTGGAGAGATGAAGATGTATAGTCGGAGATGGGCTTAAGATGCCATCTGGAGAGATGAAGATGTGTAGTCGGAGATGAGCTTAAGATGCCATCCGGGGAGTTTGATAATATGAGAGAGTCACAATAAACCTCCGTCTTGGCTATTTCTGAGATGAATACTTGGTAGAATGCGGATAGTTTTTCCGTCTTGTTTCGGGTGCTGATCCATGATTCGTTATCTGGACGTAACTTGCATGGTCATTCGTATAGTTCTCCCGTCTTGTTTCGGGTATTAATCCTTGAACATTTGTCTGGACAATAGCTTTGCCTGTTGGGGAAATAAATCTCGACAGGATATGGTTAGTCTTATGCAGATTATGATGTATGAGCGTATGGCAGTGTTATGCACGTGTCATGATTTTTATATAGATGTATGAATGTAGATGTATGAATGTAGATGCATGGTATTTCAAAACATATCCCTTTTGAAGAAGATAGGAACGTTCTGCTGGAGATTTCTAATGTCTTCTTAGGGATGATGTCGTGGAAAACCCTGACTGGGGAATAAGAGAGGATATTTCTGATTCCTCCGATGCACTATCTGACCAAGTATCGAGTCTGGATATTAATGTTGTTGGAGTAATAAAGATGATTAAGAGATACTCGGCTGGGGATCTTGTGTGTAGATCTTGTTGTGGATGATTACGTTGTCCATAGACCCTGCTGGGAGGACAACGTGATATGGCATAATCTGTTACTGCTTGGAGACTGACGTAACGTGGTGAAGCTGTTAGGGTCATTAAAGCTGACGAGGCTTGTAGGATCATTAAAGATGATGAGGTTGATGGGATCATTTAACATGATGAAATTGATAGGATCACTTAAGGTGATGAAGCTGATAGGATCATTGAAGCTGATGAAGCTGACAGGATCATTGAAGATGATGAAGCTGAAATTGATGGGATCACTTAAGATGATGAATCTGATAGGATCATTAAAGTTGATGAGACCGATAGGATCACTTGAGGTGATGAATCTGATAGGATCATTAACGTGAAGAAATTGATAGGATCACTTAAGGTGATGAAGCTGATAGGATCATTGAAGCTGATGAAGCTGACAGGATCATTGAAGCTGATGAAGCTGAAATTGATGGGATCACTTAAGATGATGAATCTGATAGGATATTAAAGCTGATGAGACTGATAGGATCACTTGAGGTGATGAATCTGATAGGATCATTAAAGCTGATGAGGCTATGAAATTGATAGGATCATTAGAGCTGATGAAACTATGAAATTGATGGGATCACTTAAGGTGATGAATCTGATAGGATCATTAAAGCTGATGAGACTGATAGGATCACTTGAGGTGATGAATCTGATAGGATCATTAGAGCTGATGAAGTAATGAAATTGATAGGATCATTAGAGTTGATGAGGCTTGTAGGATCATTAAAGCTGATGAGGATGATAGGATCATTAAGGCTGATGAGGCTGATAGGATCATTAAAGATGATGAAACTGTTAGGATCATTAAAGCTGATGAAACTATTAGGATCACTTAAGGTGATGAATTTGATAGGATCATTTAAAGCTGATGAAACTGTTAGGATCATTAAAGCTGATGAGGCTGATAGGATCATTAAAGCTGATGAGGCTGATAAGATCATTAAAGTTGATGAAACTGTTAGGATCATTAAAGCTGACGAAACTGTTAGGATCACTTAAGGTGATGAATCTGACAGGATCATTTAAAGCTGATGAAACTATTGGGATCACTTGAGGTGATGAATCTGATAGGATCATTTAAAGCTGATGAAACTGTTGGGATCACTTGAGGAGATGAATCTGATAGGATCATTTAAAGCTGATGAAACTATTGGGATCACTTGAGGTGATGAATCTGATAGGATCATTTAAAGCTGATGAAACTGTTGGGATCACTTAAGGTGATGAATTTGATAGGATCATTTAAAGATGATGAAATTGTTGGGATCACTTATGGTGATGAATCTGATAGGATCATTAAAGTTGATTAGACTGATAGGATCACTTGAGGTGATGAATCTGATGGGATCATTAGAGCTGATGAGGCTATGAAATTGATAGGATCATTAGAGGTGATGAGGCTTGTAGGATCATTAAAGCTGATGAGGATGATATGATCATTAAAGCTGATGAGGCTGATAGGATCATTAAAGATGATGAAACTGTTAGGATCATTAAAGCTGATGAAACTGTTAGGATCACTTAAGGTGATGAATCTGATAGGATCATTTAAAGCTGATGAAACTGTTAGGATCATGAAAGATGATGAGGGTGATAGGATCATTAAAGCTGATGAAACTGTTAGGATCATTAAAGGTGATGAAACTGTTAGGATCACTTAAGGTGATGAATCTGACAGGATCATTTAAAGCTGATGAAACTATTGGGATCACTTGAGGTGATGAATCTGATAGGATCATTTAAAGATGATGAAACTATTGGGATCAGTTGAGGTGATGAATCTGATTAGATCATTTAAAGCTGATGAAACTGTTGGGATCACTTGAGGTGATGAATCTGATAGGATCATTTAAAGCTAATGAAACTGTTGGGATCACTTGAGGTGATGAATTTGATAGGATCATTTAAAGCTGATGAAACTGTTGGGATCACTTATGGTGATGAATCTGATAGGATTATTAAAGCTGATGAGACTGATAGGGTCACTTGAGGTGATGAATCTGAAGCATTGGAATACTATTGAGAGGAGATGATAATGTAATACTTTGTTGGAGAAGATTTGTTTTTGTAGGGAGAGAGATGGCTTTGTGGGGATTGTAGAGATTATTCTGCGGGAATGCTTGTGAAAGTGACTCTGTGGGGATGTATTGGGGACTTTAGTCGTCGTCTTAATTCCTAGAGCTTGTAGTAACTACTATTTTTTTCTATTAGAAGGAAATGATTGCACTAATTTGCGCTATTCGAAATCCCGAAACTGTAAATAGGTGATCTGGATGAGACATAGCCGTACGCTTAAATCCCTAACTTTTGCCTAGACCGCCCTTTCGGGTTTTCAGTCTAACGGGATATCCTTTTTTGCCCAAGCCGCCTTTTTAGGTTTTCGACTTGCCGGGTGTAATTTTTTTTTGTATATCCTTAACTTTTGCCCGAACCTTTTGGTTCGCCAGAATGCCCTTATTTTTTCCTAGGCCGGTCGACCTAGCGGGTCTCGTTTATGCGTAGTATTTTTTGACTATGTCTGCGTTCACAAGGTGCGGGAAGTCTTCGCCGTGAGTGTTGTAGTGTTGTTAGAATATGCCCCTTTGCATGTGGGGGTTTATCTACCTCTAGGATCAATATCCTGGTGTACTGGATTTAGAAATTCTGATAGTCTTGACCTTCTCAAGTAGTTTTCTGAAGAATGTTATGGGAGAATAATATGACACCATCTGATACTATTGGCACATACAAGTAACTTAATGGATTTTGCTGAAATTTGTGATCAATGTAACATGCCCCAATTGATTCAGATGTAAGTTATGCCCCTGGCTATTCAATACTTTTGAGAGATTCTCTGAATCTTGATCTGATTTCCCCAGGTGAGTTGGATGATAGCATGTCATTCCCCTTGATTGGAAAGGCTTGTTACCATAGATGTCTTTATCTGTAGTAATTTTGTCCATTGGGAGGACCTTCATTCTTTGAATATTCGTCATGCAAAATCCTCTATTGTCAAACATTTAGTCATATGCAAACAGTGGTATTAAAATGCAAAGCTCATGTCTGTCTTGAAGTTTATAAAAATGCATTTTTTAGTAAAATTTGTAAGAACAAATGATATCAACTCAGGAATTATAGTAAGCCTTACAGGAGTCAGGATACCTTTTTATAACAGTACGCTTTCGAACTAACGATGCTTCAGTTAGGACTTTTATGGGTTATAACGTGGCTTAGTTCACAGTTTAAGAAACAAAGTGTTATACCCCAAAATTCGCCCTCTTCTTTCCCGTATTTCTGGATTATAATTCGATTGCATAAACATACATGTAGGTGCATGCATATCATTGATCATGGGGTTACCAGGTTCAAAACATCCCAAGTACGAAAGAAACAGCGTGCTTTCAGCTATCTCTGATCATTTTAAGCCAAGAATCAATGTTTCCCGGTTCGTACGGCTATTTGTAAGATTTTTGGTCAGGAAGCTATTTTGGCTTGGTTCCACAATCTCTGGAATCATATCAATATGTACTCCAGTTTATCTGTTTAGGTTGGAGGTCATTTCGTCAAGAAAAAATGAATTTATTTGCTTATTTCTCAATAAAGTGGATTTTGGGTTTTTAGTGCGTTTCGGACACTCCAGAGAGCGTATCTCACACGTCGGTGTTTTCTAATGAATTTTGACTGGCATGTCCCTCTCATTTTTATCTACAACTTTTGTTTGAAATCTGGAAGCAAATTATGTGAGGAAGGTCCCCGGAAAATTCAATATCACAAGAGGATTAAACTGAATTTTAGTGCTGAACCGTGTGTTTTGCCCACTAAAAAGTTCATATCTCTTAGATGGAAACTCGAAACTGAGTGGGACCAATTTCTAAAATTCCGTATCAAATCCTTCTACAGCTTTCATTTACAACTCGGGAGCTGATTTCTCACTGTTTAAGACCAGTTTTTTATTCTTCGGACACAATGTTGAGCTGGACCGAACAATTTTCATCTGATACGCGAACTTCAAACAATCATATCTCGCTTGTTTTTTATCGAAACAAGATGGGACCAGTGCCAAAACTTTACAACTTTTGTTAGATTCGGTTGTCTCATAAACACTCACTCGCAAATTTTGATCACAAGATCCTCGTTCGAGGCATTCTCTCCGAAGAGCGCATTGAGAATTCTATATGCGTCAGACGCCCGAAAACTGTGCTGAAACTTCAAAAATTAATATCACATTGACCGTTTGGCTGTTTTGGACTTCAAATTAATATTACATTCCGACTTCAAATTCTGCGCGGATTAGGCTGTTTTGGACTGTGTACGAAAATCGTTTTGATAATCGCAATTAGGACTTAATTGTGGATCCGAGACACTCCAAAGCCCAATTTTTCATATTATAAATATATTTTACCACTCACAAAATTGGTAGAGAATCATTTATTAAATTTGACCCAAGAGCTCTCACTTTTCTCTCTCAATTTTTCTCGCAACTCAAAGTTGCACAACCACCTCAAACCACCAACAACCACCACCGGAATTCCAAAACCACCGCGCCGGAAAACTTTTTCTTATTATTTTTATTTTTTTTCTTCTTCTCTCCTTCTCCGGTACAACCCCATACTCTTCTATTCCCTTTCAATTCTCAAGGATCAAATCAAGCTTTTCATTAATCGAGAACATTGAAGAGCGTTCAAGGTGTCGAAGTGAAGAGTTGAAGTTTTCCTCTTCATCAATTCTCCAAGGATTCAAGATTCTCCTCTCTTATTATCATCAATTCAACTTTGATTTGGTATTTTCTTGGAGAGCTACAAGATTTTCCTCATCAATTTCAACTCAAAGCTTCAAGTACAAGTAAGTGCTTATTTACTTAAGTGCTTATTTCAATTGATTTTTTCAATTGTTGAATTTCTTGAAATTGAATATTGAGATTGCTTGCAAATTCCGTGTGGATTCCGATTATAGCATTTGTTTTGTCGAATTCATTGATCTTGATCCGTTTTTGGAGCCTTAAAGGTGTCGGTGTGAAACTTTTTACACACTACACACACCTACACTTGTATTGTGACTTTGCATTGTATTTAGGTACTTGATGTGAGAATTTTGCATCACAAATTATATGATCATGCATCAATTAATATGTAAATTATGTGACATGCATTGAATCATTAATTTGAGGCTTATTTTGTGCATTGAAATTATGTTGAAATGTAGGAACTAACACCTAGTTTTTAGGTACACTTGCACTACACCTATACATTGCACACAACTCACATACACACACTTGAATTTTCATACATTGTGACATAAATTGCATCTTTGCATATCCATGCATTTGCATGTAGGATAGTTGAATTAATTTGATGTGGTGTTGTTCAACTTTGATGACATGAAAATATGTTGAAATTTCACTTTTCACAACACTTTACCACTTTGCACATTTAATTTCTTTCAACATTCTTACATGTTTGCATAGCATTTAGGTAGTATTTCATTGAGTATGTATCACTTGCACATGATATCACATACACTTGCATTTTTATTCATCTAAATACCACAAAAACACATTGGAAACAAGTTTATTTGAGTTTGGTGGAAAATAACATGACACTTTGAAAATTGATAAAGTTTGACATAATATTTGTTTTGGCTCTAACTTTTGATCCGTAATGAGTTTTTTCGACTTTTCTTAATGTAAATCATGTTTCTCAAGCCATTCCAAGCTCTCCATGCGAACGGTTTCTTGATTTGGACATGTTTTGGTCAATTCTGGGAGCTGCTGACCTTTAGGCGAAAATTGTATTTTTGAACGAGATTTGACCGAACCGTTCGCACTTTTGAGACCGTGCGCGTGTGCATAGCTTCCGATATTTTTGATAAATTATTTTGATTGTTTTCTTTAGCTTGTGCCTTGTGTTTTGGTTCACTTTTCATATTTATCCTTAATGATGATTTTTGGACTCGAAAGGTGCCGGAGCGAACCTTTTTGTACATTACACACACATACACTTGTGGTGTTGATTTTCTTTGTATATAATGTCTAATAATTGTTCTAACCCTCAACTAACCTCTTGACTAATATGTTGGCATGTTTATATAGTTGGCGCTTTGGTTTAGAACCCTTAATTGAGTCATATAATTAGGATCTCATGGTAGCTAACCGTTAGAGCGACGATTGATCGTTTTGACTTTGTTTTGTGCACGAATATGTTTTAACCGTGATTTTTTTTGTAAATTTTCTTTGAAATCATTTAATAGGAATTAGATACTGACTTGTGAAGCTCCATGTCTAATTTAATTCAATACTTACTTTCTCCTCAAGTTTTGATCATGTAACGATGTTTAAAACCATGTTTTCTTTTGTAGTTTGAGTTGACTAATTGTGAGAGTATAATGACATGTGTTTCTTAGAAACTTTAGGATGTTTTTCTACCATTTAATTGTAGTTAAATGTATATCTTACCTTAGGATTGTAAATAGAATTTCAAAGCTAACTTTTTATGGTTTGATTCTTAAGAATTAGTTTGATAATTGTATAGTTTTTCTAGCTTCCTTCCGCATATTTAGTTTGTGATCCTTTCCCCCATTTGTTTAGATGTTTAGGAAAGCTTTAGAGAATTTAGTTGCTGCCATCTATTAAGAACTTACCTCTCATGCTTTGTTTTCTTTGTAAATAGTGCATTTTAAGTCATTTTAGTGTAGATTTTTGATTTCTAACTACTCTAGGTCTCTAACTATGTTTAACATTGCATTTGAGAACTATTGTGATGGACTTAGGTCGATTTTGATATCATTCATGGGTTATTTTGCATCATGTGTGCGTTGCTGCCCGGTTTTCCATTCTTATGTTGCTATACGCATTTACATTCCATTTCTTCACCTTTGGATCATATTTTGACATGTGATGTGAATATGCAATTATGTTCTTGCCTCCTTGTTATTTTTAACATGTTTGTTGACTTGTGCGAGGTACATTGTGAATATTTTGGTTAGGTACCTAATCTTGGTACACTAACCTACCACTTCTCATGTGGTTACCACTTTTCTTGTGGTTCTGTTTGCGTTTTATACGCGTTTTGCTTTGTGTTTTTCATATTTCTGAGAAACACATATTCTGCTATTTTGTCTGGATATGTACCTTTGTGCAGGTGTTCCGATTGTTATGAGGACTTGTTTGCTACACGCACATGTTGCATGATATCACCTTGTGGATTATGTTGATCGAGCTGTTTCTTATTATTGCTTTGTTGATGGAAGTTTACTCGAAGTTTTCTGGAGTATTTCTTAGCTCGCAGTGCTCTTCGGATTATTATCCATTTGGTATTTATTTTACTTTGTTTACCGCATTTCTTTACCGCTTTTCTAGAGAGCATGAGAAGTGGGTTTTACCGCTTTCCTTGCCATGAGAAGTAGGCATAGAGATGTATGAAGGGGCTTCCGTAGTTGGAGCATGTTCAGGAACCCCTCTGGTTTATTTAAAGACCCGTTTAGGCGCTTGCTTGCTAATTGTGTTTGGTTTGTTTAAAATCCTCCATCTGCATAGGGAGGTAATTCTCAGTAAGTGTTTATATTTGTGCTTGCATAGGTCAAGAGTGGTTAGGACACCCGACGTGGCACCACCAAGCAAAGTCCCGCTTTTTATAGTTCTTGCTATCGAGTCATGATGATATGATGGGCAAGCGGAAAGGGTCTGCAATCGACCCTTGCACAGTTCTAGTCCGTGACAGCTCAGCACACGCGAATGGTGTTGCTTCCTTCATCGAGTCAATAATAAAAGTGGCAATAGTTCCCTATTCTGACTCACGATATGCTCGTTACTGTCGAGGCTATGGGACTTCCTCATTTTCCAGCGCTTGTGTGCCATTTGTTTGTTTGCATTTCATTGTTTGTGTGCTTTTGCCAAAGCACTTGTTTGCTTCATCCCTTTTGTCGTCTTCGACTCTACTTTAGTTAGTGATTCGAGACAGACATAGACTTAGGTTTTAAACCTTTTCCATCCTTTTTTTGTCATCTTCGACTCTACTTTAGCTAGCGATTCGAGATAGACATAGATCTAGGTTGTAAACCTTTGCCATGTTCCTTTAGAATTCTCTCGACTCTATCTTAGGTAGTGATTCGAGTTAGACCTTAGGTCGTAATCCATGCATGATGACATTAGGGATAGCATTAGATAGTTTCCCTTATTTGTTTTCTAGTTTCTTTTTGCATCCATGCATGTAATAAAACTAAAAATTGTTTTCTTTTTCTTTTGCAAATTAAAACACTTAATAATGGTTCAAACTCCTTTTTCAAAGGTAAAAGCAACCAACCAATGCAAACTTTTTTGCCTACGGGTTTTATTTATTGTGTTTAAAATTCTTTTTCATAATTAAAAAACACATAACCCATCAAAACATGTGAGCCGAACTACGGCGCTCTGACTTTCCCATTGCACGCGGGAATACGTAGGCATCTTGTCACGGGGCTCGATCGAGCAAACTTTGTAAATACTTCCTTCTTTTCCCCGTGTTTTCTTTATTTTTTCTTTTCTTTCACATGCATTCTCTTTTAGCATACAAATATAGCAATTAAGTAGTAAATAGATATAAACACACCCATTAGACAGAAAATAGAAGTGGATACTGTAGAGTACTACGGACGTGTGGGGTGCTAATACCTTCCCTTCGCGTAATAGATTCCCTTACCCTATCTCTCGGTCGCAAGACCGTGCCTTATCCCTTTTAGGTTTTCGCGATTGGTTCACCTTTCTCCTTTTGCGAGATAAAAAACGTTCGATGGCAACTTCATTGATATAGTTATCGGATGATGTTCAGTCGGTTGTTTCACAAAGGATAAAGGCTCGAAATTTATTTGTACCCAACCAAATCTCCGTGATGTTCTTCAGTCTTATGTTTAGTTAATTGTGCATCCTTAGAATTGCAACACTTACATTCGGTGATGGTATTTGAAAAGACAATCATCATTTTTGTAGCATTTTTCTATTGTTGAGGGTTTGTAGTGACCTCTTTTTTTTGACTTTGTTATCCCTAACTTTTGCTTGAACTGTTTATTTTGAGATTACAGTCAGCGGGATGTCTCATTTTTCTCTTAAGTCTCCTTCATAGGTTTTTGACTTAGCGAGCTTTTCTTTTGATAGATATTGACTGCCTGAATTAATGATCACATGGAACCATCACCAGATTTTGACTTTGAAGGATATCTTCGACATTACCATTCGTGAGTGACTGCACATTTAGATTAACTAAGAAACTACCCTGCCCCAGGTTATGATTTAGGGTTTCAATTTGTGTAAAGAAAGAAAACTTCTACTTCTTAGGCTTAAAGGGGTTGACTAGGGATTAACTTCCTTATATATCCACTATTTAGGAATTGAAACAAGGCTTGTACATCGTCAGCACGGTCTGTTCAAAAGCATAATGTAAGAAGTTATGGTATAATCTTCGTCATCCTCCCTCTAAAGGCTTACCGCTTTAACAAGAGTTGAATATCATAAAAAGTAAGAAATACAATTTAAATATAGTGAAACGAATGGATTATTTCAAGACAAACACGCGCAATGCATTAATGTGAAAAACCAAAGTTTGACATAAGGATAAACGTTCAAGCAAACAAAAGAAATTACAACTAACAATTTAAATGAACGAAAGCTTATCCGCCCGAACTCGTCATTTTAGATTGCATGCCTTGCAGTTTCGATATTTGATGGATGGTGGAAAAACTCAATCTGACCATCTTGCGTGAACTTGAGAACTCTTTCGTTAATCAGGTCCTGAATCTTGTTCTTTAGGGCCCAATAGTTGTTAGTGTCGTGCCCTGGGCTGTTGGAGTGGTATGTATACCTTACGTTAGGATTGTACTTTGGAGAGGAAGTGTTGACATGTTGAGGAGGATTCCTCAAAGTAATAAACTCTACTTTAAACATGTGTTGTAATGATTGAGACAATGGCATGTTGATCTTGGCAAATTGTCTCCTGGGTGTATCTTGCTTATGCTGATTACCTTGTTGTTGTTGGTGAAGCAATGTGAACTTGTCTCTTTCTTGTGAACAAGTCAGCTTTTGTCTCATTGGAGGTTAGTTAATGTTTGGATCCCCAACTCTAGCGGGTCGTACCATTCGGTTGTCTTCGAACTTGTGAAGCTCGTTGATGAAGACTCTCAATTCTTCTTGCCCCCGGGCTAAGTTTTGGATAAGATCCATCTGATCCATCATCTGGATTCTCATCTCTGCTATCTCAGCTTGCATTTGTTCAAACTGGCCATCCTTGTTGTCTTCAAGATTTTTCTTAGTGATGAGCTCTTTCAGACCTTTCTGACCTTGAGCTAAGCTGGTGAACATTTCCTGGAATTGAGCGTTCTGAACTTGGAGATCTTTGACAGTCTGTTCGAGAGCCATTTTCTACTGAAATAAACAACGAGAGAATAAGAAATCCGGTCTTGAATGTACCTGTGATGAAATGTTATGCCATGATATGCGATGTTATGCAATGCAATGTTTTCAAGGACCTTAGGAATTTAAATTCGTTAGACAAAAGAAAAACAAAGTTTTTATTAGTTTCTCTTTATTAAGTACAAAAGAAAGTTTTTAAACAAAAGGAAATTCCTAAAGCTTTCAGGTCTCCCATGGGCGCTTCCTGTTTGTGTTGAAGTAGGCATTGATGCTTCGCTCCTCGTAAAGTAGCCTTGTCAACTCTAATACCTTCTTCTCGCTTGCATAGCACTGAGCTTCGAATGTATCCCTTTCTTCTTTAAGCTGAATCCAGGATCTCTTCAAGTCTTCGAAATCAGTAGGCATGTCCGGATGGAGAATGGTATAGGGTTCGTCACCTATAGCAACAAGTTCCATAATCACTGGTAGAACAATTGTAAACGACATCATGAGGTTTTGAGCTCGAGCTCGCACCCATTTGAGTTAAGGTTCCCAAGGAATGGAATTTTTGTGTCTCAAAGTCTTGGTATCAGTCTTCTTTACCATGTTCCAAGCGTGCACAAATCTTCGATGGTAGTTCTGGAGATCGTTGTTGTAGTCAAACACAATGTCTTGGAGAAGCATATCATGAGGACCATATCTTCTAGCATAATCAAACTGACACAGAGCTAGAGAAGGGTTGTAAGTGATATCTCCCCTTATGCCAAGGAGTGGTACATTAGGGAATTCTCCATAACGCTCAATGAAAGTGAAGTCCTTTTGAGAAAAAAGACACCAACAGATATATGAATGAGAGAGTGGCATCAGCCTTTGAAACCATTTCAATCTTTGCTCTTTCTTCATTACTGATTGAGGAAGGTGCGAAATAAACCACCTGGAAAGTAACGGTATGCAACACATGAGAGTTCCTCGTCTTTTGATAGTACGAGTGTGGAGAGAATGAAGGATGTCTCCAAGTAAAGTGGGCACAAGGTTATGAGTGAGGAATATCTATAGGCGTTCACGTCTATGAACTGATCTGGATTAGGGAATAACACCAAGCCATAGATTAACAAGACCAAAATGTCTTCGAATGCATGGAAACTCATAGCTTTTAGGAATTCTCGAGCTTTCCTTATCAGAAAACTTAGCAAGCAAACCCTTAACTCCGCTTCTTGTTTCCCAATTAGCTTCAATGTCTGATTGCTTTAGATTTATCGTTGATGCGATGTCTTCGTATTTCGGAGCTTTATCTGAACCGGTGAATGGTATCTGATCAAGGATAGGTATCCCAAGTAGCTTAGAGAATTCTTCCAAGGTAGGAACCAACTGATAATCTAGGAATGTAAAGTAGTGATGTTTCGGATCGAAGAACTGGAATACGACGTGCATCATATCTTCTTCAAAACCGGAGATAACCAAGTCAAGTAGATAACCATGTCTTTTGATGAACTGAGCATGATCAGGAATTTCTGAGACTAATTTTTTGAGTTGAGAAGGTATGCCCATGAAATTGATTCGGATAGTCTTCCTAGAAGCCATAAATCCTACAAAACAGAGCAAAGATAAATCCCTAGGTCCTTGAAATTTTTAGAAGTAGCAATCACAAGAAATTCACACAATAGCTCTAGGTTTAAGGCTTGCATGAGGTATAGGTGTCTACCCTACCAAAGTTTGAGTGGGTTCAACCTGTCCTATAATAGTAACCGGGTTCTAGGAATCTCATATCATTGATCTTTCTTGTAGGCTTTATTTTAATACGACTACCAAGTGGTCGACCGAAACATCCCGAAAGTCGAATCTTAATGAGCGTAGCATCGAGTATCAACCAACCTCAGTCTGCACCAAAGCCGACCATCTCACTACCTTCTAATGGCCAAGATGGGTCAATTAGGGTTCTAAAAGTTAAGTTAGTGCTTATGACACCACGCAGATGCCAAATACTTTCCTCAACTAAACATGAGGAACATCGGGACATCCAAAATGTCGCACTAATGTAATCATCATGTTGACCATTTCGTTATAGGCCTAACAACCGCGACGATTTATTGCTACTTACCTAAGGAAACCTGGATCCGAGTGTAGGATCACCCACAAATATAATACTCAAGCAACCCTTAAGAATAAAGCATACAAGTCACTTAGGGTTCTAAAAGTTAAGTTAGTGCTTATGACACCACGCAGATGCCAAATACTTTCCTCAACTAAACATCAGGAACATCGGGACATCCAAAATGTCGCATTAACGTAGCCATCATGTTGACCATTTTGGTATAGGCCTAACGATCGTGACGATTTATTGCTACTTACCTAAGGAAACCTGGATCCAAGTGTAGGATCACCCACAAATATAATACCCAAGCAACCCTTAAGAATAAAGCATACAAGTCAAACAATTAAAGTGATCTAAAGAACCTAAGGTAACCTCTCTTTAGATATTTATCCCCAGCAGAGTCGCCAGTTCTGTAATTCGGTGGGAGAAATGACTTGTTTGTTTTGCGTTTGATCACATATGTTGCGGATAGAAAGAGTCGCCATCGACTTTTCTTTTATCCAATTAAGGGAAGGAGAAAAGAACAGGAAAAGACCTTCGTTAGGTTCTGAGTATGGGAGGTGGTTATGAAAAGGGAAGGTGTTAACACCCTTTCCATCCGTAGTTATCTACGAGCTCTTAATTGCTTAGCCCACTTTAATTGCTTTTTGTGTGTGTGTTTGAAAAGATTTTTGAAAAGACATTTCGCTTTGACTTTGTAATGATTCACGCTGGAATGTATACGAAGTGTTTGGAAATGTTTGGTTTTGGAAAGGACTTTGTAATGATTCACGCTGGAATGTATAAAAAGTGTTTGAAAAGTTTTTAAAGTGTGAGGTGTAAAATGTATTTTGATTGAGCAAGTAAAAGAGACTTATTACCTACTCAGAACGGTCGTTTCCGTGTTATTTTGCTTTCCTTTAGAATAAGGCCATCCGTACCATTGGTTGATAGGTAACCTTATTCGTTGGATGTAAAAGGCACATTCGAAGGGACATCGGATGGTCATAGAAGGCAACATGTAGGAATATCCTAGCATATAAGTAGGGACAATCATCACTTTTCGTAGGCAACAACCGAGGGACGAGATCATGTATTCGCAGGCAACATCGAGAGACTATGTTCTTTTAAGTCGAAGGGACTGTGATGATGTATTGTAGGCAACCATGCTAAGATATCCCTACGTTCGAGGGACTTGACCATTATTCGTAATGCAATGAGAGAGGATACCCTAAGGGGGTGCATGTGGGAAGAGAGTGTGTTATATTCAGATATTTATCTTATGATTAGCGATCTATGTTGATTTTTATCTTGCCATACACGCCTAGTTACTAGCAGTTTAATAGGTGCAGAAAATAAATTGCGGAAATGTAAAGTGCGGAAAAGTAAATCATACGCTATTACATGGCCATGGGGCAGAATCATAATAGGCGGTGCGGAAAGTAAAAGCAGAAATATAAATCTACGCTATTACAGAATAAAACATTGCGACCTATACATCCTTTCTGAAATTTAAATGCAAAAGAAATAAATAGAAGAAAAATAGTCTAAATGAATACCTAAATCCTACTTTGCCAAAAGGAAAATATTTTTGGTATTTTTGAAGGTTGATTTTAATGTAAAAAATCCTAATTCTAATTGATTTTAATTAAAAAAACTTAATTTAAATTAAATGATAAACCTAAATTAAACTAATTAAATTAATTAATTAAGAAAATATATGGAGAGAATTATTTGTGAAATTAGTCCTAATTAAGCTAATCGTTTAACCTAATTACTAATTAATTAATTGAAATAATTAAAAGAAGAAAATAAGAAAATAAACAGCATAAAAAAGGGTTTCTGTGAGAGGCTCTGACAGAATTGGCACAGAAGCTAGTCCTTCTGTGAGTGGCGCGCCTTGGGCACCCAGAAACTGGAGTTTCTGGGGAGAATCCTACTGAGCGTGGCCAGAAGGTGGAGCTTCTACATCTGGAAGGGTCCAGAAGCTGGGGTTTCAAGAGATTCTGCTGAGAGATCCGTGTCGGAGCTTTTGGAGTGTCTGGCCGGAAAGGGTCCGTGTCGGGTTTCTAGAGATTCTGGATCTGGGACATCCGTGTCGGAGCTTCTAGGATTTCTCTGGAACATCCGTGTCGGAGCTTCGGAGGATTCGCACCGGGAGACCTGAGTAGGAGCTCGTGCTGGGACATCCAGTCGGAGCTTTGGAGGTGTTCCTTCTGGAGACTCTGAAAACCCGCGTTAATTAGAAATATTGAAACAAAACAGCAAAAGCTGGGGTTCGAACCCACACCCTTAGAGAGGAAAGTGACATGGCGCGCACAGGGTTAATCGCTGGGGAGGTGATACATCATTGTATCAAAGTGAATGTATAAACACATGTGTATTTCTGTCCTGAGTCAGAGGCACCGGAGCAAAGCTCCGGTCATCTTCTCCGTCTATGCACTCCTTCTGAAACCTACGAAATCATATCATTTAAAGAAAGACAAAAGCCCAGGTCACATATTTAGGGTGCTGCGAATTCAATGGTGATATTATTTTAGTCTAAAACTGCCTGCACTCCTAGATCCAAAGCTTCATGAGTTTGAAGCCCTAACAATGGCAGATCGAGTTCTGGCCATGGAAAGCTTCATGCGACCATTCTAGACTGTTTCATGGCATCTCAGGAAAGCATTAGTAGTGTTAGTTCTTATCAAAATGCAATATAAATAAAAATACGAATTTGATAATATATACAAACGGATGAATGTGTATGAAGGTGCTTCAACGTGTATGGTTCATGGAAAACGATCCAGTCTTACCTTTTCTTACCTTTGGAATAAGAATGAGTGGCTGGAAGGCCTTGAAGAAGGCTGCAAGTAGAAATTCGAAAATACAACTTTGTATGGAAATTTTGGAGTGAAAGATTGGTTCTTGGAGGCTAGGTTTTTTTCTCCTTTTTCCCCCTTGACTTCTGATCTTGTGAGGTATTTATAAGAGAGTAGAATTAGGTCAACAAAAGGAGAAAATATCTTACATTGATTAAGATATAATTCCTTGAAAATAAAGACCAAATATTGCCTTTTTTGGTCTCTAATCTTGCCTATCAAGTCTTGCACGAATTTGACAGCTAGCATGGGCTTCCTTGGTCCTCAAAATGCTTGGAAAATAAGCCCAACATGTATTATCAATCATCCTTGTATTTTATTTAATTAAAATTGAATTTAAATGCTTTAAATCCAAAATAAATTAAATAAATTGAAATGGAGTTGTGGAAATGAGTATAGAGACCATGGATAATCTTATAATCAAGTTTGGATCATAAAATCTTAGGCCCATTTGAAAAATATTTGCTTTTGCTAGGTATTTTCCTTCATGCACCTCCTCAAAAATGCTCAACTTGCACAATTTTTAACATTTTTGGGTTTTTTTTAGACTTTTTAGAAATCTCAATATGTCCTATAAACAACCCTTTTGGTTTCATCTTCATTGAAGTTTCCATGCTCATGAACACTTCTTTGCAAAAAGATGACTTTTTGTTGACTTTTTAAAAGGACCCATAATGTTTTGATCTATAACTTCCAAATGAAGCATTTCCAGCCCAAGCTTGTGAGACATGAAGTTGTAGAGAATTGAATTCCCTTTAAAATGAGCTTTGGTGGAAAAATTTCTGATAAGGTATGTGAAAGTTATGCTTGGTCAAAGTTCTGTTGACTTTTGTCTAAAAAGCCCTAATTTAGAAACTTTGACTTTTGATCAAATCTTGACTTTTCTTGATGAATCATGATCAACCCTTAATCAAATGATGAATATTACTTCAAAATATTGATTTTGACCAAAAATTATGAAGTTTGACTATATGTTGACCACAATTGACTTTTTTGTCCAATATAGTTGATTTTCAAATATCTGAGCAAATGGATGAGCAATGTTGACTTGGAAGGCTTGAAACTTGACATGATGATCCCTTGAAGCATATGGTGATGTATGACGACCACCTAGAGCACTGGAGATCTACCTTGACTTGAGATATGCAAAATCCCAGTTTGGATTGATTGCTTAGGAAAAAGTTTATTTGATCAAACCTTGTGAAATCCTT
The DNA here is from genome assembly GCA_021764765.1 of Vicia sativa. Taxonomy (NCBI): domain Eukaryota; kingdom Viridiplantae; phylum Streptophyta; class Magnoliopsida; order Fabales; family Fabaceae; genus Vicia; species Vicia sativa. The sequence continues at coordinate 197,389,616 of CM038793.1, read as the reverse complement.
GAGTATGGAGTTATGGATTGCCTTGAGACTTTCAGACTTTCAAGGGGAAATGAGTTTCGACACACGAAAATGCAAAAAAACAAGCTTATGGAATTCAAAATTTCATGTTTTGAATTAAATTTCGATTCATGTTTGTTTTGATTTTTGAAATGAGAAATGAACCGAATTTCAATTCATTACATGTAATCAAAAGGTAAAACAAAATACAATACAAGTTATGTACCAATTTGTTTGAATTTGAAACTTGAAATATGTATAAAAAAAGCACGGAATTTACATCAAAATAAGCTTTATGTGTGTGTTCATGAGTGAAAATGCATCAAGTTTATGAATGCAATGCACATGTGTAGCATACAACATGAAAATGATGAATGCTTCATATGAATCATACCAAAATGCGATGCAAAACATAATGGATATCATGTGCAAAACAAATATGCAATATGTTGTGGTGTAGTGATCCCATATATGTGCAAAAATGAGTGGAAGTGAGTTTTCGACACGCCTTAAAGTCATGGAAGTTAAGCACCGACACAAAAACTTAGATTGATTCTCCTATATGAAAATGCACGAACGTACAAAAATGCAGTTTGTGCTTTGTGTGTGTATTCAAGTGTGTGTATGTGAATTATGTACAATGTACAAGGGTATCTAAAACTAGGTACCTTAATTCCTACATTTCGACATAATTCAATGCACAAAGTAAGCCTCTAATCACATAATTCAATGCATCTTACTTGATCTAAACATTTCCTAATGCATGAGCATACAATTGATGATGCAAAGTGTTCAAATCATGTGCCTCAATGCAAGGAAAATCAACACCACAAGTGTATGTGTGTGTAATGTGCAAAAAGTTTCACACTGGCACCTTTCGAGTCATCAAAATGGATCCAACTCAAAGAATTCGACAAAACAAAATCAATAATCGGAATCCACACAGAATTTGCAAGCTATTTCAATATTCAATTTCAAGAAAAGCTAAAATCGAAAAATAGCTTAAAATAAATGCTTAATTCAATTTATCACTTACTTGAACTTGAAGTTTGAGTCAAATTGTTGAAGAAAACACCAAATCCAACCTTGAATTAATGAAAGTAGGAGTAGGAAGGCTTGAATTCTTGATGAGAAGACCTTGCTTGGAAGGGAAGGAGAAAACCGAGCTCCTTGAGAGAAGAGGAAGATCAGATCTGATCGAAGGCAAAGGAGAGGGAGGTGCGCCGATCACTTGCACGGAGGGAGGAGAGCGGACGGGCCTTGACTTGGTCGGTTAGATGAGCGGACGACCGAAGGAAGTAGAGGAAGGACGCAGGGCCGGGAGGATTGAGAAGAGAAGCCGAGCAGTTCGGTTGAAGAAGGAGGTGACCGGTGGTCTGGGCAGTGGTAGGAGGAAGCAAGGCTGACTGGTAGAGGGTGGCTCGACCAAGAGACTGAGGAGGGAAGTTTTGTTATTTGAATTTGTTCTTGGCATTTTCTTTGCGAGTTGAGAGAATTAGGGGAGTGAAAGTGAGATTTTTGAGGGAATTTGAGCAAATGATTGTGTTGTTCTAATTTGTGAAGGAAAAATGAATATATAGTGTGGGGAATCGGGCCTAAGAGTTCCTTGGATCCATAATCAAGCCCAAATCGCGATTATCTAGATAATTTTCGTAATTAATTCAAAATAGCCCGATCCATTGAGAATTTGAAGTCGCACCCTAAACAAAAAATGTTCGGAACACGATTATTTTTGAGAGATTCAAAATTTCTAGGTCGTCAGATGAACGGTCAAGGAGATATGAATTTTCGAAGTTTCAGCACAGTTTTCAGGCGACTGAAACATGCAGAATTTGATTTGCGCTCTTCGACGAAAACGCCTCGAACGAGAGTCTTTTGATCAAAATTTGCAAGTTAGTATTTCTGAGATAATTGAAGCTAACGAAATTTGTGAACTTTGGCGCTGGTACTATCTCGTTTCGATAAAAATCAAGCGAGATATGATTTTTCGAACTTCGCGTATCAGATGAAAATTGCTCGGTTCAGCTCAAAATCAACTCCAAAGAATAAAACTTTGGTATTGATTGGTGAGGAATCAACTCTCGAGTTGCAAATAAAAGTCGAATATAATTTTGATACGAAATTTTAGAGACCATCCCCGCTCAGTTTTGATTTTCCATCTGGGAATTACGAATGTTTCAGTGCACTGAGTGCACGGAACAACACTAAAGTTTAGTTTAAACCACTTGAGAAATCAATTTTTTTGGGGACTTTCCTCACACAATTTTCTTCCAGATTTCAAACGAAAGTTGTAGATAAAAATGAGAGGGACTTTCTAGTCAAAAATCTTCAAAAAAATACCTGAAGAGCTGAGATATACGCCTTCTAGAGTGTCTGAATCGCACTGGAAACCTGAAATTCCATTTATTGACAAATAAGCGAATAAATTCTTTTTCTTGACGAAATGACCTCCGACCTGAACAGATAAACTGGAGGACATATTGATATGATCCCAAAGCTTATGGAATCAAACCAAAATAGCTTCCTGACCAGAAAATCTTGCATATAGCCATACGAACTGAGAAACATCGATTCTTGGCTCAAAATGACATGAGATAGCCGAAACGCACTGTTTCTTTCATACTTGGGATATTTTGAATCTGGTAACCCCATGATCAATGCTATGTATGTGACTACGTGAATGTTTATGAAATCAAATTATAATCTAGAAATACAGAAAGGAAGAGGGTAAATTTTGGGGTACAACAACTGCCCTTGTTCAATCATCCTTAAGCTTGGGAGGAAGGTTGGCGTTTGCCTTCCGAGCGACAAGGTGCGAGGTGATTGCATACCAAAATGGACTAAAAAATTTACGCCCTGAATCCCAAAATCTGTACCAAGAGATGAGTGCAGACCTTTTAAATCCCAATGAGCCTCACTGGGGGAAAGGATATGTTGCGTCAGTGGCATAACTGGGTCACAATAAGAAAAAGACACAAAATAAATGCTGAATTATGTGAAGACAGGTACAGGTGTAATCTTGACCTAAAGAGAATTGGAATCTACCCAATTCAACCCGCAATTCCAGGGGAGAGTTGACATGTAAGTGGAGCAAAGACTAGATACGTTTGCCAAACTAACCACACTACGCCAGAGGATAACTAGACGAGCGTGATGCACAGACTAGGAAATGCCGATTAGGCTTTACAAAGAAGAGAAACAAGTGTATTCTTGTTCTCAAAAGGTAACCCACTATGCCAGGGGAGAGCTGACATGCTAGCGGAACAAAGACTAGATACATTGACTAGACTAACTGCATTACGCTAGGGAATAACCGAACGGGTTTGTGATGCAAAAGGCTAGAAAATGCTAAGTAGGCTTTACTGACTCAAAATGTTATACTCTGAGGAGGGAAACAAGTGTATTCTTGTTTCCGAAAAGGCACAGGGGAAGAAAGTTGCACCAGGGGATGGACTGGCAGTTTCAACGAAAGATGAAGGCTAGAAATGCTAACCAGACTCCAAACATAACGCAGAGTATCCTGTATAATGCGTATAAGAGAGAGCGTAATACTCAGACCTAACCAAGAATTGGTAGTGAGTCAAATCTTATGCAAAATGGGAAACAAGTGTAGGGCTTGCTTTCAAAGTGAGGATGTGTTGCACCAGGGTGAGAGCTGGCAGTTTCAACACCAAAAAGGATAATGGACATATTACGCCAAGAAGAGCTGAGACACAATGTATTCCAAAGAGATGCCACACATCAAAGAAATTATCCTTGTTGGGATTTCAGAGAGATACAGGAACATTATTGGGGACAAAAATTTATTATTCCTGGCTTATAATTTTGTGCAATGTATGAACTTCCTAAGAAGTAATGCAAATGTGATGATGCATGTTTGCAAAAAGATATAAAAAGAGAGCAACTGGTGACCACAGGTCACTGAACCATCAAGTGCAAATCGGGAAATCCCATTGGGGAAGATAACATTGGCATGCTATTAGAGATACATCCAAACAGATGATTCAATAATCACTTGGGGAAATCAAATACAATAAGTTGAACATACTGAGGAATTGATTTAATGGTGAAATTATCTGCTGGACAACGAACTACTGGGGAATATCAGGAGCGCTTGCAACAAAGCTTCCACCGTTACACACTCATGGCTTCAAGTGGGGATAAAGATGATGCGCCGACTTACCGGGGATACCATACGATACCAACTTGCTGGGGATGAACATCCTCGATCAATGATTTGAACATCACCTTCACAGGGGATAAGGGCTGAAACCTTTCTACCAGAACTATTTGGCCACCCAATGCATATTCACTGGGGCATTCCTTCTGAAATATGCATCAACAACTTGCACTGGGGATTTATTCACTACTCTTTTCTTGTAGCACAACTTTACTTGGGGACCTTCATCAATGTTCACTGAGGAAGTATGAGAGAGGGAGCTTCACCGGGGATGATGAGGCGCTTGTTGATAAGCAATTTCGCAAATCTAGCACAAAAGGAATCGACAAAGTGGAAGAACGACACTTCCCAACATAGACCTTTAGCACGAAGCGTCTGCTGATGAGCAACTTCGTAGATCTACAACAAGATAATGTTATATACCTGGCCAATTTGAACACAGGCAGGCCTCTGACATAAAGCAACTTGTAGATAAGCAACCTTGGAGATTGAAAGGGAAACCACCTGAAGACGGTTAACCCACTGGAGCAAGGACGTTGGAAGAAAACGAAATTCACAAATGGATCTTTGGCCCAAAAAGCTTGTTAACTTCGCAAATCTATACAATGAAAAGACACCTGACGACGGTGCACTCATAGGGGAAGAGAACGTCGAGCGAAGACGAACTCCAAAAATAGATCTTTGGCACGAAGAGTTGGTTAACTTCGCAGACCTAGACCATGAGAAGACACCTGACGATGGTGCACTCACAAAGGAAGATAACGTCGGGCGAAGACAAACTCCAAAAATAGATCTTTGGCATGAAGAGCTGGTTAACTTCGCAGACCTAGACCATGTGAAGACACCTGACGACGGTGCACTCAAAGAGAAAGAGGACGTTGGGTGAAGGTGAACTCAAATGGGGAAAAAGAACATTTGTACAAAGATGAACTTGCAAAGGGAAGAGCCCGATCGAAAGGACTCTGCCAGGGATTACCAATATGTTGGAATTTAAGAAAGTGTTTGCGAAAACAGAAGAACTATAATATCCCTCAGGCCAACGGCGGGGTATAATTCTTCAAGAGTGGTAAATATCTGAATTACCACACACCAAGTACGAATACTCAGATATTTGAAAATTTGACACAAACACGGGTAAAGTAACCGAATAATTTGCATAAGCGAGGAAAACTCGTGACTTAAAGGGGGAAAGAACATTTGTAATAAGATGAACTTGCGCAGGGAAGAGAACATCAAGCGAAGATGAAATCAAAGGATAAAGAACATCTGTATGAAGATAAACTTGCAAGGAGAAGAGAACGTCAAACGAAGACGAACTCAATGGATAAATAACATCTGTACGAAGATGAACTTGCAAAGAGAAGAGAACATCGGGCGAAGACGAACTCCATGGGGAAAAAGAACATCTGTACGAAGATGAACTTGCGAAGATAAGAGAACTTCGGGAAAAGACGAACTCCATGGGGAAAAAGAACATTTGTACAAAGATGAACTTGCAAAGAGAAGAGCCCGATCGGAAGGATTCTACTAGGGATTACCAATACGATGGTATTTGAGAAAGTGCTTGCAAAAGCAGAAGAACTATAATATCCCTCAGGCCAAAGGAGGGGTATAATTCCTCAGAAGTGGTAAACATCTGAATTACCACACACCAAGTATGGATACTCAAATATTTGAAAAGATGATGCAAACACGGGCAAGATAACCGAGGATTTTCACAAGCGAAGAAAGCGTGCAGCTCATTGTGAAAAAAACATCGGCCTATCAAAGTTCGAATCGTTGAGATCAAATAAAATCCAACAGGCTTTTTCAGAGACTGATTCTGCTTCAGAAACGGACTCACTGGGAAGGAAGGCTCACAATTGACCTTCGCCTCAATGCATCCTGGACATCTGCAAACACCAAAGAATTCCTGCAACACTCTGTTAGTGGGGTGCCCCTGGTGTGGTTTGACAACTTTTTATGCCATCTGGGTCACACAAGTTTCGAAATAATATTCAAAAGTTTCTGATCATGGTAAAACCAACAATGTTTATATATGCAGAATTTTACAAAAAAACTTTGAACGTCTTTTGCAAACAAATCAGTAAATGCAAGAAATTATTTGACAAGCAAAAAATCATTTTATTAATTGGAAGTAGGTCTATAAATAGGCAAGTGCAATAAGAGGCAATTCCTGGAATGAGGCAATTGCAAAAAAACAAAATAAGAGGAAAACTAAAACGCATGGCAATGCGACAATGGATCATCATCGGGTTTCAACCCTGCTATCACTTTTATAACTCCGACTATCTCATCACTTCGCTTTTCCCGAAAAAGATGATTGAATTGATCACTTCCCTTCGGAATAGCCTAAGATATTGACACAAGGTGCGACTGTTGATCCGATGCAGGACGTAGCCGCTTGCTCTTATTCTCTTTCTCGACTGAACAAGTCTATGCATAATATTTCTTGACTATGTCCGCATTTACGGGCAGCGGAAAATCTTCTCCGTCCATTGTTGCAATCATCAAGGCGCCACCCAAGAAAACCTTCTTTACAACAAATGACCCTTCGTAATTCGGTGTCCACTTACCCCGAGGATCGCCTTGAGGAAGAATTATCCTCTTTAGCACGAGGTCACCACGCTTATAATTTTGAGGTCTCAACCTTTTGTCATATGATTTCTTCATTCTCTGCTGATAAACTTGACCATGTGTTATACCCCAAAATTTTCCCTCCTACTTCTCAAGACAATCCATAACTCCATACTCAAGGATTTTATAAGGGTTGACCAGACAAACCCCCTTCTAAGCAATCAATCCAAACTAGGGTTTTGCTCCTCTCAAGTCAAGATGGATTTCCAATTATTCAAGTGGTCATCATACCTCATCATATGCCTCAAAGGAACACCATGTCAAATTTCAAGCCTTACAAGTCAAGATTGCTCAGATGGTTGAAAACCAGTTGTGTTGGAAAAAAAGTCAACTGTGGTCAACATATAGTCAAACTTCATAATTTTTGGTCAACATCAATATTTTGAAGTAATATTCATCATTTGATCAAGGGTTGACCATGATTCATCAAGAAAAATCAAGATTTGATCAAAAGTCAAAGTTTCTAAACTAGGGTTCTTCAAACAAAAGTCTATAGAACTTTGACCAAGCATAACTTTCACATACTTTATCAGACATTTTTCCAACAAAGCTCATTTTAAAGGGAATTCAATTCTCTACAACTTCATGTCTCATAAGCTTTGGCTAGAAATGCTTCATTTGGAAGTTATAGGTCAAAACATTACAGGTCCTTTTAAAAAGTCAACAAAAAGTCATCTTTTTGCAAAGAAGTGCTCATGAGTATGGAAACTTCAATAAAGATGAAACCAAAAGGGATGTTTAAAAGACATCTTGAGATTTCTAAAAACTCCAAGAACACCCAAAAATGTTGAAAAATGAGCAAGGTACAAATTGTGCAAGTTGAGCATTTTTGAGGAGGTGCATGAAGGAAAATACCTAGCAAAAGCAAATATTTTCCAAATGGGCCTAAGATTTTATGATCCAAACTTGGTTATAAGATTATCCATGACCTCTGTGCTGCATGCCACGCCTCTTATCCTTTTATTTATTTAATTTTTGAATTAAATGGCTTAAATTCAAATTTAATTAAATAAAATACAAAGATAATTATTAATGCAAGATGGGCTTGATTTGTGCATGTCTTGAGGACCAAGGAAGCCCAAAAGAGTTGTCAAATTGCAAGAAGATTAAGGAAAGATTGAGCAAATTTGGAAAGATTTCATGCAAATTTCCAATCAAATATTTTTCATTTAAAGGGAATATTTTCTCTTAAAGTCTTGACCTATTTCCACTCCTATATATATATATATATATATATATATATATATATATATATATATATATATATATATATATATATATATATATATATATATACTTAACATCTTCACAAGACAAAGAGGACTTTTGGTCAGCTTCTTACACGAAATCCTTGCCTCCACAACAACCCTAAAATTTCTCAAAAATCCAAGAAGTTGCCAAAATCGTATTTCAATTTGCATCCACTTTCCATCCATTTCATTCATTCCTTCGTATTCCTGAAGTTCCCAGGAGCCCATACCAATACTCACACAAGTTCAAAGCATCCAGAACTGATCGCACTCAATCTATGGGGGAAGTTGTGATCTCCCATCCTACATCAGCACAACCTCAACGAGACAATGCGTGTAGCCAGAATGCGCCACGAAGGCAGTTTACGAAGATCAACATGCCGTTGTCACAAGCATTGCAACACATGTTGAAAGTAGAGATGATGACTTTTAGGGATCCTCCTCAACACGTCAATACTTCCTCTCCAAAGTAAAATCCTAATGCGAGGTGTGCATACCACTCCAACAGCCCAGGGCACGACACCAACAACTGTTGGGCTCTGAAGAACAAAATCCAAGACATGATTGAAGCAAGAGAAATTGAATTCGACCCTCCTGTCAAAACTCCGAATGTGATCAATGCACCAATGCCTGACCATGGTAAAGGTTCCAATGTTATTGACAATGACTCCTATGTTTATGATGTGAACAAGCTGACTATTCCACTGATGACTGTCAAGAAAGATTTTCTGCAAGCCGGTGTATTTCCAAGAATGCCGGATGACTATCGTTGGTGTGCATCTGAATCCGACAGATGTGCTTGGTTGAAAAGGCGTATTCAACGCATGATGGACAACCGAGAAGTGTTATTTCTGAAACCTCCATCTATGGAGATCTGTGCGAAGACATTTCTAAGAATCTGAAGATTGAAGACGTAGACGAAGCCGAACCAGAATCCTGGGATACCTTGGGGTAGCCAAGTGGAAAGTTTGATTTCATGGTTAAGTATACCGCTCCTGAAAGCTACAAGATTCCTATCGAAGACGTGAAGGCGACCGAATGGGGAGACAATTTCTCCGAAGTTTATGCTGATGTGAACACAATAAGGATCACCTCTGCCGATCCCGAGCCTAGGTGGCACCTCTCATTATTACCTCCCGACCAATTCCATATTTCTATGACAAAGCTATACCTTGGAATTATGGAGCTGAAGTTTACTATCATGGCGTCAAGCAAGAACCTTTGACCATTGAAGACATTGCAGCTGAAGCTACCAATCCTAACATCAACAACTAGATCTTCCCAGCTCTAGACAACAGACTCAGCAATTGGAGGACTGAAGATGTCATACCAATCTCCTTTAGACAGGAGTAATTGCTTTTTTGTTCTGTTATGCTTTTCGCTTTCATTACGTTCAAACAATAAACTTTAAGCCTAGTGCCTTTCCCGGGGCGCCACGGCTCGTTTGTGAGGGTTATTATTTGTCATTTGCATATTTTCATTCAATAAAATCATTGGACTTTTGCATTTAAATATTGTGCTCTTCTCTTCCTTTTACCTTATCACCCTTTCAAAAAGCTATGTGTTCTTACACACACCCACATGATACACTGCAGATTCACTCCGAATCTCGTCGATAACAGCTCTGCTATTGCTAAATATGACTTTGATAATCCGATCTACCAAGCCGAAGACGAAGGTGAGGAAGATTGTGAAGTGCCAGGAGAACTTGTCTGGTTACTACAACAAGAAGAACAAGTTATACAGCCGCACGAAGAGCCAATCGAGGTTGTGAATCTAGGTACCGACGCAGACAGAAAGGAAATCAAGATAGGAGCAGGTCTTGAAAACAGTGTCAAAGAGAGATTGGTCCAGATGCTGCGAGACTACATCGAGATTTTTTCTTGGTCCTACAAAGACATGCCAGGTTTAGACATTGACATTGTGGTACACCGACTACCAACGAAAGAAGGTTTTCTCCCTGTAAAGTAGAAGGTTCGTCGTATGCGCCCCGAGATGTCTAAGAAAATCAAGGTCGACGTTATGAAACAATTCAATGCTGGTTTCCTAGCCATTACTTCTTATCCACAGTGGGTTGCGAACGTGGTTCCCATACCTAAGAAGGATGGTAAAGTGCGAATGTGTGTGGACTACAGAGATCTGAATAAAGCAAGTCCGAAAGACGATTTTCCACTTCCTTATATCGATGTCCTGGTTGATAACACCGCTCAACACAATGTTTTCTCCTTCATGAACGATTTCTTCGGTACAATCAGATCAAAATGGCTCCCGAAGACATGGAAAAGACTACTTTCGTTACACAGTGGGGCACATTCTGTTACAAAGTCATGTCGTTCGGACTGAAGAACGCTGGCGCCACATATCAATGTGCCATTGTAGCTTTATTCCATGACATGATTCATCATGAGATAGACGTCTACGTCGACGACATGATAGCTCGATCACAAACTGAAGAAGAACATGTCGATCATTTGCGAAAGTTGTTTGATAGACTGAAGAAATACAGACTAAGACTTAATCCTAACAAGTGCACCTTTGGAGTCAAATCTGGTAAACTCCTGGGATTTGTTGTCAGTGGTAAAGTTATTAAAGTTGACCCTGCCAAGGTCAAAGCTATTCAAGAAATGCCAGCTCCCCGCACTGAGAAGGAAGTCAGAGGTTTCCTGGGACGATTAAACTACATTGCCAGATTTATTGCACATTTAACTGCTACTTGTGAGCCAATCTTCAAGTTATTGAAGAAAGATCAAGTAGTGGAATGGAACGACGATTGCCAAACAGCTTTTGACAAAATCAAGGAGTACCTAAAAAATCCTCATATCCTGATGCCACCTGCCAAAGGGAGACCTCTTATCATGTACTTGACAGTATTAGAGAACTCAATGGGGTGCGTCTTGGGGCAACATGACGAGTCTGGTCGAAAAGAGTATGCAATATACTACCTTAGCAAAAAGTTTACCGACTATGAAACAAGATACTCACAGCTTGAGAAAACTTGCAGCGCTTTGGCTTGGGCTGCTCGCCGACTAAGACAGTATATGTTAACTCACACTACCTTGTTGATCTCCAAGATGGATCCGATAAAATACATATTCGAGAAACCTGCTCTCTCCGGAAGAATAGCAAGATGGCAAATGATCTTGACTGAATACGACATCCAGTATACTACTCAGATGGCAATCAAAGGAAGTGTAGTAGCCGATCATTTGGCTCATTAAGCCATAGATGACTATCAGTCTATGCAGTTTGAGTTTCCAGACGAGGATGTTTTGCTAGTCACTGATTACGAAGAACCAGGACCAGACGAAGGAACTAAACCAGGATCCCGATGGACCATGGTCTTTGATGGAGCCTCAAACGCACTTGGCAATGGTATCGACGCCATTATTACATCTCCTACAGGCGGGCACACGCCTTTCACTGCCAGACTATGCTTCGACTGCACCAACAACATGGCCGAATACGAAGCGTGCATCATGGGTATCAAAGCTGCTATTGACTTAAGAATCAAATTCTTGCAAGTGTATGGAGACTCAGCTTTAGTGATCAGTCAGATTAAAGACGAGTGGGATACGAAGCATCCGAATCTCATTCCATATCGAGAGCATGTTTTAAGTCTGATCCCTTACTTCAAAGAAATCACTTTCAATCACATTCCATGAGAAGAGAATCAGTTGGCAGATGCATTGGCTACCATGTCATCTATGTTCAAGGTCAGATGGGACAACAAAGCTCCCCAAATTATCATTGAAAGGTTCGACGAACCAGCATACGGTTGTGAACTTGATACCGAAGGGGCAGAAGAGAAACCTTGGTTCTACAAAGTGAAGAGGTATCTTGAGGCTCAAGAATATCCCGCATGGGCATCTGTCAATGACAAGAAGTTCTTAAGAAGATTCGCTTCCAAATTCTTTCTCAGCAATGACATCTTATACAAGCGCAATCACGATTTGTGCTTACTCCGCTATGTAGATCAGAAAATAGCAGAACGGATCATGGAAGAGTTACATGAATGCGCATTTGGTACCCACTCCAATGGACATACGATGGCTAAGAAGATTCTAAGAACATGTTACTATTGGTCTACCATGGAAGCTGATTGTTACCGCTATGTTTGGTCTTGTCACAAATGCCAAATATACGCAGATAAAGTGCACGCACCTATAGTCCCATTGAATGTTCTGACTGCTCCGTGGCCTTTCGCAATATGGGGCATTGACAGATTGGAGAGATCAAACCCACCACTTCCAACGGACACCGTTTCATCCTTGTTGCAATTGACTACTTTACCAAGTGGGTAAGCACTTTTCGCCTCATACCAAGAACATTGTGGCTCGATTCATTAAGCATAATCTTATTTGTTGGTATGGTGTCCCCGAAAGGATTATCACGGATAATGGTACCAATCTCAATAATAAAATGATCACCGAACTCTCCATATCGGCCAAAAATGAACGGCGCAGTGGAAGCCGCCAACAAGAATCTCAAGAAGATCATACAAAAGATGACAGTGACCTATAAGGATTGGCATGAGATGTTTCCATTTGCACTCCACGGTTATCGCACTACAAGATTTAACATCTGTGGGCAACCCTTCTCTCTGTATATGGTATGGAAGGCCCTACCAATCGAGGTTCGGATACCTCAACCGTAGTCCCGAATACGTAGTTAGGCGAAGACGAATGGGTCCAAACTCTCCTTGACCAGATCAACCTGATCGATGAAAAACAGCTCGCAGCCATCTGCCATGGACAGATCTACCATAAGCGAATGATCTGAGCATTCAACAAGAAAGTCAAGCACCGAGTCTACCAAGTCGGTGATCTAGTAGTCAAGCGCATCATCTTTCCACAAGGTGATCCCAGGGGCAAATGGACTCCCACCTATGAGGGACCATTTGTAGTCAAAACATTATTTTCCGGAGGAGCTATGATACTAAGTACTATGGATGGAGAAGACTTCCCACACCCTGTGAACGCAGACATAGTCAAAAAATACTACGCATAAACGAGACCCACTAGGTCAACTGGCCTAGATAAAAATAAGGGCATCCTGGCGAACCAAAAGGGTTCGGGAAAAAATTAAGGATATATAAACAAAAAATGTACATCCGACAAGTCGAAAATCTGCAAAGGCGGCTTGGGCAAAAAAGGGTATCCCGGTAGACTGAAAACCCGAAAGGGCGGTCTAGGCAAAATTTAGGGATTTAAGCGTACGACTATGTCTCGTCCAAGTCACCTACTTACAGACTACACTACCATCAACACTCAAGATTCAAATGGCACAAATCAGTTCAATCACTTTCTTCTGACAGCAAGGAGATGAGATAGTCAGAAATATATGAGCAATAAAATAGTTGAAACTCGACAATATTGTTCCCACATAGCTTTTTACTATCCTGACAATTTCCTCTTACTAGGATATTGGTCTCTTGTATACAAACTGCCTGACTATAGGCCACTTTTCAAATTCAATGCAAATTCCTTTTTTTCTAATTTTATTGTTTTGTTTGCATAAAGTCCAATGATTGCTTTGAATGATTATATGCATCTGACAATAAACATCTGTTCACAAACATATGAAAAGCGAACAAAAACAGTAATTGCTACAGGCTCTAGGAATTGAGATGACGACTAAAGTCACCAATGCATCCTCACAGAGTCACTTTCACAAGAGACACATTCACAGGATCATCAATCCCCATAGAGACATCGCTCTCCCTACAAAGATAAATATTCTCCGACGAATTACTAATCTCTTCCCAACAGTATTCCAATACCTCAAACTTCATCACGTTAGTCCCCGAGCAGTGATCCTATCAAACTTCATCACATTGGTCCCCGAGCAGTGATCCTATCAGCTACATCGTACCTCAAACCTTATCACATTGGTCCCCGAGCAGTGATCCTATCAGCCCCATCAGGCTTCAAACCTCATCACGTTAGTCCCCGAGCAGTGATCCTATCAAACTTCATCACATTGGTCCCCGAGTAGTGATCCTATCAGCCCATCAGCTTCAATGATCCTATCATCCTCATCAGCTTCAATGATCCTATCATCTTCACCACGCTACGCCGCCCAAGCAATAATTATGTCGTATCACGTTGTCCATAGCAAGGTCTATACATAAGATCCCCAACTAAGTATCTCTCAAATCATCATTATTCTTCCAACAACAGCAATATCCAAACTCGAAACTTGGTCAGATAGTGCATCGGAGGAATCTGGATCATCTTTTATCCCCCAGCCAGGGTTTTCAACAACCTCATCTCAAAGCAGAAATCAAAGATCTCCAGCAGAACGTTCCTATCTTCTTCAAGATGGATATGTTTTGAAATACCACAACATCTACATTCATACATCTACATTCATACATCTACATTCATATATCTACATTCATACATCTACATTCATACATCTATATAAAAATCATGACATGTGCATTAATCATAACACTGTCATATACTCATACATCATAATTTGCATAAGGCTAACAATGTCCTGTCAAGATTTATTTCCAACAGGTAGCAGCTATTTTTCAAACGGAAGGTCAAAGATTAATACCTGAAACAAGATGGGAAAACTATCTGAATGACCATGCAAGTTATTTCCAGGCAACGGATCATGGATTAACACACGAAACAAGACGGGAAAATTATTTGCGTTCTGACAAATATTCATCTCAGAAGTAGCCAAGACGAAGGTTTATTCTGGCTCTCTCTTATTATCAATCTCTCCGGATGGAATCTTTAAGCCCATACAAATACAGAGTCTAGCGTACGACTCATTCTCCAGCATCAGCTTTTCCTAATGGCGTCTATAAGCCCATTCTATACAGCAGCGAGTGCAAATTTTAGGTGTACTCAAGTGTTCAATAATCTTCTACCTTCAGGCCACGAAAGGCAAGCAGACCAATCTAACCCTTCTGGTACAAGAAGATTGAACAGGGGCAACTGTTATACCCCATAATTTTCCCTCCTACTTCTCAAGACAATCCATCATCCATACTCAAGGATTTCATAAGGGTTGACCAGACAAACCCCCTTCTAAGCAATCAATCCAAACTAGGGTTTTGCTCCTCTCAAGTCAAGATGGATTTCCAATGATTCAAGTGGTCATCATACCTCATCATATGCCTCAAAGGAACACCATGTCAAATTTCAAGCCTTACAAGTCAAGATTGCTCAGATGGTTGAAAACCAGTTGTGTTGGACAAAAAGTCAACTGTGGTCAACATACAGTCAAACTTCATAATTTTTGGTCAACATCAATATTTTGAAGTAATATTCATCATTTGATCAAGGTTTGACCATGATTCATCAAGAAAAATCAAGATTTGATCAAAAGTCAAAGTTTCTAAACTAGGGTTCTTCAGACAAAAGTCAACAGAACTTTGACCAAGCATAACTTTCACATACTTTATCAGAAATTTTTCCACCAAAGCTCACTTTAAAGGGAATTCAATTCTCTACAACTTCATGTCTCACAAGCTTTGGCTAGAAATGCTACATTTGGAGGTTATAGGTCAAAACATTACAGGTCCTTTTAAAAAGTCAACAAAAAGTCATCTTTTTGCAAAGAAGTGTTTATGAGTATGGAAACTTCAATGAAGATTAAACCAAAAGGACTGTTTAAAAGACACCTTGAGCTTTCTAAAAAGTCCAATAAGACCCAAAAATGTTGAAAATTGAGCAAGATTCAAATTGTGCAAGTTGAGCATTTTTGAGGTGGTGCATGAAGGAAAATACCTAGCAAAAGCAAATATTTTCCAAATGGGCCTAAGATTTTATGATCCAAACTTGGTTATAATATTATCCATGACCTCTATGCTGCATGCCACGCTGCTTATCCTTTTATTTACTTATTTTTGAATTAAATGGCTTAAATTCAAATTTAATTAAATAAAATACAAAGATAATTATTAATGCAAGATGTGCTTGATTTGTGCATGTCTTGAGGACCAAGGAAACCCAAAAGAGCTGTCAAATTTGTGCAAGAAGATTAAGGGAAAGATTGAGCAAATTTGGAAAGATTTCATGCAAATTTCCAATCAAATATTTTTCATTTAAAGGGAATATTTTCTCTTAAAGTCTTGACCTATTTCCACTCCTCTATATATACTTAACATCTTCACAAGACAAAGAGGACTTTTGGTCATCTTCTTACACAAAATCCTTGCCTCCACAACAACCCAAAAATTTCTCAAAAATCCAAGAAGTTGGCAAAATCGTGTTTCAATTTACAGCCACTTTCCAGCTGTGTCATTCATTCCTTCGTGTTCCTGAAGTTCCCAGGAGCCCATACCAATACTCACACGAGTTCAAAGCATCCAAAACTGTCCTCCTAAGGTTGCACCGGTTTGGTAAAGTGTTGGATTTCAAATCCTTGATTTACACGTTTTAAACTGTATTCATGCATTCATATATGGTTATTATGTTATTCTGAATCGATTTCATGCATTAGTTTCAATGTTTGATGCAGGAACTGAAGAACACAATGGCTAGCGCATAAGCTCTCGTTTTCAATCCATAGTTGTAGGACATTACAAGCCAAAATAACGCCGATTTGATGACCGAGAAGATGACCGAGTTTCCTTCCTGTCATCTCCGAAAGTTCTAATCAAGGATCTCCAGAAGAGGCATCTCCAGAAGATCCTCCAGAAGCTCCAGCTTCTGGACGTCTCCAGCGCCATAATCTCCAGAAGCCCCAGCTTCTAGACCCTTTCAGATGCAGAAGCTCCAGCTTCTGGACACTCTCAGCAGATCCTCACCGAAACTCCAGCTGGATGCCCATATGCGCCATCCACGTAAGGCTTGGCTTCTATGGCGCTTCCACAAAAGCTCGATGGAATTTCTTTGCTTATTATTTATTTTTCTGCTGTTTTATTTCCTTTTCTTTAATTAATTCAACTAATTAATTAATTAGTAATTAGGTTAAATAATTAGCTTAATTAGGGTTAACTTTACAAATAATTTTGTCCATGCTTTTTTTAATTAATTAACTTAATTAATTTAATTTAGGTTAATAATTTTCATTAAACTCCTTTTATTAATTAAAATCAATTAGAACTAGGATTTTTCTTACATTAATAATCTTCAAAAATACCAAAAAGTATTAGGGTTTAGGCTTTAACCTAGACCATTTTTTTCTCTATTTTATTTCTTTTGCATTTAAATTCTAGAAAGGATGTATAGGTTGCAAGGTTGTTTTCATGTAATAGCGTAGATTTATGTTTCTGCTTTTACTTTGCGCACCCCATATTATGTATTTGCCCCAAAGCCATGTAATAGCGTAGGACATTTATTTTCTCGCACTTTACATTTCTGCAATTTACTTTCTGCACCTTTTAACTGCTAGTAATTAGGCGTGTATGGCAAGATTAACTTAATCAATCTAGATCACTAATCACAAGATAAATATCTGAACACAACCCACTTTTCACACATGCACCCACCTTTAGGGTGTCCTCTCTTGTTGCCTTTCGAATACATGGTCATGTCCCTCGAACGTGGGGGTATCTTAGCACAGTTGCCTATAATACATGATCATAGTCCCTTCGACTTAAAAGATAATAGTCCCTCGATGACCCTCGATGTTGCCTACGAATACATGATCTAGTCCCTCGATTATTGCCTATGAAAAGTGATGATCGTCCCTACGAATATGCTAGGATATCCCTATATGTTGCCTTCTATGACCGTCCGATGTCCCTTCGAATGTCCCTTTTACATCCAACGAATAAGGTTACCTATCAAACAATGGTAGGGATAGCTTTGTTCTAAAGGAAAGTGAAACAACACGGAAACGACCGTTCTGAGTGGATAAAAATAAGTCTCTTTTGCTTGCTCAAACAAAACATTTTTCACACCTCTCACTTTCAAAAATCTCTTGTCAAAACACTTTGTATACATTCCAGCGTGAATCATTACAAAGTCCTTTTCTAAAACAAAATATTTCCAAACACTTCGTATACATTCCAGCGTGAATCATTACGAAGTCAAAGTGAAATGCCTTTTCAAAAATATTTTCAAACACACACAAAAAGCAATTTGTAAAGTGAGCTAAGCAATTAAGAGCCAATAGATAACTACGGATGGAAAGGGCGCTAACACCTTCCCTTTTCATAACCACCTCCCTTACTCAGAATCTAACGAAGGTCTTTTCCTGTTCTTTTCTCCTTCCTTAATTGGATAAAAGAAAATTCGGTGGCGACTCTTGCTATCCGCAACATTTGCAATCAAACGCAAAACAAACAAGTCAGTTCTCCCACCGTGTTACACCATGGCCAACAACTGCTAATCGTTTCTCGTCAATGAGGCACAACTGGTCTAAACGGTTCTGCACCCATTCATCTTCATCCAGTTTCGTATCTTTCATGATTCTCAATGAAGAGATCTGAACTTCAATGGGAAGCACTGCTTCCGTGCCATAAACTAAGGAAAATGGGGTTGCCCCAGTTGAAGTGCGGGAGGTAGTCCTGTAACCATGTAAAGAAAAAGGAAACATCTCGTGCCAATATCGATAGGTTATTACCGTTTTCTGCATAATCTTCTTGATGTTCTTATTCACCGCTTCAACAACACCATTCATATTTTGGCGATATGGGGACAAATTATGATGCTTAATCTTGAAGGACCCACAAAGCTCCTTCATAATCTTGTTGTTGAGATTTAACCCATTACCAGTGATGATCTTATCAAGAATCCCATAACGGCAGATGATATTGTGCTTGATAAACCGGGCAACCACCTGTATGGTGACGCTTGCATATGATGCTGCTTCAACCCACTTGGTAAAATAATCTATTACAACTAGAATAAAGCGATGTTCGTTGGATGTTGTCGGCTCGATCTTTTCGATCATATTAATGCCCCACATGGAAAATTTCCAAGGAGAGGTTTAGACATTCAAAGGTGATGGCGGCACATGCACCTTGTCAGCATATACTTGGCATTTGTAACAAACTCGGGCATGATTAAAATAATCGACCTCCATGGTAGACCAGTAATACCCAGCTCGCAAGATATTTTTAGCCATAGTGTTCCCATTGGAATGAGTTCCAAATGAGCCCTCGTGCATCTCTTCGATGATCTTTGCGGCTTCATCTTTATCAACACATTTGAGCAACAACCGGTCATGATGTCTACGGTATAGCACACTGTTGTTGAGGAAGAACTTTGCTGAGAACCTTCTCAAGAACTTCTTATCCATCATAAAAGCTTCCTCAGGGTACTCTTGAGTTTCAAGATACCACTTAATGTCGTGAAACCATGGATTTCCATATTTCTCTACTTCAATCTCAAAACAAAAACCTGGCTCATCCAATCTTTGAATGGTAATCGAAGGTACTTCATTAGCCCATTTGACCTTGAACACGACACCAGGGTAGCTAAAGCATCAGCCAAGTTGTTCTCTTCTCGCGATATGTGATCGAAAGTGATCTCCTCGTAGTAAGGAACCAACTTCATCACATGCTCTCGGTAAGGAATCAAATTTGGGTGACAAGTCTCCGAATCGCCGTTAATCTCGCTAATCACAAGTGCAGAATCTCCATACACTTTCAGATGTTTAATTCTCAAGTCAATTGCTGCCTCGATACCAATTATACAAGCCTCGTATTCAGCCATGTTATTGGTGCAATCAAAGAAAATTCGGGTTGTGAATGGGATGTGATGACTGTTAGGAGTAGTAATTACTGCCCCGACATAATTACCCAATGCATTGGAGGCTCCATCAAATACCAAAGACCATTTCGATCCTGGTTCGGGTCCTTCATCTGGGCCAAGAATGTTACAATCCCTGATATACATGATGTCCTCGTCTAGAAATTTAAATCTCATAGGCTGATAATCGTCCACTGGCTGATGGGTGACATAATCCGCTAATATGCTACTCTTAATAGCCTTCTAAGTAGTATACTGAATGTCATATTCTGTTAAAATCATTTGCCATCTAGCAATCCGGTCTGTCAAAGCTGGCTTTTCAAATATGTACTTGATCAGATCCATCTTGGATATCAACAAGGTAGTATGAGTCAACATATACTGTCTTAGTCGGCGAGCAGCCCACGCTAAAGCATAACAAGTTTTCTCGAGCAGTGAGTATTTTTTCTCACAGTCGGTAAAATTTTTGCTTAGGTAGTATATTGCATGCTCTTTTCAACCAGACTCGTCATGTTGTCCCAATACGCACCCCATCGAGCCTTCAAGCCCCGTGAAATACATGATCAATGTACCGCCTCCACGGGAGGTAGAATCAAGGTTCCTACAGATACTCCTTTATCTTATCGAAAGTGACTTGACAATCGTCATTCCACCTGACCACTTTATCTTTTCTCAACAATTTGAATATAGGTTCGCACGTAGCAGTCATGTGAGAGATGAATCTAGAAATGTAGTTTAACCTCCCTAGAAAGCCACGAACCTATTTTTCAGTTCTTGGTTCAAGCATTTCTTGAATTGCTTTTACTTTAGCAGGATCAACCTCGATGCCTCTTTCGCTTACAATGAAGCCTAACAACTTGCCAGATCGTACGCCAAAATTACACTTGTTCATATTCAGTCTTAACCTGAATTTCCTCAATCTATCAAATAACTTTTGTAGATGTACCAGATGCTCTTCTTCATCTTGAGATTTTGCAATCATGTCATCGACATAGACTTCAATCTCCTTATGAATCATGTCATGAAAATGAGTTACCATTGCACACTGGTATGTTGCCCCGACATTTTTCAATCCGAAAGGCATCACTTTATAGCAAAAAGTTCCCCACAGGGTGATAAAAGTTGTTTTAGCCATGTCTTCCGGTGCCATCTTAATCTGATTGTACCCGGAGAAACCATCCATAAATGAAAACACTTTTGCATGAGCCATGTTGTCCACCAATATGTCAATATGGGGAAGCAGAAAGTCACCCTTCAGACTGGCTCTGTTTAGATCTTGATAGTTCACACCCATTCTAACCTTCCCATCTTTCTTGGGAACATGCACAATGTTGTAACCCATGGAGGATAAGAGATGACATTCAAAAAGCCTGCATCAACTATTTTTGGACTTCCTCTTTGATCTTCTTAGACATCTCAGGATGAGTTCTTTGAAGCTTTTTCTTAACAGGAGGACAATCTTCTTTGAATGGCAGCTTGTGCACCACAATATCGGTATCAAACCCAGGCATGTTTCATAAGACCAAGCGAAGATATCTGAATACTCTCGGAGTAGTTCAATTAGTCTTTGCTTCACACTGTCTTCTAAAGCAGCCCCAACTTTAACCTCTCTAATCACATCAGCATTCCCCAGATTCACTTTCTCGACCTCTTCCTGATGTGGTTGGATAACCCTTTCCTCTTGTCTTAAAATTCTTGCTAACTCTTCAGGGAGTTCACAATCTTCCTCACCTTCTTCTTTGGCTTGGTTGATCAAATTATCAAAGTCATAAAGAGTGATAGCATAGTCGTTATCGAAGGAGTGTGGGATTATATCTGCATGATTGGTTTTATACTTATTTTAGTCTCTCTTTTTTAGATTATAAAAAGAAAAATAAAGCATTGCTATTTTATGCTTTAAAGTTATGATGTAAAATAGAAGGAAAGGGAACAAAATATTTGAATGAAAATACGCTCTTTATTTAATGGTAAAAACGCAAATGCAAACATGGTGGCCCTACATATGATTCATCGTGCCAAGAGCACAAGAATTATTTTGCATGATAATAGAAACAAAATAAAATTACTCTTTGACTATCATGATTGGGACACGCCTCAAGTCCAATTATTCAACTCCACGCCAAAGACACTTGTGCGGATCCACTTGTCAATGTCGAATTCATTATTAGAGTCATCAATCGCATTTGCTTGTCCAGACGATGTCGGCGCTTGAAAACTTCACAGGAGTAACCAAATTGGGTGCTTTAAGAATTTGGTGGCGTAAAACGGGGTCAAATCCCAACCCGAACTTATTGTACTTGGGGGTAACCTCCACCACACTTCCCCAGCCTTCAGGGCGTCCAGCCTAAACCACAGATTTAGCATCTTTAAAGGATACCATGGAAGATTTTGGCTTGTCTTTTTGTTAACTTCCTTCTACTTAGGAGTCTTCAACATATGAACGGTCTCGAATCCTTGAAACGGGGTTTCATGAATCTCACCATCTATCTCAAAAAATCGAAATGAATTGAGGTGAATACCACATACTCCTCTTTAGCGCAGACTGTGATGGTTTTCCTGTTAACAGGGTATTTCAGCTTCTGCTGAAAGGTGGATGTAACCGCTCCAGCTTTGTGAATCTATAGACAGCCCAGAAGGCAACAGTAGGCAGGTTGGATGTCCATGAAGAAGAAAGTGGTAGTAAATAGTTGGGGACTGATCTTGATGGGGAGATCCAATTCTCCGAAGACAGAACGTCTTGACCCGTCGAATGCTTTAACAATCAAATCACTAGTTCGGAGTTCAAGACCACCATAGTCGATCTTCATCAATGCTGATTTAGGAATTACGTTCAAAGAAGAACCAGTATCCACCAAAACACGGGACAAGGTAGTACCCCGATATTCCGTAGAAATATGCAGCTGGCGGAAGATCGAAATCGGTAAAACCCAAAGCATTACTAGCTAAAATATTTGCACATATGTTCTCAAACCGACATAATCGATATCTCTTGGAACGAAAGAGGTGCTCAATAGTTTCATTAAGGCATTCTTACGTGCTCAATCTCACAAAGAAAGAGAGGATAAAATTTTTAGCGGGTGTATGGGCAAGCTGATCAATCACTCGAAAATCACTTTCGCGTATAAACTTCATGATCTGCTCAACATCCTTTTCCAAGTTAGGATTGGCACTCTGTAGTTCAGATTGTTTTGCCGGATGCTTGCCCTTGGATTTTGCCAAAGCATCTCAGTATTTGACTGTGTCACCGGAGCGGAGAATATCCGACCACTTCTTGTCATACCACTACTACCAGCAAAGTTATCAGTGTTTGCGACATCTAGTTCGTCATCCTTCTTGGCAGAGGAGAAGACATCTTCTTGTTTTACACCATGATAGTAAACATCCGATCCATAATGCCATGGCACAACTTTGTCACTTACATATGGCAAAGGACCGGGTTTGGTGATTGTCAGTGGAACAAACTTTGTTGGTGCAGATATAACAATTGGAGTGTAATGGATAGTGATCACAAATACATTTTGCATTCCCACCTTTTTATCCTTCTTAATCCGATCAAACTGCAATTGGCCACTAGTAATCAAATACTGAATACCATCTTTCAATCTTGCACAACCATTCGAACAATGTTCACATCTCACACAACTAGCTCCACAACCAGCGAAAACACCTCTTTTGATCAACTATTCTTTAACAAAAGGCAGTGGTGTCTTTACTAGGTCAACAACCATTATCAAATCCAGGACCTCACCATCCTCCATGATAGCTTGGACTACCCCACCGGCATGTTGCGGCATCGGGTTCTGGATAACATTAGGCCTGGCCTGTTGCGGTTGGGCTTGCAATTCAATGGCTTTTGAATCAATCAAGTCTTGTACTTTGCATTTGAATGCGTAATGCTTCAATAATATGCCCCATCGTACTGAATGGAATTCACAACATTAACATCATAATTTTGGAACGCCGTCTGGGGGAGGAGGTGGAAATGCGGCCTTTGGGACCACCAACTTGAGATCATTCAATCTGGTAAACAAATCATCATAACTCATCGGAACGACATCGGACCTTCTAGGAGCGCAATTTTCTTGCTTCCTTTGGTTATGTTGGCGACGTGCTTGTTGTGCCTGTGATTTAAGAATAGAGATAGTCACAACATTGACTTGGGCTTTGCCGCCCATATATACAACACCGGCTTCTCCCTTCTCTTTCTTAGGATGACCACTATAAGCTTTCTTAGTACCAGAAGAGATTCCATCCTCAGTGTACTGAATCTTAGCAGACTTCAAACCATTCTCAATTTGCTCGCCGTACCGAACCATCTCAAGAAATTAGCGTATGTTGCAAGCAAGTAATAATGTCCAGACAGAGTGCTGGTAAACATATTAATCATTTCCCGCTCCATCATAGGTGGTTGAACTCTAGTAGCGAGCTCTCTCCATTTCTGAGCATATTCTTTAAACGTCTCACCCGATTTCTAGGATAAACTCAACAACTGTGTATGATTCAGAGCCATGTCAATGTTGAATTGGTATTGTTGGATAAAAGCGTCCACCAGATCATGCCATGTCCTAACATGACTTCTCTCAAGATGCATGTACCATTTTAGAGACGCTCCAGTCAAACTCTCATGAAAGAAATGCATAAGAAGCCTTTCATCTTCAGTGTACCCCGCCATCTTGCGAAAATAAGCAGTGATACGAGTTTTCGGACATGTCACCCCATTATACTTGTCGAAAATGGAAACCTTGAACTTTGGAGGAACTCTCACCCTGGGTGCCAACCCTAAATAAGATAAGTCCAAACTTGGCATTTTCTGTCCCTCAACATCTTTCAACCTTTTTTTTCAAGTAAACGGTACCTTTGATCCTCAGCTGGGAAGCTTGCTTCACTACCGTTGACAGAATAAGCTTCATCATTCTGATCAAAGTCTCGTCCCTGGGAACGAGGACGACCCCTAATGTGATGCCCCTGTATCCCATCCTCATAGAAATAAGGCCCATGTAATGGAGCAGGTGGAGGAGGTGGAAATTGTGACACCCCGATTTAATTCAAATATTAAATAAATGGGAAATTAATTATTTATTTAATTAAAGTCTTAAGTATTTATATTATTGGATTAATTGGATCAATTGAATAAAGAAAGGATTGAGGTGCAGAGTAAATAAAGGTGTGAGGAGTAAATCACTCTACTTTTACTAAGTATTAATTATTTATTTTATTTGGAATATTAAAAGGAATATAAAAAGGAAAAGAAGGAAAAGAGGAGTCTTTTTGGAGAAAACTATTTCACGTAGAATTGGAGAAGAGAAGAGAAGAGAGGAAAAGCCGACGCCGAAGAAATCGAGAATCATCGCGAGGTAAGGGGTGATTTCTTTCGGTTAATATGCCTTATGGGTTTTGGGAATCAATCGGGTATTTGGGTATGTTAGGAAATTGATTATAGGTTTTAGGATGAAACCCTATTTTGTGTCGGTGTATGAATTTAGGATCATTAGTG
Organism: Vicia sativa; assembly: GCA_021764765.1. Lineage (NCBI taxonomy): Eukaryota > Viridiplantae > Streptophyta > Magnoliopsida > Fabales > Fabaceae > Vicia > Vicia sativa. Next base: position 197,364,395 of record CM038793.1, on the reverse strand, counting down.
TGTCAAAAAAAAAATAGGAATGATGAAACTACGTTGTTTGATGTTATAATGGTGTAAAATGGTTGTAAATTGGTGTTCCTAATGTCACAATTCGTATTGGAATGTTTGGAAGTGATAAGGAATGCATAATGTCACAAAATGGCGTAATCTATCGTTGTAGGTCGGGGAACCGGTTCCTGTGGGAAGGAACCGAGTTCCTGTTATTTTTCAAAACTGGGTTTTTACTCGTGAACCGGTTCCTGCCTATATCGGAACCGGTTCCCATACAAAACCAGGGAGCTTATTTTCAACTTCACAGAACCGGTTCCTCGATAGGTAGGAACCGGTTCCACTGTATTTTTCCAAAACTTCTAAAACTTCAAGAATTCATATTTTCTAAACCGTAATCCGATTCGAAAGCTTTGCGTTATTTCTTAAATTTAAATTACTATCTTTTAGAAAGGAAAATATTATTTTCTCCAAAATTATTTTTAAAAGAGTCGAGCTCCCGATTTTTGAAAAGTATGGATTAATTAAGGATAATGGGGAAGTTAATACAAAGGGTCCGAGTTAACGGATGAACACTAATGCATACAATGTTATATTTTGATATTCATTACGATTTGAATGTGATATATTGGTGAATTGGTATTATGTGGATTGTATTGATATTATGATCTGTGAAGTGATGTTGCATGCTTTTATGATGCATGCATGAGCATTTGTTAAATTGGTTCATTCCCATTGTGCGGAAGTGAATCGCAGAGCCAATAGACTTACTTGGTTTGAGGTAGTGAGGCTAGATTCTTGACCCAATGGTTGTGGGCGAATCATGGATTTACATCGCCTTTCCACATGTAAACGGAGCAAGGTGAACTCGGTTCACGCTTTTGGTACCACATGCATAGAGTCTCGCATTGCATATGGGATTGTAACATGCTAGGATGGATTCCAGTGTTGCAATTTCCATTGTTTGTTATATACATGTTCATTGTGTGAACTGCCTTGTGAATTGATTATGATTTGTGTTTGGTTAATGGATTAATGTATCCGATTATTCTGTTGTATTTTGAAAACGTATAATGCATGTTATATTGAATTGAAATCTCACCCTTACTTTAACAATTTCGATCCGGGTGATTAGCTGCTTGGAGTTGGTGAGGATAGCTCTAGAGTCGAGTCAGTTAGTTAATCCGCGTGTCAGTGTCGTGCTCTGGTAGATGTAACACTGGGGAAACGTTGTTTTGAAATCCTTTGATGGATATTTTTAATAGTTTTGAATTGTGTCTTGACTAAATATCCTGGAATAACTATTGAATGATGTATTCGGCATTTTGTTATGTTTCATTTCCGCTGTTAAACATAACTTTAAGTATGATTTATTGCATGAATTATTCTTCAGTGAAAGCATGACAACTGTTTGGTCAATTTGAATTATTTAAAATTGTGATGCCTCTTAAGTGTGGATAAAACTCTGATTATTATTTCTATAAAACGCGGGTAATAAGAAGGAGTGTTACAATAGTGGTATCAGAGCATAGTCGGTCTTGTCTTAGTGTCATTATCCCTTTTAGTATGCGACTAGTGTAATTAACATTGTTGATACTTATGTGCTGATGTAGATTGTTTTGTAATGTTACAGAACAATGGCTGGAAAAGGTAACAGAAGGAACGATGATGCTATTGCTGAGGCTTTGGGAATGTTAGCTGGAGTGCTCGGAGGGAACCAGCAGGGGGCTGTGATTGGCGCTGACAGACAATTGGGGAATTTTCAAAGCAATAATCCTCCATTGTTCAAGGGTGCACATGATCCCGAGGGTGCCCAGAAGTGGTTGAAGGAGATCGAGAGGATCTTCAGGGTGATTGATTGTGCTGAGGGGCTGAAGGTGAGGTATGGTACTCACATGTTGGCAGAGGAAGCTGATGACTGGTGGGTTGCTACCAGGGATGAATTGGAAGAAGACGGAATTGCATTGACTTGGGCTGTGTTCAGGAGAGCTTTTCTGAGAAGGTACTTTCCTGAAGACATTCGGGGTAAGAAAGAGATTGAGTTTTTGGAGCTCAAGCAAGGAAAAAAGTCTGTGAGTGAGTATGCAACGAAGTTTACTGAGTTAGCAAAGTATTATGCTAATTACCCTAACGATGCAGATGGAGAATTTTCCAAATGTATCAAGTTTGAGAATGGTCTGCGTGATGAGATCAAGCAGGGTATCAGGTATCAGCATATTAGAAGGTTTCCTGATTTGGTTGACTGTAGTAGGATTCTGGAAGAAGATCTTGCTAGTACTAAGTCGAATGCTCAGAGTTATGCTGATCGTAAGGAGACAGATGGATCGTGTAAGCCTTATGATAGGACTAATCAGAAATCTGGAGGTTGGAAGAAGCCTAGTGGGGGAGACTCTGGTTCTTCTGGTTCTTCTGGTTCTTCCGTAAGGTGCTACAGATGTGGTGAATTGGGACACCGATCTCCTGAATGCAAGAATGATGCGAGGAAGTGCAACAATTGTGGAAGATTTGGTCATTTAGTTGCTGAGTGTAGATCCTGAAGGATAACTTGTTACAACTGTGGCGAAGAAGGACACACTCGTTCGCAGTGTACTAAGCCAAAGAAAGAACAAGCTGGTGGGAAAGTGTTCGCTTTGTCAGGATCAGATGTTAAGCCAGATGATCGGTTGATTAAAGGTACATGTTTTATTAATGGCATACCTTTAATTGCAATTATTGATACTGGAGCGACGCATTCTTTTATTGCTTTGGATTGTGCTAAAAGATTAAATCTGGAAATTTCTAATTTGGATGGAAGTATGGTTATTGACACTCCTGCGTCGGGTTCAGTGACTACTTTCGTATGTGTGTAGGAATTGTCCTATCGTTATTTTTGATAAAGGTTTCGGTATGGATTTAGTGTGCCTACCTTTAGAACAACTTGATATTATCCTTGGAATGAACTGGTTGGTCTTCAACCAGGTTCATATCAATTGTTTTGAGAAGACGGTCATATTCCCTGAAGAAGTTAAAGTGGAAGATGGGATTATGTCAGTTAGGCAGATGAATTCGGTTGTTAGAGATGGTGCTGTGGTGTTTATGTTATATTCTTCGACGGAAGTGAAAGGAAAGGCTAAGAGTGGAGAATTACCTGTGGTCAATGAATTTCCAGAAGTGTTTCCCGAAGATGTTAATGAGTTACCACCTGAGAGGGAAGTAGAGTTTGCTATAGATTTGATTCCTGGAACTAGTCCGGTGTTGATGGCGCCTTATCGCATGTCGGCATCTGAGTTGTCTGAGCTGAAGAAACAATTAGAAGAGTTATTGGAGAAGAAGTTTATTCGGCCCAGTGTTTCGCCGTGGGGTGCGCCGGTATTGTTGGTTAAGAAGAAGGGAGGTACAATGAGACTATGTGTTGACTACAGGCAGTTGAATAAAGTGACAATCAAGAATCGGTATCCATTGCCGAGGATTGATGATTTGATGGATCAGTTGGTCAGAGCTTGTGTATTTAGCAAAATTGATCTAAGGTCTGGATATCATCAGATTCGTGTTAAGGCGGAAGATATTCAAGACCGCTCGGGAGGTACGGGCATTATGGATATTCATATGCCATTTGGAGTTACTAATACACCGTGTGTTTATGGAGTATATGAACAGGATATTTCATTCGATCTTGACAAGTTTGTGGTGGTGTTTATTGACGACATTCTGATCTACTCAAAGAATGATGAGGAGCACGCAAAGCATCTTAGGATCGTATTGGAATTGTTGAAGGAGAAGAAGCTGTATGCGAAGTTGTCTAAATGCGAGTTTTGGTTAAGCGAAGTGAGTTTTCTTGGTCACGTGATTTCTAAGAATGGTATTGTTGTTGATCCTACAAAAGTAGAAGCGGTATCTCGAAGGAAGTGTCAAGAATGCTTTAGAGATTCGTAGTTTTCTTGGTCTTGCGGGTTACTATAGAAAATTCATTGAGGGATTTTCGAAGTTAGCTTTACCGTTTACTAAGTTGACGAGAAAAGGTCAAGCCTTTGTTTGGGATGTAGATTGTGAGAACGGATTCCAAGAATTAAAGAGGAGGTTGACTAGTGCTCCGATTCTGATTGTGCCGAATCCGGAAGAATCTTTCGTAGTGTACTGTGATGCGTCCTTGATGGGTTTAGGAGGTGTTTTGATGCAAGATAGGCAGGATGTGGCTTATGCTTCAAGACAGTTGAAGATTCATGAAAGGAATTACCCGACTCATGATTTAGAGTTGGCGGCTGTTGTGTTTGTGTTGAAATTATGGAGGCAATATCTGTATGGTTCACGGTTCGAGGTGTTCAGTGATCACAAGAGCCTGAAGTATCTCTTTGACCAGAAGGAGTTGAATATGAGGCAGTGAAGATGGTTAGAATTTCTCAAGGATTATGATTTCGGTTTGAATTACCATCCTGGTAAGGCAAACGTTGTGGCAGATGCGTTGAGCAGGAAATCCTTGCATATGTCGATGTTAATGGTTCGTGAATTGGATTTAGTGGAGCAATTCAGAGACTTAAGTTTAGTATGTGAGACTACTCCGAATAGTGTGAAATTGGGCATGTTGAAGCTGACTAGTGGTATTTTGGAGGAGATTCGAAATGGGCAGAAGTCTGATGTTGGTTTAGTGGACAAGCTGACATTGATTAACCAAGGTCAAGGAGGTGAGTTCCGAATTGATGAGAATGGCGTTATGAGATTTGGTGATAGGGTGTGTGTTCCGGATGTTGCTGAGGTTAGGAAGAGTATCTTGGAAGAAGGACACCGTAGTGGGTTCAGTATTCATCCTGGTGCTACTAAGATGTATCATGATTTGAAGAAATTATTTTGGTGGCCTGGAATGAAAAAGGAAATTGCCGAGTTTGTGTATGCGTGTTTGGTTTGTCAGAAATCAAAGATTGAGCATCAGAAACCGTCAGGACTGATGGAACCGTTGTTTGTTCCGGAATGGAAATGGGATGGAATTTCAATGGATTTCGTGTCTGGTTTGCCGAGGACAACGAAGAACTAATGGATTATCCGATGGAGAGGTTGGCAGAATTGTATGTTGAGAATTGTAAGTTTGCATGGTATTTCGTCTAGGATTGTGTCGGATAGAGATTCGAGGTTTACTTCTAAGTTTTGGACAGGATTGCAGGAAGCTCTGGGTACTAAGTTACGATTGAGTTCCGCATATCATCCGTAGACAGATGGTCAGACGGAGAGGACGATTCAGTCGTTAGAAGATTTGTTGAGGGCTTGTGTGTTAGAGAAAGGTGGAGCTTGGGATAGCTATTTGTCGTTGATAGAGTTTACCTACAACAATAGTTTTCATTCGAGCATTGGTATGGCTCCGTTCGAGGCATTGTACGGCAGGAGGTGCCTGACGTCGTTGTGTTGGTACGAATCGAGAAAGTGCCGTGATTGGGCCGTAGATCGCTCAAAGAAACTTCGTAAAAGATTAAGATGATTCAGGAGAAGATGAGGACTTCTCAGAGTCGTCAGAAAAGTTATCATGATAAGAGGAGGAAAGATCTTGAGTTTAATGAAGGAGACCACGTGTTCATGAGAGTTACTCCGATGACTGGTATTGGGCGAGCTTTGAAGTCAAAGAAGTTGACTCCACGCTTTATTGGTCCGTTTCAGATTACCAAGAGAGTTGGGAAAGTTGCTTATCAGATTGCTTTACCACCGTCACTTGCGAATTTGCATGATGTTTTCCATGTATCTCAGTTGAGGAGGTACATTGCGGATCCGTCTCATGAAATTCAAATAGATGATGTTCGTGCACGGATAATTTGATCTGAAGCGACATGTAGAGGATCGAAAGTGAAGCAATTATGAGGTAAAGAGATAGCACGGTGAGAGTAGCTCGGGAGGACCAATCAAGGAAATGTCACTGGGAACCGGAGAGTCGATGAAGGACTCAGATCCCGAACTTTTCGTTTAAGGTATGTTTTCGAGGACGAAAACTATTTTAGTGGGGAGAGTTGTGACACCCCAATTTAATTCAATATTAAATAAATGGGAAATTAATTATTTATTTAATTAAAGTCTTAAGTATTTATATTATTGGATTAATTGGATCAATTGAAGAAAGAAAGGATTGAGGTGTGCAGAGTAAATGGGTGTGAGGAGTAAATCACTACTTTTACTAAGTATTAATTATTTATTTTATTTGGAATATTAAAAGGAATATAAAAGGAAAAGAAGGAAAAGAGGAGTCTTTTGGAGAAAATTATTTCACGAGAATTGAAGAAGAGAAGAGAAGAGAGGAAAAGACGTCAAGAAATCGAGAATCATCGCGAGGTAAGGGTGATTTCTTTCTTAATATGCCTTATGGGTTTTGGGAATCAATCGGTAATTGGGTATGTTAGGAAATTGATTATAGGTTTTAGGATGAAACCCTATTTTGTGTCTGTATGGATTTAGGATCATTAGTGTGTCAAAAAATAATAGGAATGATGAAACTACGTTGTTTGATGTTATAATGGTGTAAAATGGTTGTAAATTGGTGTTCCTAATGTCACAATTGTATTGGAATGTTTGGAAGTGATAAGGAATGCATAATGCGTCAAAAATGGCGAATCTATCACAGAGGTCGTGGGAACCGGTTCCTGTGGGGAAGGAACCGAGTTCAGTGTTATTTTTCAAATCGAGGGTTTTGTATCAGAACCGGTTCCTCGCTATATCGGAACCGGTTCCCATACAAAAACCAGGGAGCTTATTTTCAACTTCACAGAACCGGTTCTGATAGGTAGGAACCGGTTCCACTGTATTTTTCCAAAACTTCTAAAACTTCAAAATTCATATTTTCTAAACCGAATCCGATTCGAAAGTGCCGTTATTTCTTAAATTTAAATTACTATCTTTTAGAAAGGAAAAATATTATTTTCTCCAAAATTATTTTCAAAAGAGTCGAGCTCCCGATTTTTGAAAAGTATGGATTAATTAAGGATAATGGGGAATTAATACAAAGGGTCTGAGTTAACGGATGAACACTAATGCATACAATGTTATATTTTGATATTCATTACGATTTGAATGTGATATATTGGTGAATTGGTATTATGTGGATTGTATTGATATTATGATCTGTGAAGTGATGTTGCATGCTTTTATGATGCATGCATGAGCATTTGTTAAATTGGTTCATTCCCATTGTGCGGAAGTGAACTGGCAGAGCCAATAGACTTACTTGGTTTGGAGGTAGTGAGGCTAGATTCTTGACCCAATGGTTGTGGGCGAATCATGGATTTACACTGTCTTTCCACATGTAAACGGAGCAGTGGGTGAACTCGGTTCACGTTTTGGTACCACATGCATAGAGTCTGCATTGCATATGGGATTGTAACATGCTAGGATGGATTCCAGTGTTGCAATTTCTATTGTTTGTTATATACATGTTCATTGTGTGAACTGCCTTGTGAATTGATTATGATTTGTGTTTGGTTAATGGATTAATGTATCCGATTATTCTGTTGTATTTTGAAAACGATAATGCATGTTATATTGAATTGAAATCTCACCCTTACTTTAACAATTTCGATCCGGTGATTAGTCGCTGGAGTTGGTGAGGATAGCTCTAGAGTCGAGTCGCTTAGTTAATCCGCGTGTCGTTGTCGTGCTCGTAGATGTAACATCGGGAAACGTTGTTTTGAAACTTTGATGGATATTTTAATAGTTTTGAATTGTGTCTTGACTAAATATCCTGGAATAACTATTGAATGATGTATTCGGCATTTTGTTATGTTTCATTTCCGCTGTTAAACATAACTTTAAGTATGATTTATTGCATGAATTATTCTTCAGTGAAAGCATGACAACTATTTGGTCAATTTGAATTATTTAAAATTGTGATGCCTCTTAAGTGTGGATAACACTCTGATTATTATTTCTATAAAACGCGGGTAATTAGAAGGGGTGTTACAGAAACCGACCATTGTTCAGATGTAAACCCTGATCGTGATTGTGATTATTAACACCCAAACCAACATTTTGTGCCTCATTTTCAACACGTGTCTATCCCATAGAAAAGTCATCAAACGAATTGTGACGGTCATCCTCAGGACGAGATCTTTCCACTAATGCCCTCAACTCTTGTTGTCCCCGATTCATGTTAGTGATTACTTCCATGAACTGAGTCATTTGCGCCCATCTACACCTTCATTGCCACCACTTTTGCTTGAGTTGTTCCATGTTTCAACGCTCGCTGTCTCGAGTTGAGTAACGGTGGAAGTTTGAGTTATTAATTTCGCTAAATAAAAGCGTAAGTCATGGATGAGAACTCTAATCAAAACCTCACAGCACAATTTATGAAATGCATGTAATGTAATGATGTATGAAATGATCATTTCCGATGTTCCGTAGTTTCTTATCAAGCATCAAATAATGAAAGGATAGTTGACAACAAAATCATCAGACCGATCACACAATCGATTTTGAGAATCATTGTGGTTGCATAGATGAAATAAAAGTTCATATAAAAATCTACCATCAAAGAGTATTAATACAAACACAATGTCAAATGAACCCCACAACAATCCCGGAGGTGATTCATAGCAAATCGATACAAATAACATCGATAACGTCGATCGCTTCAAAGAGACTATCCGCGCTTTAAGCTCCCGAATCTTGACCATCAACTTTACATAAGAATGTCTCGTCCCCGAGCATAGCATGTACCGCATATCCTTCATCTCGGATGTCCGCATGGGTCTTCAACTCTTCAACCTCTTTGGAAAGAATAGCCATCTACCTTTGTCGACCTTGGACTTTAGCTTCAAGCTCTTCTTTTGCTCTGAGAAACTCTTTAGCATCGATTCTTCCTCATGGAGTTGTTTCCTCAAGGCTCTAATTTATTCACTATGCTTGACTTTTAATTTCCCATTAGCTATTTGCACATTTTTCAACTTCTCTTAGATCCTTGCAAGCTCTCTGGTCAATTGATCAAAAGAAGAGGAAGTACCACCTTTGACTCTCTTGGTTTCTTCAAGTAAGCCATAAGTACTCAGAACTTGGTTCTTTTGTTTGATCTCGACGGATAATCTCTTCTTATCTTATAGAGCAAAGGCTAGATCCATGGCTTGAGCTTGAAGCTGTGCTTTCAAAACAGAATTCTCCGATTGGAGTTGCTTGTAGAACTTGGTGCGCATAAAACCTGGTAAAGGAATGGCCGGTGAAGAAGAGGAAGAGGAGAAATTTGATGCATGACCTTCAACCATGGAATTAGGCTGAGGGTATAGTGGTGCTTCCCTTTTGAATGGTAACAAAAAATTTTAGACTCGATCCTTCAACCAGTTTGCATAAGAATCGAGTGCATAGTTTCCCTTTTGACCAAAGAAAATCGTGCCCCTTCTGTGAATTAGACGCCATGCAACAACAATCTGTTTTAGCATAATCGGATCTTTGCCATTTGCAAAGAAAACACTTTCTGTCACCTGACGAACAGTGGGTGCTTCTGTCAAAGGATATCCTAATTGACGGAGAGCCAATGCAGGATTATAACTGATACAACCCTTAGTTCCCATCAAAGGCATGTTTGGAAACTCTCCACAGTTGACAATGATCTCTGTTCCGCTTGACATTATGTTCCATACTATATCATATGATGTGAGTGCAATGATCCGGCTGGACCACTTCATGGTCTTGGCACAATCAACGAATGCACCCCGCTTTGGCAAGTGTGTACTGAACCAACGATAAAGCAAAGGCATACAACAAGTGACACGCCCCTTTTTGCCATGGAGAGAGTCAATAGCATAATATGTGTCAGCCAAAATAGTAGGGACAAGATTGTCATTCAGAAATACGGAAATGGCAGCAAAATCCACAAACTTCTCAATAGCAGGAAAAATTATTGTACCATAGATCATGGCGGCTAAGATAGTATTGAAGTTTCCCCAACAACCATTATTGGAAAATTCATCGGCTTTGGATAAGAGAAAACCCAAGGGGAGCCCGCATGTGCGATATTTCAGAATCCAATTATCCCTTACTTCACTAACACGCAAATCAAACACCTTAGAAATGGCTTCGAAATCAGAAGTATCTGACACTTTGAAAAAAGGCAAACCGCTCGTGATATCAATACCCAAAAGGAAGGAGTACTCTTCAAGAGTATGTGCTAACTGGTAATCTTGAAAAGTGAAGCACCTGAGCTCGCTATCATAGAATTGAAGCAGAGATTGCATAACGAAGAACTCATAATCCTCCATTAGTAACGACAATATGTTCCCATAATCCTTTCTGAAATATTTCTGAATAGGACCTTCCACACGAGCGCCTCTGGCTCTCACTTCAGAGATGTCAAACAAGCAGAAAGAATAGACGAAAGACTTCTTTAGAACTTTGGTGTTGGTATCCATCCTGATGCTGACAATAACCACAGAAAGTCCTGGAAATGATATGCATGCAGGGTTAGACAAATAACATACTTTCCTGACATTTCTTTTAAGAAAATAAACATGCTATGATGCAAGTACATTATGCATTGATCATGGGTTTACTACTTCCATGACATTGATCGAACTATTATAATTGCTTCGATCCGTTGAAGGAAACAAAGACCACGTAAAGCGAATGCCTAGAACATACCGTTGAATAGAACCATAGTCACCAATGTAAAATACCAAGTCACCATCAAGATCAAGTCACCAACAATCACCAATAGTACCGTAATAATCATGATCCCGCCCCACTCACGGGTAAGACTAAGGCTTGGGTAAGGTCAAGGTAACTCAGATCGTTCGCTTAGGATACTACCATCGTAACACCCACGTGATGACGATAGTACCCTTCTTGAAACCTCCCCTGAGCATGGACGACATGACAGACTACAAGATCTACATCCGATATCTGTCATGTTCCCCTCTAGTCCTAGGTGTCCTATATATCTCTCGGCCGGGGTATGGGGCCTTTTACCTCTTGAAACTCCCACCCACCATAGAAACAGATCATAACACAACAATCCAGTCAATGTTTGAAAGCAGTAAAATGCCATATAAAATGCAATGCAAACGTACAAAGGATGGTGTGATAAAGCGAGTAAATAGATAAAAACCCAATAGACATGAAAATAAAAGCTAGGATCAACTCCTGGATGGACCAACAATAGGTCAACTCTCCCCAGTGGAGTCGCCAGCTGAAATCACCCAGATGAACTTCCAACGGATAGGATGTATCAATGGAGTCACCATCGAACATCTTTTATCTCGCAAAGGAGAAAGGAAAACATCGAGTAAACCTGAGTGGGAATAAACCACTGTCTTACAACCGAGAGATCTGGGTAAGGGAGTTTGTTACGCGAGGGGAAGGGTTTAGCACCCACACGCCCGTAGTACTCTACGGTATCCACTTCTATTTTCTATCTAAGGGGTGTGTTATATCTATCTATTTCTTAATCGCTACAATGCATGCAAAAGAAAAGGAAAATAAAGAAACCACGAGGAAAAGAAGGAAGTTTTTACAAGTTGTGCTCGATCGAGCCTCGAGACAAGATGCCTACGTATTCCCTCGCAATGGGAAAGTCGAGCAACCGTAGTTAGGCTCACTTGTTTTGGTGGATTTTGTGTTTTTACTTATGAAAAGGTTTTAAACACAAAGAAAAATGCGTAGAGGCTAAAAAGAGTTTATCTTGGTTGATTGCTTTTACCTTTGTGAAAGGATTTCAAACCATTATTAAGTGTTTTTGTTTTCAAAATAAAAAAGAAATCAAGTTTTAATTTTAACTACATGCAAGGATGCAAAAAGAAACAAGCAAAACAAAAGAGAGACTAGCTAGTACTAACCCTAATGTTGTCATGCAAAGATTAGACCTATGGTTGAGGATGACGGAATCTCTACCTATATTGACATGTCAAGGATGTATATGAAAATGTCTAGGCTCGAGAGCTATCCTAGCCGAGCGGTCTTAAGGGAAAGCTATCCTATATCCGTCTTGGTTGTAAAACCAAGGGATGCAAGGGGATGAAGCAATCAAGTGCTTTGGAAGAAGCACACAAGCAATGCAATGCACAAATAAATATCATAGAAGCGCAGGAAAAGGAGGATGTCCCATAGCTTACAATAGCAAGCGGAGGGCCGGAAGAAACCAGGAACCAACACATTCTAATTCGCGTGAGTGGTATCACCGCATGACATGAATTGTCAAGTGTGAAGAGAAAATGATGCGAGTTCAACAGTAAATGCGAACCCCTGGAAAGCATGGAGAGTCAGAATAGGGAACTCTTGCCACTTTATTATTATTGACTCGATAAGGAAACAACACGATTCGCGTGTACTGAGCTGACACAAACTAGAACTATGCGGGGGTCGATTGTTGACCCTTTCCGCGTGCTCATCATATCATAATGACTCTATAGAAGGAAATGTAAAAAGCGGGACTTTGCTTGGTGGTGCCACGTCGGGTTGCCTAACCACTCTGACCTATGCAAGCACAAAGTGTAAACACTTACTGAGAATGGCCTCCCCTTGCACGGATGAGGACTTTAAACATGATCAAACACAAGTAACGGGTCTTTAAATAAACCAGAGGGGTTCCTGTACATGCTCCAACTACGAAAGCCCCATCATGCATCTCTATTCCTACTTCTCATGGAAAAAGAAAAGCTGTAAAGCCCTACTTCTCATGATATCTAGGAAAGCTATAAGATAATGCAATAAAATGGTGTAGAAACTACCAAACAGATATCAAATCCAAAGAGCACTACGAGCAAAAGAATATAATCCAGAAAACTTCAAGTACTGCAGTCACGCAATAAGAGTAAACCGGTGAGAAATTCTCAAGGTATCAAAAGCAAGCGGAATACGCGTTCATACGCATCCGAAGTAATAACACCTACAAGGGAGGAGAAATCCCAATAGACAGACAATAGAATGTGCTCGTATGCGCATAAGCCAAGGAACATGTGTATACACATTCCGATCAAGTGTACCTGCAAGAAAACCATGCAAGCAGACAATAGAATGTACACATATGCGCACAAGCCAAGGAACATATGTATACACATTCCAATCAAGTGTACCTACAAGAACGGATTTATACCAAAAGAGCAGACAAATAGAATGTACATGTGGATGTACAAGCGCAAAACACCTGCAAGAACGGAGTTAGACCAAAAAGCGCATAAATAGAATGTATATGTGGGTATACAAGCGCAAAACACATGCAAGAAGGGAGTTAGCCCAAAAGCAAGCAAATAGAATGTATACGTGGGTATACAAGCGTAAAACACCAGCAAGAAAGGAGTTAGACCCAAAAAGCAAGCAAATAGAATGTATATGTGGGTATACAAGCGTAAAACACCTGCAAGAAGGAGTTAGACCCAAAAAGCAAATAGAATGTATACATGGGTATACAAGCGCGATACACCTATAAGAAGGGAGTTATACCCCAAAAGCAAGTAAATAGAATATATATGTGGGTATACAAGCGCAAAACACCCGCAAGAAGGGAGTTAGACCCAAAAAGCAAGTAAATAGAATGTATACGTGGGTATACAAGCGCAAAACACCTGCAAGAACGGAGTTAGACCCAAAAAGCAGACAATAAGATGTACACGTGTGTGTACAAATGCAGAATAAGGATGCTAGAAGTCTAAATCCCACATGAAAGGAGTCCAAGTACCTCGCACATGAAATAAAGTGTCAAAATTAACAAAGCAAGTGGTGGAAATAATGTTCTGAATGCAAAACCGATTACAAATATGATTATAATCTAGTATAAGCATGCAAGAAGTGAAATAAAATCGGAAAAATCGGGATGGGAAGTCGGTCAAATCGATGAAAGTCAACTTCTAATTGATTAAAATCGCATAGTTGCTTGCAAAAACGTCAACAATTTCAAAAACGTATGCACTTTTAATTAATTCCGAGTGGAAGTCATACATTTTGAGCATTAAAGTGATGGGGCAGCAACTCCGTTTAGGCATGTTGTGCTCAAAATTTGGTTTTAAAACCTCCAAAATCAGTTCCGTAACGTGCCAAAACGTAGGAGACATGTACCGTTACTTTAGACTTTCAAGGAGAAATGAGTTTCGAAACACGAAAACGCAAAAAAAACATGCTTATGGAACTCAAAATTTCATGTTTTGAATTAAATTCCGATTCATGTTTGTTTTGATTTTTGAAATGAGAAATGAACCGAATTTCAATTCATTACATGTAATCAAAAGGTAAAACAAAATACAATACAAGTTATGTACCAATTTGTTTGAATTTGAAACTTGAAATATGTATAAAAAAAGCACGGAATTTACATCAAAATAAGCTTTATGTGTGTGTTCATGAGTGAAAATGCATCAAGTTTATGAATGAAATGCACATGTGTAGCATACAACATGAAAATGATGAATGCTTCATATGAATCATACCAAAATGCGATGCAAAACATAATGGATATCATGTGCAAAACAAATATGCAATATGTTGTGGTGTAGTGATCCCATATATGTGCAAAATGAGTGGAAGTGAGTTTTCGACACGCCTTAAAGTCATGAAAGTTAAGCACCACACAAAAACTTAGATTGATTCTCCTATATGAAAATGCACGAACGCAAAAATGCAGCTTTGTGTGTGTATTCAAGTGTGTGTGTGAATTATGTACAATGTACAAGGGTATCTAAAACTAGGTACCTTAATTCCTACATTTCGACATAATTCAATGCACAAAGTAAGCCTCTAATCACATAATTCAATGCATCTTACTTGATCTAAACATTTCCTAATGCATGAGCATACAATTGATGATGCAAAGTGTTCAAATCATGTGCCTCAATGCAAGGAAAATCAACACCACAAGTGTATGTGTGTGTAATGTGCAAAAAGTTTCACACTGACACCTTTCGAGTCATCAAAATGGATCCAACTAAAAGAATTTGACAAAACAAAATCAATAATTGGAATCCACACGAAATTTGCAAGCCATTTCAATATTCAATTTCAAGAAAAGCTAAAATTGGAAAATAGCTTAAAATAAGTGCTTAATTCAATTTATCACTTACTTCAACTTGAAGTTTGAGTCAAATTGTTGAAGAAAATACCAAATCTAAGTTTGAACTAATGAAATTAGGAGTAGGAAGGCTTGAATTCTTAATCAGAAGACCTTTCTTGGAAGGGAAGGAGCTAACCGAGCTCCTTGAGAGAAGAGGAAGATCAGATCCGATCGAAGGCAAAGGAGAGGGAGGTACGCCAGTCACTTGCATGGAGGGAGGAGAGTGGACCGGCCTTGACTTGGCCGGTTGGATGAGCGGACGTCCGGAGGAAGGACGCGTGACCGGAAGGATTGAGAAGAGAAGTCGGGCGGTTCGGTTGAAGAAGGAGGAAGGGCGGCGCAGATTGGCCAGAAATAGGAGGAGATCGGTCGGAAAATTGGCTCCAAAGAGATAAGGTGGTGGTGACCGGTGGTCCAGGCGGTGGTCGGAGGAAGCAAGGCTGACCGATAGAGGGTAGCTCGGCCTAGAGAGGGAGGAGGGGAGTTTTGTTATTTGAATTTGTTCTTGGCTTGTTCTTTGTGAGTTGAGAGAATTAGGGGAGTAGAAAGTGAGATTTTTGAGGGGATTTTTGCAGATGATTGTGTTGTTCTAATTTGTGAAGGCAAAATGAATATATAGTGGGGAATCGACTAAGAGTGCCTTGGATCCATCATCAAGTCCAAATCGCGATTATCCGGATAATTTTTGTAATTAGTTCAAAAACAGCCCGATCCGTCGAGAATTTGAAGTCGGACACCCTAAACGAAAAAAATGTTCGGACATTGTACATAATTTTGATGCGATCGGATGAACGGTCAATGTAATATGAATTTTTGAAGTTTCAACATAATTTTCAGCGACTGACACATGCAGAATTTGATTTGCGCTCTTCGACGAAAACACCTCGAACAAGAGTCTTCTGATCAAAATTTGCAAGTGAGTATTTCTGAGACTAACGAAATTTGTGAACTTTTGGCGCTGGTCCCATCTTGTTTCGATAAAAATCGAGCGAGCTATGATTTTTCAAACTTTGCGTATCAGATGAAATTGCTCGGTTCAGCTCAAAATCAACTCCAAAGAATAAAATTCTAGTATTGATTGGTGAAGAATCAGCTCGAGTTGGAAATGAAAGTCAAAGATAATTTTGATACGAATTTTAGAGACCGCCCTTCAATTTTGATTTTCCAAATTGAATTACGAATGTTTCAAAGGCACTTAGCGCACGTAACAACACTAAAATTCAGTTTAAACCACTTGAGAAATCAATTTTTTGGGGACTTTTCTCACTCAATTTGCTTCCTGATTTCAAAAAAGTTGTAGATAAAACGAGAGGTACTTTCCACCAAAATCATCGAAAATACCCGACGAAATGAGAGATACGCCTATGGAGTGTCCGAAATGCACCGAAACCCAAATTCACTTTATTGAGAAATTAGCGAATAAATTCTTTTCTTGACGAAACGACATCCGACCAAAAGATAAACGAGGATATAGCCGCGAACCGAGAAACATCGATTCTTGGCTCAAAATGATTCGAGATAGCCGAAACACATTGTTTCTTTCATACTTGGGATATTTTGAATTTGGTAACCCCATGATAAATGCTATGCATGTGAGTACGTGTAATATTTATGAAATCGAATTATAAGCCAGAAATATAAAAAAGAAGAGGGTAAATTTTGGGGTACAAGAACCCTGCAGTCAGGATCCCTTAGGTAAAAGGTTGTGAGAGAGAAAGAGAATGAGGTTCTCCGATTTCATCTATTCTCTATGGCCATCAGGCCTATATATAATATGGCCATGATTAATGTCCTTAATGGCGTAACTGACCATTGACATTTGTAACGCACGTAACCGCCTTTTAATGACTTATAACGCTCGTAACATCCCATAATTATGGTAACGTTTGTAATCATTTTCAAATGGGTTTCGAACCACGATCAACCCGCCCGGTACAACTCGAAAATGTAGCCCAATCGCACAACTAGGCGTACACAACCCGAACTATATAGCTCGGCTAGGCACACCTAGGCGTCATAGCCCGCTCGATGATCTGGTATATGCCGCGGGATACCCCGCATGGGTCCGTTACTAGTATCTTGTTTTAGCCGACCTAGCCCGGGCGGTAGATTTTATGCACGAACAGTTTTAACTTATTGTGCTTGGACACTAGCGTTGGTTACTCTACAATGGTTCATCGAGTCAGATTTCTCCTCAAGGCTATCAATGATCATCACTCTCTTTATTGCAAGTTTAGCATCATTTAGGGTTGCTCCTAATTATCTGCTCTGCAAGTCATCCCTTTTCGAGAAGTCTAGAAGATTGAATCATGATTCTTTTCTTGTCATGATACTTGTCATATAAGTAAGTGTTGATTTGGGTTTTCATTAAGATATTTGGTTAATTAAAGAGAGAGTATAAACGCATAACATGAGTTTGAGGATTCCTTATGATCAAAGGCTCGTTATTGCTTCAATTTCTCGATTGGATGCAAATTAACTTGGATTTTTGAGGATTGAATTACATAATGGATTCATTAGTGTGAAGTGGTTCTTTCAAGATTGATTTGAGAAAATTCATGATTGTGGTTCATGTGGATCGCAAACTCGTTAATTCAAACACGCTTCAATTTCCTTGAGAATTGATTCAAAAAATTCAGATTCATTCACGTGGCTTGTTTGGAATTCAAGATACATCCATAACATACAAGAATTTCAAAGTCTAAAGGATTTAAGCATTCATATTTTCTTGGAACTTAAGGCCTTATCCCAAGTTTAAAGTTCTACCAAAATTATTCATGAGAAATCGCTTTGTTTCCTACCAATTCATCAGATTTCCTAACAATATTATTTTTAAGATCATTCAAGCGTTATTCAAGGAAATTTCAAAATTTGGGTATGGGTTCAAAGTTCATCATTATATCCAATTTCAAGATCACAAGTCCAAATGCCATTTACCATTCAAGTGGCCATAATAAAAAATTGCAAGTTTGATTACAAAAGATTACAAAAAATTGCAAGTTTGATTACAAAACATATAAAAGAGATGGAAAGTTGCGAAAGATTGTACAAGTACATAAGCATCATGGTCCTAACTCCTAAACCTCTGCATACTCAAGTTTTCTTCCATAAATCCATACTCTATGTTGCAACATGCACAAGAGGGTTGCGGTCTGTAGCGGCAAAAATCTTCGAGTCTAAGCCATTGAATTAACTCAACTTGTAAAAATAACAATGAAGTCACCACCGTGCTTTTATTTTATCCAAAGGACTAGGAAAGAAGTATAAAATAGATATGGCTATAGAAAATATGTACAAAATAAATGGTGGAGGTGCAAAAAGAACTATTCTTTACAATTTTTTATTTGATAGAACTTCTAATGAGTTCTAGGCCTACATACCAACAACGTGCAATGTTGAAATCAAAATCCATGTAGTTTAGGTAAAAAATACTAAAATTGGCGTGTTAGTTAATTTGAAGAAGAATAAACATCTCATCATATCCGAGTGGTAAACATACTTACTACCCACAATTATGAGAAAGAAGCATTTCATCAACTCAAAGTGGAGGATAGAGCTCAGATTTTCATCAACAAGCATCACTCAACACCAAGTAGAAAATGTCTCACTTCACTACATATTATAGAAGTATAGTATTTCGCATCACTACAAGAATCAACAAGAGTCTAATATTTTGAGAAAATGTTTTAAAGGAGAAAAGACAAAATGGCTCAAAAACGTTTGAATGAGGTTAATGATTTTTTTTTGTCTTTTAAAGAAAAAATGTCAAAGTATTATTTAATTGGTTAATGATTTTCTTAAGAAAAATATTTTTGAAAATGCATGGACCTAAGTCCAAGTTTATCGTGAAAGCAGCTCAAGTTAGAAAACAAGAAGCATTTTGAAAAGAGGGAGAAGATTTTGAAATTAAAGAAGATAAGAGGAGGTGAAAGGACTATCCTAAGTGCCAATAGTAAAAGTAAAAGGTGAAGGTAAAAGAAAGATCTAACCGAATAGGAAACCAGTACTTGACATCAAGAAGCCAACACAATATTCCCATTATTTAGATTCAAGGACCAAGCCATCATAGTAACCAGGAAAAATATCAAGCTTCAGATAAACTAATGCCTAAGTTGAAATCAAGTCTTCACAAAATCGGGCAGAATAACAGCTGTATTTAGAGGAATTCTCACTCATAGACGAGTATAAGCAGAATAACCTACACACAGAAAATTAAACAACTCAATGCCTTGGAGTAAACCCCGAGGACTTCAGATAAAATATCAATAGAGTCATAAAATCTATGAGCTAAGGTCATGGTAATAATCCTAAGTGAAAGATCCAATCTACAAGCATAGGATTAGTAACCAAGTCCAAGTCAACAATTTTTATGGTTCTAATCCTTTATTAATGGTTTAAGCAAGAAGCACAAAAAAGAGGTCCAAGTGGACAAATAGAAAATGACATAATTATAAACATAATAATGAATGCTAAAATTAAAGTAAAGGGATAAAAAAAGCATAAAAAAGTAAAGCTGGAAGTTAAATGTTTGTAATTAGTGATTAACTTTTAGTTAATTTCATATGAAGGGTCCATAATGATTTGAACATTGAACCTAAGTCAAAGGTTATGAGGACTCATCATAAGATTGATATAATCAAAACCTCTACACGATGAATCAACAATTTTATTGGCAATAGCTCAAAATTTAATCATCCTTGGGCTTGCAAGTCCAAAGCTTGGGCCATGAAGAATCAATCATACAAAGAAAGAAAAGGAAATCATATGGTTCACGACGATTTAAGCCTTGAGCCTAGGTCAAAGATTATGACGACTCATCAGAAGATTGATAAAATCAAAACCTCTACACGATGAATCATCAATTTTATCGGTCGTAGCTCAACACCTAATCATACATGGACAATTTTAAGCATAAAAGTTTGGGCCACGAAGAACCACTTTTCGATCTGAGGGGCCAAATGTAGAATCGTGTTAAGAAATCTGCAAGTGACTTAAATAGAAGTCACTCTACAATGAGACCATTTGTTGGCGCTAATCGAAAAATTCGATTACAATACAATAAAGTCGCCATCTAACTTTATTTATTCCTAAAGAGGAAAGGGAAAATATAGATAAAACCCATGAAATGAAGATGTAAAATGAAATGGTCATCGGGACCAAGAGATGTAGGTTCGAGAGTCTATATAAGGAAGGTATTAGCACCCCTCACATCCATCGTACTCGATGAGACCCATTTAGTTCTAAGTGTGTTTGTATGTTTAGTGTGCTAATTTGCTATCTTCAACTTATTATGCGTGAAACGAGAAAGAAAGGATACATGTTTTAATTTTTGAAAGTGTGATCGCTAAGATGTTAGAAGCTCGGCTCACGATTTCCCAAGTGCAATGGGAAAGTCGAGCTACGTAGTTCTCGGTTGGGAGAACATTTGTTGGTTGGTTGATTTTATTTATTAAAATAGTAGCTTAATCGACGTGGACGATGAGTGATCACTAGTGCAATTCTCATGTGAGCGAAGGGAGATCGCGGTGAGTGATGTGAGTTGAAAAAGGACTTGCACGTGGCCCGTGTTTGATGAGTTTAATTGATTTTAAATTTGGATGACAAGCACCAAAATATTAGGCTATCATCTAATGATTCAAATACTAGAAATTGGCGAGTGAGCTCAACCAATCATCTCTAACCCCAAAAGTTTATTATGAAAATGGTGAAGTGAAACGAGGTTCACTCTTGTTAGGTATTTTATGGATGAGAGTATTTAGTTTATTGGGCTATCATCCAACAACCTAAAGACTTTGAACTTGTTTTAAACCATTGGGATATCATCCAACAATTTAAAATAAATACCATCCAAGTTTATTTTGTGAAAACATTTTTGAAAATAACTCGACGCTGGATCGAGGTTTGAGAATTTATTATGAAAGTGGTGAATGGAAAATGAGAGAAGATTTGGGCTATGATTAACCAAGAAATCTTGATTAATCTTGAGATAATAGACAAGTGTCTACTCCTACCCCGAGGCCCTTATTGGAAAAAAACTTGGTATATGGACTAAGGCGCGAGAATGGAAATGAAGTGAATAATTGCAAACAAGCATGAAATAAAGCAAGTAAATGAATTAAAAGCCCATACAAGATGGCTATATGCATGCTCCTAAAAAGTGGGACTAGCGTGGCGCTAGTATTCTAAATGACCGATTGGAACAATTGATCAGATAGTTGTCGCTGTAGAAAAGCCCAGGACCAAACTATGAATGTGTGCGAGTGTACACTTGTAGTATACCTGTTCATTAATGAAGAGTCTAAGAGGAGGCTATGTGTTCTAATATGATGACAAACGTAATTAAGCAATAATTAGAACACATGAGGAAATAAAATCCTAAACTATTACAAACCATGCGGGGATGGGGCTACAAGTTTATGAATGGGGACAAACCGAAAGTCCAAATAAAAGTCTAAAAATAAACAAGCATTACAACCCAATCGAATCGAATTGAATAATCAAGTAAACTCCGTCGCATGGTGCGAGAAAATGCTTCAAGTAAACTCCAAGACCGGATAAATCTTGGCACGTCAGATGAATATCAAATAAAGATACCTACATTGCACGAGATACAAACAAAATCAATGCGGAGAAGCTTACAGAGCTCAAGTATTGATTATTGACTATTGCATTTTATTAAATTAATTAGAATAGATTTATGTAGAAATCAACTCTATGAAGACAAACAACATTTTTGTGTTCTCATGCGTTCGAAAATCAAATTGAATTCAAAGTTCGAAATCACAACACAATGATGATAATTATAATATAATTTGAATTTATTTACAAATGGGGATGAAATAATAATTACAAGTCCATGTAAAAACGTACAAGTGAGATAATCAATAATTCAACAATTAAATAAAATAAGAATTAACTCTAAAAAACCTATAAATAAATAAAAATGAAAAATTAAATGTAAACTTGTATTAAAAAATGAATAAGAATATATATATATATATATATATATATATATATATATATATATATATATATATATAGAGAGAGAGAGATATGAATACACCGAAGAGTTATACATGAGTTACACTGCTAGCGCACGATTAAAATTAACTGTTGATTGAAATACTATCATATAGATCATACCTATAAAGTTTGAGATTAATTCATAATGATTTACTATATGATCAAGATATTATAAGATTAACGTCAAAATGAATTTTCATATAACGTTAATTTTGATGTAGTTCAATGACATAGTAAATTATTATAGATTAATCTTAAACTTTATAGGTATGATCTATATGATGGTATGTTTCAATCCAACGGTTAATTTTAAAAAATATTAATCCGAAGTAGCATTTTTTAGCGAGTGTAACTCATGGTGTAACTCTTCGGGTGTAATTTGATATCTCCTTTTATATATATATATATATATATATATATAATTAAACAAAAATTAAACTGTATTATTTTCATAAATTTGTTAAAAATATAAACATAAAAAGAAATTGAGTCAAGAGGGTGTAAATGGTGAGATGAAGATGGTGGCAGAGGGAGTGGTGTTGGAGCAGGTCCGACGGAAGCAGAAGTAGATCGGAGAGGGAGTTAGAGAGGAAGTAACAGGTGGTGGAAGGAGTATTGGTGTTATGGTGTTTGGCTAGGAGACGAGAGGGAGTATGTATGATGAGGGCGGAGGGATTACAGGGGAGAGAGGGAGTATTATGAGATATGAAGGAGAATGATTGCGAGAAGGAAGAAGAAGGATCTGCCTCCGCCTCTTTTGCTTTTCGTAACGATGTTAATATATATATATATATATATATATATATATATATATATATAAATAAGTTTAGATAATTTTAATAATGCCTAAAATGACCCTAATTATAAAATGGGCTATTAAGTCCAAAAAGTTAAAAATTATAGCATCCAAAAATATTTTTGTTTTGATTTTTGAAGATAAAAATTGGACACTTAAAATTTTCAAAAACGATATAAATTCGAACGCTAAATTATCCAAAAAAATAAAATGATTACATTAAAATAAACTACGAGACTCAAAGATTAAAGAAAAATTATCGAAATAATTAAAATTAAAATAAAATGATAATAAATAATACCCAGTTGTAAAACACTTACGATTAAAAACGAGACTCCAAAATGTATCTAAAAATTAGAAAGAGCACATTTTCATGATTTACGCGACACGTAGATTCATAAAGCAGTGAGTTAGAGGCGAAAACATGAAATATTTTTCCCGCTAATTTTCCGCACAGTGTTGAATCGCTTTTAACGATCTGTTATAGAACTGAAAATTCAATATTATCAACATATAATCAACTTAACACGATGCAATAAATGGGTAGAGAGATAAAAATAAATGAAGTAGAATATCAGGTATTTTATAACTATAAAACGATGTAAATGTCGATTTAAATTGACTTTTGGTCAACTTAAATACGTCTAATGATGCATATGCGATGAGTGAATGATTGTTTAACGACAATGACCTAATGGAGGCGTATGTAAATAATGCGAAGCCTAAGTCATATAACTTGAAAAAAAATTGGGCGAAATTTCGGGTGTGACAGCTGCCCCTATTTAATTATCTTTTAGCTTGATAACATGGATCAATGGCTGAAAGTAATTAAATTCAAACAAAACCTGAATTTCGTCCCCGATGCAATGCAACGAAATGATGTGCCATGAATGTAAGGATTTTACTGGGGAAATAAAGACTGAAAGTAAACTTTGCATGGATTGAATAAGGTAAATTGCGAACGAACTGTCATCAACACGTGGGTTAATGAAAAAGACATGACATCCTCAATCAGTGGATTGAGTTTGGAAACAAGAAAGAGAGGCCAACATCAACCAATGGATTGACGAAGGAGAGCAACAAAGAAATCACATCAATACGTGGACTAATGAAAGTAAACAACAAGAACTAACATCAACACGTGGGTCAATGAAACTGAACAACAAATTTGTCGTCAACCAGTGGATTGATTCCAAGACAAACAAGACATAACAAACATCAACGCGTGGGTTAATGAAAGTCGATGCATCATCCTCAATTAATGGATCGATTCGAAAAAACAAGAAATAAAACCGACATTAACTAGTTGATCAATAAAGGTAAACAACAGAGAACTGATATCAGCGCATGGGTTAATGAAAGTGAACAACAAGAAATAACATCAACACGTGGATTAATGAAAGTAAACACAAAGACTTTCAATCGTTGCCAAAATAAAGACCGACACCAATGCGTGGATTGATGAAGGTCGACACAAAAACTTTCAATTAGTGGATTGACAAAATAAAGACCGACACCAATGCGTGGATTGATGAAAGTCGAAACAAAACTTTCAATCGGTGTATTGACACCAATACGTGGATTGATGAAAGTCGAAACAAAACTTTCAATCGGGATTGACAAAAATAAATACTATCACTAATGCGTGGATTAATGAAAGTCAACCAATAAGAACTAACATCAACACGTGGGTTAATGAAAGCGGACAACAAGAACTTAACATCAACGTGGGTTAATGAAAGTCGACACGACATCTCAACCAATGGGTTAAGTAAGAAAAAGCCAACATCGACCGTGGATTGATGAAGGTGAAGTGGAAAACTATTCTCAACCAGAGGTTGCTCTGAATTAATTGGAAAATAAAAGATTAACTTCAACTAGTGGGTTAATAAGAAGTGAAAGGTTATCCTCAACCAGTGGGTTGATTCAAATTGACAAGGAAATAATGATAAAATCCAACAAGTAGGTTGAACAAGGGGTAATATGATAACAACTTCAATCAATGGATTGACGCATGTGAAATGATGCATATGATGAGTGATCAATGCATGAAATGGTTTTTTGGACGTGGCCAAAAGGAATTGGATTTTTGTATGATAGAGCTTGGTTTTCAGTGGAAAATGCCGAGCAAGGTTTTAGGCTTTTTTAATGTTTATGTAATGACTATGAATGGTATGCATGGTTTAATGCACAATTAATGAATGCATGCGTGTATGATTGAGAAATTTGATTTGAATGTTTGGATGAGTGCCCCAATTATAGGGTTACAGGTAAAAAATGAGAAATGCTTTTGAACGTGGTCCTTAGGCAAGATATTGCAAGCATGACTTCCCGACACTTCTTTTGAGATCAGAAATTGCTGATGATTGTGAATTGATATGCTTGTGAGCATTTTGAAAATGGAGAGGTCTTGGCTGAGTGCCCCTTGAGTTCTCGAAATTTTGGATCAACAGTGTTTGGCACTAACTGTTGATCTTTGAAGATGACATGCCCCAATGCTTGGAACTCTGAAAATAAAATGCCCTGATTATGATAAACTCTTGAAGAGATGTATTGCCCCTGGTGGGATAACTTCGCAGATGATGATGAAATTCTTCAACTGATGTCACATAGATGAAATTCTCTTGATGTGAAGTGCTAAACTTGCAGATGAAATTGTTTTCTTACAATGGTAACTTTAATGCGATGATTATGCAAAACTTTTGAAAGTAAATCATTTATTGAAATGAAATTGCGGTAAACAAATGGATAAATCCTGATGAGGATGCAATGGGAATTTGAAATTCAAGATGTGAAAAAATGATGTGAACAAATGGTTTGATAATGTGATATCAACACCAATGAATTTAGCAAACACTGAGGAGTCAGGCTCACACAACCTTGTTCTAGTATGCTTTCAAAAGAAACCTTGCTTCAATTAGGTCTTTTGAATGTTGTAACGTGGTCTAGTTCATGGTTTATGAAACAAAGGATAGAAGGCTCAAATTTGATTTGTACCCAACCCGTTCTTCATGATGTTCTCCATTCCTACGTTCAGTTAATTGGCTGATTGAACTTCCAAGAGGAATTGCAAATGACGACGCGATGGCTTGAGAACCAATGCTCTTTGAGGTGGCAATCACCTATTCTTCTTTGGAAGTCATACAAGCTTGTTCTTGCTTTGATTTGTTGAGATCCTTAGTGATATTTCTTTTTTATTATTTTTTTCTCTTTGAATCGTCACTTTTATATTTGAACAACTTGTGCGACAATTGTTTGTTTGATGATTGTGACTGCCATATGATGGTTCTTTGAAGAACGACCGTTGTAAGCTTTGAATTTTGCACTTCTTCGACATTGTGTACGATAAGTGAATGCGGTTGAATCTTTGTGAAGGTATCTGGAAGTATTCATAATGACATGACTCTTTTGGAAATCGAATGTAAAATTTGCAAAAATAAATTGCAAAATTCGCTGGGGAAAAATCAGGGCAACACTGGAGATGCAGAGACGCCAAATGAAGGTTGGACGATGTAAAGAAGATATCAAACAACGTTGAAACCGACAGGAATAATGAGACCTCTAAATTCATAGAGTGTCACCATCCTCTGGTCAACAATAGGAGAAATTATGTACACCATCCCTACGGAGAGTAGATAACTGGGAGTTTAAGCAACTTAACTGAAAATTCACAGGTGATCTGCAATAAGAAAAGTCCTCACTTGGGGATAAAAGGGATGTGGAATGTCGTACCATAATAGCATACGGCTCAGATGATACAATGCTTATCACCAATCAACAGGATCGAACTTATTGGGGAGAAAGGAGAGCCCTGAGAAGCGAGATTCAAGTCAAACAATTTTTTGGATATGAAGAATATGATAAAAATCAAATGAGATAACTTCACCGGGGAAACAAGAAGCAACGAGCCACAACCTCGAAAGAAAACTTCTCTGTCGGGGAGAGGAGAAACCTTGAATGACCAACCCCAAATGAATAGTCGATATATTGGGGAAAAGGGAGCGTTCTTAAATGAGAACTTCCAAATGAAACAACTTGACTGGGGTATCACAGAAATTCATCAATGGTCACTTCTGTAACACCCCATCTAAATACCCCGAATATATTAATTAAATTAATATTAGAATCAGCTTTAATCAGAGTTAACACGGCAAATGAGGGATGTCACAACTGATTAAATAAAATAAAACTTCAATTAAACAGTAGTCATGCTACACTGAGGATCAAATTTTCAAATAGTTTAGTCAAACTAAGACCATGTCTTACACAGCGGAAAATATCATCAACAAAACGGAATAATCCAATCATTATTATTCCCAACAAATTAAAGAATCAATTAAACAACTATCTAATTCCTCTACTAACGTTCCCCAGTGTTACAATCTAATCAGAGCATGACACTGACACGCGGACTTAAATGATAAGCTCTAGAGCCATCCTCACCAACTCCTCAGCTGCTAACTTTAATCTGAAATTGTAAAGTAAGGGTGAGACTTCTCATAATTAAAGCATATTATAAGCTTCTCAATCAACAATATATTACAAGCATATTAATCCACCCATTTCAACATAACTTCATAATTCAACACACAATTACAACCATATAATCATCATGCACAACAATTAACAATCAGAGAATAATAACACTGGAAGACATCCTAACATGTTACGATTCCATGCAAATACAATGCAGACTCAAATGCATGTGGTACCAACACGTGACCAAGTCACCCAATACTGATCCATCCTCAACCGGATACAGTAACCATCGATTCGTCCATATACACCCGGACACGAATCCAGCCTAACCACCCATCCTCACTCGGGTATCGGTTATCGGCAATCCAATTCAAATTCCGCACAATGGGAATTAACTTCACCAAACAATGCATATGCACGCACATCACTAGCATGCAACATTCAACACAGGTTATGACCACATCAGACATCATAAACCCTCATCAACCACAACATGATATAATCACCTATCATGAAATAATTCACCACAAAGCATAAATATGCCAAACACTTACCCTGCAATTGGTAAGACTATCACTGGTATATATATCACAACAACAACAACTAAGATCAACAGCTATCAGGTATATACAACACCAACAAAACACATGATATCAAATACCATCATGAAATACACCAATTATCATAAACCGAATCCAAACCAAAAGCATGATATTCCAACCATCATGCATACAAATAACAACAGCATAAACATGCTTTACATTCACTCAGTATCAATACATCCATCACCACAGTTTCACTGCTACATACACCTCAATGTGCGTCAGCCAATAATTGTTTATTTCGAAATTTGACTCTTTTTCAAAATAATTTCAAGTTTTAGAAAATATTTTCATTTTATAAGATAGAGCATTAAATTTAAGAAACAACGTCCAAAACGGCGCTCAAAACGGACTTACGGTTTGAAAGTTATGAATTTTCAAAGTTTTAAAAATTTTCAAAAAGTTTCAGTGGAACCCGGTTCCTCCCTGGGAGTAATCGGTTCCCACAATTCCAAAAATACACGCCCCTGGAAAAATGTATGGGGAACCCGGTTCCTCCAGGTAGGGAACCGGTTCCCAAAAGAAAAGTTATGTTTTTCTGGAAAAATCAACGTGGAACCCGGTTCCTCCCACACAGGAACCGGTTCCTGAGTTCAAAAATGTTACTTTTCACCGTTTTAAAAGCTGGAACCCGGGTTCTCCCACTGGGGAACCGGTTCCCACGACCTTCAGACACAAAAACTCAGTTTTGACAGCATTAGTTCCCAAAACCATTTTCCTTTTTCATTCCAAAACGTGCCCACATGTTCCGACACCATAAAACCACTCATTCATCACCAATAACATACAATATAACATGTTTTATTCATCCTTATTGATCCTATATCATGCAAATCAATGATTTCCTACAATCAGACACCATCTGACACCAATAGAGATACATCCATGGAAACCTAGAAATTCTTAAACTGAGATTTCCTAACATGCTATGATCTATAGTATCAAAATCAAAACCTATAATACGAAATAATCAATCGAAATCACCCCTTACCTTGTGGGTTCTTCGAATTCTGACACTTTAGGTTTTCTTCCTTCCTTTTCCTCTTCTCAACTTCACGTATCTTGTTTTCTCCAAAAATGACTCTATTTTCCTTCTTTTTTTATTTTATTCCTTTTATTCCTTTAACATAAATAAAATGAATTAAATAATGTGAGTAGAGTCTTTTGCTCCTCACACCCTCACTTTATTCAACACACCTCAATCAACTCCATAATTAATTCCAATAAATCCAATATATTAATAAATTATGTTCTCAATTAAATTAATAATTAAAAATCATAATTATTTAATTATCGAATTATTTGGGGTGTCACAACTTCGCCTCGGGAAATGAGTGTTCCTTTGTTAACACAAGAGTAACACAACTCCATTGGGGATATAGATTCTTAACCAAGAAATCTTATTAATCACATCTTATTAGACAAATATCTTCACTGGGGAGAAATAGATACTTCGGCATTGTAGGGTATGCCTAAGATGGAGACGTCTCATACAATCAACTCTGCCCATCAAATCGAATCTTCCCGAAGTCAAACATGAGCGTAACTTACCGGGGATAATCTTTGTTAGAACACAGACTGAATTAATCGAAGATAAGACAATTGGACACCACCAACTCCTTGAAAAGGTAGATTTTTGATCCAAGAGAGACAATATCCTCTTCTTTGAAATGATTAGATTCCTTACCGACGTTTGTCATACCCCAAAATTTGCCATCCATCCTCTCAAGATATTTCATACATCCATACTCAAGGATTCCTCAAGAGTTGATCGACAAACTCTCTCCTAGACAATCAACCCAAACTAGGGTTTGGCAATTCTCAGGTCAAGATGGACTCCCAACATCTCCAATGTCCTTCATGCCTCCTCATATGCTTCAAAGATTCACCATGTCAAGTTTCATGCCTTACAAGTCAAGTTTCCTCAGACAATTGCTCAGATGGTTGAAAATCAGTTGTATTGGACAAAAAGTCAATTGTGGTCAACATACAGTCAAACTTCATAATGTTTGGTCAACATCCTCATTTTGAAGTTACATTCATCATTTGATCAAGGGTTGATCATGATTCATCAAGAAAACTCAAGATTTGCTCAAAAGTCAAACTTTCTAAATTAGGGTTTCTAGATGAAAAGTCAACTGAACTTTGACTGATCATAACTTCTTCATACTTTCTCAGAAAGTTTTCCACCACCTCTTATTTTGAAGGAAATTCAATTCTCTACAACTTCATGTCTCACAAGAATGTCCAAAAAATGCTTCATTTGAGAGGTATGGCTCAAAACATTACAGGTCATTTTCAAAGTCAACAAAAAGTCAACTTTTTGTTTTGAAGATATATTGAGAATGGAAACTCCAATTGAGATGAGACCAAAAAGGTTGGTTAGAGGACTCTTAGAGCTTTCCAAAAAGTCCAAGAACACTCAAAAATGTGGAAAATTGAGCAAGATGCACCATTCACAAGTTGGGCAATTTTGAAGGAATGCACAAAGAGAGATACTTCTAAAAATCAAATTTTTTGCAAATGGGCTTGCTTTTTCTTCATCCAAACTTATTCCTCATACAATTAGGAATATCCAAGCCCAATGCCACGAATTTTTATTTTATTTTTCTATTTAATTTGGAATTTATTCATTTAAATACAAATTAAATTTAAAAATAAAGTATAAAATCAAAATTAATTGCAAGATTGATTTTTATTCCTTCCTTGAGACCCAAGCAACTCACAAAGGCCATCAAATTTCGAAATTTGATCAATATGGCAAGATTGGATTGAAAATTAATCAAATTTTGAAAAATTGATTTTGTACAAAAATCAAATTTGATTTGCTTTGAATGTTTATTGATTCTCTCCCAAAATCATTCCAAATCCATCCAGTATAAATGTATGATGCATACCTATCAAGAAAGAAGGAAAGAATTGGCTCAAGAACCCTAACCTAGAACTCAAAAATCCGTGGCAAACAAGCAAGTGGCAATCATACTTCCAGCCGTTTTCAATTGATTTTGAGGTGTCCAATACATTCCTTGACATCTCCAGAATCAGTCCAGACCTTTACTTTGCCAAAAACCATCAAGAATCATGAAATCCGAAATTGGTTTGTTCTTGAAATTTCAAAAATCGTATTCTTTCATTCATGCATTATTAACATGATTTGTGTTTGTTTTTGTGATTAGTGATGTGTTTGCAAGCTTTCTGGGTGCTTTAATCGAATTTCCATGGCCAGGAACGCATATCACCATAGCTAGGGTTTCTGAGGTCGATTTAGGGTTTCTTTAAACAGGAAAAATTGGACTATAAGACCTATATCAATGCGTTCGTAATGATCCCAGGAATCGAACCATGCCTTTAGAATGCATTTATATTACTTGTGTGTGATGTTTGAATTTTCCAGGGCCTGTAGCGTCGAGCAAGAGCCGACGCTATCTTTCAAAAATTCAAAAGGTAGAAGATGAAGTCTGGCGCGAGAATGAGGAAACCAGAAGGCGACGCGTGTTTTGATTCCACTCACTTCGTTTTCAAACACAGATGCACACATGGCGTAGTGGTAAAGGCGTTCCCTGTTCCCAGATGCCTCAAAGGGTCACGAGTTCGATCCCTCCAGGGACCGGTTTTGCTTCTTTTTCACAAACTCAATTTCTTTTCATATTTTCTAATTATTTAATATTTTCATGTTATTTTAATTCTTTTCATAATTTTATTTCGCATTAAAAATCATCAAAATTATTTTTCTTTTACATTATTTTCATAAAATCTTTATTTAATTTAATAAATTAAAAAATATAATTTTGCATGCATATTTATTTTTATTCATAATTTTGCATTTAAATCACTTTTAATTCATTTTTAATTATTAAAATACATCCAAAAAATCCCAAAAATTTATTTTAACATATTTATATTATTTCCAGCATGGCATATTTTTCTTATTTTAAAATTTGCATTTTTCTAACATTTTTTCTCTTGTTCGATTCATCTCGCATTTTCCGATTTCTCACTCTCTTGCAGGTTGATCCAATTCAGACGATTTTTTCTTTATCATTTTTTTTCTCTAATAATGTAACTGTCTATGGGATGTAATAGTTTAAACTAGGTCTTTATTTTCCGCATTTTAAATTATCTATCTGCCCCAAAGCCATGTAATAGCGTAGGACATTTACCTTTCCTCTGATGACTGTTAAGAAGAATTTGTTGCAAGCCGGTGTCAACCCAGGATGCCCAGAGAACTGTCGTTGGTGCCCATCCGCGCCTGATGGTTGTGCTTGGTTGAGAAGACGTGTTCGCATGATGGATAACCGTGAGATACTATTCTGAAACCACCTGCGTAAGCGTGTGAAGAAATGTCTAAGTCAAGATCGACAATGCAAACGAAACTGTACCATCTGTGGGACACCTTGGGGCAGCCAAGTGGAAAGTATGATTACATGGTGAAGTACACTGGCTACAAGATTCCTATTCAAGATGTTAAGGTAACCGGATGGGGTGACGGTTTCCCGAAGACTATCTTGATGTTAACACCATAAGGATTTCCTCTGCGATTACGTGCCTAGAATGGCGCCTCATCATTACTTCTCCAAGACCGCCCATATTCCTCCGACAAGGCTATCCCTTGGAATTATGGAGCTGATGTCTACTATCATGGTGTCAAACAAGACCCTCTGACCATTGAAGATCTTACTGTTAAAACTTTTATTCCTGACATTGACAATATCACAGGATCGAGTAAGGTGACCGCAACCAAGAGTATTCTCTCAAATCTCTCCTCCAAAAGACACCGCGACTCCACCGCATTCCACTATTCAATCCATTCCCCAAGCTAGAGGGAAAGAACCAGTGACTCATCCTGCTCAACCAGAAAGTACCAAAGGAAGTTACTGAAGACACCTCCAAACAAGAAATGGAGGAAATTTTGAAGATTATCAAGAAGAGTGATTACAATGTTGTGGAACAATTGGGACAAACTCGTCAAAATTTCCATGCTTGCTCGCTCTTGTGCTCGAGGCTCATGCTAATGCCTTGGTTAAGTTTCAAGAACGCCACGCACCGCAAGACACTACCACCGACCGGTTTGAAGTTTGTATTGCTAGCTGCCAACAACGGCCTAGGCTTCTCTGACGCTGATATGACTCCGGAAAGAAACACAACAAAGCCTTGCACATCTCTGTTGAATGCAAGGGCACTACACTATCTCATGTTTTGGTGGATACCGGTTCTGCTCTGAATATCCTTCGAAGACTGCTTTTGATCGACTTGATGTCGAAGGGTTGGTTCGAGACCCGTGACATTATCGTGAGAGCTTTTGATGGTTCTAAGCGAGCGAGCTTGGAGAGCTCACTCACTGTTAAAGTCGGTTCCCGACTTTTGATTCCATATTCTTTGTTATGGACATTCGTCCACTTACTCTTGCCTACTTGGGCCTTGGATACATGGGCGGACATTCTCTACCTTACATCGTGAAGTACCGGTAAAGGGAAGGTTGTCACGTATGTGGTGAAGAAGAGTATATGGTCATCATCTACAATCATTCGATACCTCGGTGGAGGGTGAATTCTTTGAGACTCCTGTCAAGCTTTTGAAACAATGCCTGTGGTCACACCTGACTCGGTCCTCCCCGTTACACAAGTTCCGCTGGATGGCCTCGTTGAAAGATGCTCGTCACTGTTGAAGAAGGTAGTACTATTTGGGGTCACTCCCGATCTTCCTTTCAAATTTGACAAGACGGTTTAGGCTTCACCATCAAGGGTCGAAGATGATACGCGC
Source organism: Vicia sativa (assembly GCA_021764765.1). NCBI lineage: Eukaryota > Viridiplantae > Streptophyta > Magnoliopsida > Fabales > Fabaceae > Vicia > Vicia sativa. Next base: position 197,330,782 of record CM038793.1, on the reverse strand, counting down.
GCGTGCGGCCAACTTCCTTTCCGCATCATCAGTGGAATCCATGCTATAGAAGACGGCGACAACGACTTCGACATCGAAGTGGATCTTCCCAACTCCGGATCAAGGGCTCAAGAATTGGAAGATCAAGACGTCATACCAATCTCCTTTAGTCGAGTAATTGCTCTTGTTTTGTTTTGCTTTTCGTATTTCTTTATGTTTGAACAATAAACTTTGAAAGCCTAGTGCCTTGCCCGGGCATCATGGCTCGTTGCGAGGTTATTATCTTGTTTGCGTTTTCATTCAAGAATTCGTTGGACTTTGCATTCAATTGTTTGTTTTCTTTCTTTACTTTATCACCCCTTCAAAAGCTATGTGTTTCTTACACACCCACGTGATACAATGCAGAATCACTCCGAATCTCATTAATAACTATGCTATTGCTAAATATGACTTTGATAATCCGATCTACCAAGCGAAGGCGAAAGTAAGGAAGATTGTGAAGTGCCGGAGAACTTGCCATGCTACAAGAGAAGAGCGAGTTATACAGCCACACGAAGAGCAAGTTGAGGTTGTGAATTTGGGTACTGAAGACAGAAAAGAGATCAAGATAGGAGCGGGTCTTGAGAACAGTGTTAAAGAAAGATTGGTTCAGATGCTACGAGATTATATTGAGGTTTTTGCTTGGTCATACGAAGACATGCCGGGTTTGGACATTGATATTGTGGTACACCGATTGCCGACAAAAGAAGGTTTTCTCCCAGTGAAACAGATGGTTCGTCGCATGCGTCCTGAGATGTCAGAGAAAATCAAAGCCGAAGTTATGAAACAGTTCAACGTCGGGTTCTTAGCTGTCACCTCTTATCCCCAGTGGGTTGCAAATGTAGTACCCGTACCAAAGAAGGATGGCAAAGTACGAATGTGTGTGGATTACAGAGACTTGAACAAGGCAAGTCCGAAAGACGATTTCCCACTTCCTCATATTGATGTTCTGGTTGACAACACCGCTCAGCATAAGGTTTTCTCCTTCATGGATGGTTTCTCCGGTTACAATCGATTAAAATGGCTCAAGACATGGAGAAGACTACTTTTGTTACGGTGGGGCACTTTGCTACAAGGTTATGCTTCGATCAAGAGCTGGTGCTACTTATCGCTATGGTGACATTATTTCATGACATGATTCATCACGAGATAGAGGTCTACGCCGACGACATGATAGCTCGGTCCTGCATCAAGAAGAACATCTCGATCATTTGCGTAAACTTTGATGATTGAAGAAGTACAGGTTGAGACTCAATCCTAACAAGTGCACGTTTGGAGTCAGATCCGGAAAACTCCTAGGGTTTGTTGTCAGTGAAAAAGGTATTGAAGTTGATCCCGCAAAAGTTAAAGCCATTCAAGAAATGCCAGCTCCCCGCACCGAGAAGGAAGTCAGAGGTTTCTTGGGCCGATTGAATTACATTTCCAGATTCATTGCACACTTAACTGCTACTTGTGAGCCAATTTTCAAGTTACTTAAGAAAGATCAAGTAGTAGAATGGAATGACGATTGCCAGATCGCTTTTGACAAAATCAAGGAGTTCCTACAGAATCCTCCCATCCTGATGCCATCTGCCGAAGGAAGACCTCTTATCATGTACTTGACAGTGTTAGAGAATTCAATGGGATATGTGTTGGGGCAACATGACGAGTCTGGCCAAAAAGAGCATGCAATATACTACCTTAGCAAAAAGTTTACCGACTGTGAAACAAGATACTCGCAGCTCGAGAAAACTTGCAACGCTTTGGCTTGGGCTGCTCGCCGACTAAGACAGTATATGTTGACTCACACTACCTTGTTGATTTCCAAGATGGATCCGATAAAATACATATTTGAGAAACCAGCTCTCTCCAGAAGAATAGCAAGATGGCAAATGATCCTGACCGAATACGACATCCAGTACACTTCTCAGAAGGCGATCAAAGGAAATATAGTAGCCGATCATTTAGCTCATCAAGTCGTAGATGACTATCAGTCTATGCAGTTCGAATTTCCAGATGAAGATGTTTTACTAGTTACAGATTGTGAAGAACCAAGCCCAGACGAAGGACCTGAACAAGGATCCCGATGGACTATGGTCTTTGATGGAGCCTCAAACGCACTTGGCAATGGCATTGGCGCCATCATTACATCCCTACAGGCTGGCATACTCCTTTCACCGCCAGATTATGTTTCAGTTGCACTAACAACATGGCCGAATACGAAGCGTGCATTATGGGTATCAAAGCTGCTATCGACTTAAGAATCAAGTTCTTACAAGTGTATAGAGACTCAGCTTTGGTGATCAGTCAGATTAAGGCCGAGTGGGATACGAAGCATCCGAATCTCATTCCGTATCGAGAGCATGTTTTGAGTTTGATCCCCTACTTCAAAGAGATTACTTTCAGTCACATTCCACGAGAAGAGAATCAGTTGGCAGACGCATTAGCTACTATGTCGTCTATGTTCAAGGTTAGATGGGACAACGAGGCTCCCCAGATCATCATTGAGAAGTTTGACGAACCAGATATTGTTATGAGCTTGATACGAAGAGAAACCTTGGTACTATGACGTGAAGAGGTATCTTGAGACTCGGGAATATCCAGCAGGGCATCATCAACGATAAAAGTTCATGAGAAGATTTGCATCCAAATTCTTCCTCACCACACATCTTGTACAAGCGCAACCACGACTTGTGCTTACTCCGTGTAGATCGAAACGAATACGTATCATGGAAGAGTTACACGAAGGTGCATTTGGTACCCACTCCAGTGGACACACCATGGCTAAGAAGATTTTGAGAACAGGTTACTATTGGTCCACCATGGAAGCTGATTGTCATCGTTACGCTCGATCTTGTCACAAATGCCAGATATATGCCGACAAAGTGCACGCACCTCCAGTACCTCTGAACGTCCTAACAGCTCCTTGGCCTTTCGCAATGTGGGGCATTGATATGATCGGAGAAATCAAGCCCATAGCTTCCAATGGACATCGTTTCATCCTTGTGGCAATTGACTATTTCACCAAGTGGGTAGAAGCAGCCTCGTTCGCATCTGTTACTAAGAATGTTGTGGCTCGATTCATCAAATATAATCTTATCTGTCGATATGGCACTCCCGAAAGGATTATCACAGATAATGGTTCCAATCTCAACAACAAGATGATCACCGAACTCTGCACGCAGTTCAAGATCAAGCATCACAATTCTTCTCCTTATCGGCCTAAGATGAATGGCGCAGTGGAAGCCGCCAACAAGAACATTAAGAAGATTATACGTAGCGGTGACTTACAAAGATTGGCATGAGATGTTACCATTTTCTCTTCATGGTTATCGCACTACAGCGCGAACATCAACAGGGGCAACCCCCTTCTCTCTTGTATACGGTATGGAAGCCGTCTTACCCATTGAGGTTCAGATACCCTCAACCAGAGTCCTCGAGGATGCAGCGTTAGGCGAAGACGATTGGATTCAGACTCGCCTTGACCAGATTAACTTGATTGATGAGAAATGACTCGCATCCATTTGCCATGGACAGATCTATCAGAAGCGAATGATCAGAGCATTTAACAAGAAGGTCAAGCACCGAGTCTATCAAGTTGGTGACCTAGTAGTCAAGCGCATCATTCTTCCACAAGGTGATCCCTGTTCCCAGATGCCTCAAAGGGTCACGAGTTCGATCCCTCCAGGGACCGGTTTTGCTTCTTTTTCACAAACTCAATTTCTTTTCATATTTTCTAATTATTTAATATTTTCATGTTATTTTAATTCTTTTCATAATTTTATTTCTGCATTAAAAAATCATCAAAAATTATTTTCTTTTTACATTATTTTCATAAAATCTTTATTTAATTTAATAAATTAAAAAATATAATTTTGCATGCATATTTATTTTTATTCATAATTTTGCATTTAAATCACTTTTAATTCATTTTTAATTATTAAAATACATCCAAAAAATCCCAAAAATTTATTTTAACATATTTATATTATTTCCAGCATGGCATATTTTTCTTATTTTAAAATTTGCATTTTTCTAACATTTTTTCTCTTGTTCGATTCATCTCGCATTTTCCGATTTCTCACTCTCTTGCAGGTTGATCCGATTCAGACGATTTTTTCTTTATCATTTTTTTCTCTAATAATGTAACTGTCTATGGGATGTAATAGTTTAAACTAGGTCTTTATTTTCCGCATTTTAAATTATGTATCTGCCCCAAAGCCATGTAATAGCGTAGGACATTTACCTTTCCGCACCTTTACATTCCGCATTTTAATTTTCGCACCCTATAAATTGCTAGTAACTAGGCGTGTATGGCAAGATAATAATTGGACATAGCTCACACTAATTTTCAAAGATAAAAATACCTGAATTTGACACACTTTTTCACACATGCACCCCTTAGGGTAATTCTCTCTCGTTGCCTTTACGATTACAAATGGTCATGTCCTTCGAACGTAGAGGTATTCTAGCACCGTTGCCTTCCAAACAAATCATCATAGTCCCTTCGATACAAAGATCATAAGACCCACGATGTCGCCTCCGAATACATGATCTTGACCCTCGATTGTCGCCTACGAAAAATGATGATAGTCCCTTCGAATGTGCTAGGATACTTCCTACAAGTTGCCTTCTATGACCATCCGATGTCCCTTCGAACGTCCCGATTACATCCAACAAATAGAGTTACCTACCAACTAATGGTATGGATAGCGCTATTCTAAAGGAACGTAAAATAATACGAAAACGACCAATTCTGAGTAGGTAATAAGACTTTTAGTTGCTTGCTCTATCAAAATGCTTTTCACACCTCACACTTTTGTCAAAGTTCAAACTCTTTTCAAAACTAAACATTTCCGAACACTTTGTATACATTCCTACATGAATCATTACAAAGTCAAAGCGAAATGCCTTCTTCAAAACATTTTTGTCAAACACACAGAAAGCACAATTTTAAAGTGATCTAGAGCAACTAAGAGCCCGTAGATAACTACGGATGGAAAGGGGTGCTAATACCTTCCCTTTTCATAACCATTCTCCCGTACTCCGAATCTAACTGTGATACGGTGAACTGACTTTGTAGGATTTTTGTATCCAAATGTGCGGATAGCAAGAGTCGCCACTGACTTTTATTTTTATCCAATTAAGGGAAGGTAAAAGTAACAGAAAAAGACCTTCGTTAGATTCTGAGTTCGGGAGAATGGTTATGAAAAGGGAAGGTATTAGCACCCCTTTTCATCCGCAGTTTATTCTACGGGCTCTTAGTTGCTCTTAGATAACTTTTAAAATTGCTTTCTGTGTGTTTGACAAAATGTTTTAGAAAAGACATTTCGCTTTGACTTTGTAATGACTCATGTAGGAGTGTATACAAAGTGTTCGAAATGTTTAGTTTTAAAAGAATTTGAACTTTGAAAAAGTGTGTGAGGTGAAAAGCATTTGATAGAAGCAACTAAGAGACTTATTTACCCACCGAATTGGTCATTTTGTTGTACTTACATTCCTTTAGAATAGGCTAGCCATACCATTAGTTAGTAGGTAGCTCCATTCGTTGGATGTAAACGGACATTCGAAGGACATCGGATGGTCATTGAAGGCAACGTAGGAAGTATCTAGCACATTCAAGGACTATCATCATTTTCGTGGCGACAAGTCATGTATTCGGAGGACATCGTGGGTCTTATGATCTTTGTCGAAGGGACTATGATGATTTGTTTGGAAGGCAACTAGAATACCTCTACGCTCGAGGGACATGACCATTTTGAAAGGCGGAGGAGAAGGGTGAAAGAAGTGTGTTGAAAGAATATGTTATCTTGAAGATTAGTGGGCTATGTTCAATTTATTATCTTGCCATACACGCCTAATTAGTTTATAGGGTGCGAAAAAAATGCGAAAAATGCGGAAGATAAACGCTATTACATGGCTTTGGGGCATACATAATTTAAAATGCGGAAAAAGTTCTAATTAAAACTATTACAACCCATGAGCGATTATTGGAAAAAATAGAATGATAAAATGATAAAGAGAAAATCGTCAGAATCGGATCAACTGCAAAAAGAAGAAATCGAAAATGCAATATGAATCGAACAAGAGAAAAAATGTTAGAAAAATGCAAATTTTAATATGAGAAAATTAATATAGGCTGGAAATAAGATAAATACATTAAAATAATTTTTTGGGATTTTTTAGAAAAGATTTAATAATTAAAATGCAATTAAAAGTGAATTAAATGCAAAATTATGAATAAAATTAAATATGCATGCAAAAATTATGTTTTTTAATCTATTAAATTAAATAAACATTTTTAGAATATAAATGCAAAGAAAATATTTTTTTGGTAATTTTTTAAAGGCAGAATAAAAATAATGAAAAGAAATTAAAATAATGCAAAATATTGAAAATAGAAAATAATAAGAAAACATGAGTTTTGTAAAAGGTGTAAAACCGGTGCGATGGATTCGAACTGGGACATGAGAGAGCATCCCACAATGAACGCCTTAACCAATGAACCAAGTGTGCAAGCTGTTTGGAAGCGCGAGTGGGTTTTACACGTCACCTCGGTCTCGTCCTCGCCATCCAGTCGTCTTCAACCTTTTGAATTTTTGAAAGATAGCGTCGGCTTTGGTTCGACGCTACAGGCCCTGGCAAAATCAAAAATGCAGTATACATAATATAAATTATATCTAAGGCCATGGTTCGATTCCTTGAAGCATTCGAATACCAGTATAGGTCTTGTTGTCCAATTTTATGTATTTCGCGAAACCCTAAATCGGTCACATAAACCCTAGTCATGGTGAAACACGATTCCGGCCATAGAAATTCAATTGGCTTGCCCAGAAAGTTTGAAAACTCGATTCTAAACACAAACAAATAATCAAAACAAGTTAATAATGCATGAATATTGATAATCGAATTTGGAAAAATAAGAACAAACCGAAACTGGGATTGCTTGATTCTTGATGGTTTTGAACGATGTAAGAGTCTGGATCGACTCTAAAGACCTCAAGGAATGTAATGGACGGCTTGGAATGGGTTGAATCGAAGCAAAACTAGGGTTACCAGTTGCTTCAAACACACGGATTTTTGAACTTTGGAATAGGGTTTGTAGAGCAATTTTTTCGTTCCTTGTGATTGGCATGCATCAAGTATATATGCTGGATGGATTTGGGATTGAATTTGGAAAGATTTGATCAATATTCAATGGAAATCAATTTTGATATTTTCATGAAATCAAATTTTCAAACTTTTGTCCAATTTCAATCCAATCTTGCCAAATTTGATCTAATTTCGAAATTGCTGGCATTTATCTGTTGATTGGATCACAAGAAAGCAATAAAAATCAATCTTCCAATTAATTTTGATTTTATAATTTATTTTAAGATTTAATTTGCATTTAAATGAATAAATTACAAATTAAATAGAAAAATAAATCAAAAATTCGTGGCATTGGGCTTGGACATTCCTAATTGCATGAGGAACAAGTTAGGATGAAGAAAAAGTAGGCCCATTTGCAAAAGATTTGATTTTTTGAAGTATCTCTCTTTGTGCATTCTTTCAAAATTGCCCAACTTGTGAATGGTGGATTTTGCTCAATTTTCCACATTTTTGAGTGTTCTTGGACTTTTTGGAAATCTCTAAGAGTCCTCTAAACAATGTCTTTGGTTTCATCTCAATTGGAGTTACCATGCTCAATATATCTTCAAAACAAAAAGTTGACTTTTTGTTGACTTTGAAAATGACCTGTAATGTTTTGAGCTATACCTCTCAAATGAAGCATTTTTTGGACATTCTTGTGAGACATGAAGTTGTAGAGAATTGAATTTCCTTCAAAATGAGCTTTGGTGGGAAAATTTACGAGAAAGTATGAGAAAGTTATGATCAAAGTTCGATTGACTTTTCACCTAGAAACCCTAATTTAGAAAGTTTGACTTTTGAGCAAATCTTGAGTTTTCTTGATGAATCATGATCAACCCTTGATCAAATGATGAATGTAACTTCAAAATGAGGATGTTGACCAAAAATTATGAAGTTTGACTGTATGTTGACCACAGTTGACTTTTTGTCCAATACAACTGATTTTCAACCATCTGAGCAATTGCCTGAGGAAACTTGACTTGTGAGGCTTGAAACTTGACATGGAGAATCTTTGAAGCATATGAGGAGGCATGAAGGCCATTGGAGATGTTGGAAGTCCATCTTGACTTGAGAGATACCAAACCCTAGTTTGGGTTGATTGTCTAGGAGAGAGTTTGTTTGATCAACTCTTGAGGAATCCTTGAGCATAGATGTATGAAATCTTCTGAGAAGATGGAGGGCAAATTTTGGGGTATGACAGCTGCCCCTGTTCAATCTTCTTGTACTTGGAGGTTAGATTGACATGCTTGTCTTCGTGACCGAAGGTAGAAGATGATTGAACACCGAGTACACAAAATTTGCACTCATTGGTGACGATGCGGGAATGGGCTTCGGATGCCATTTGGAGAAGTTGGAACTTATTTGGGGAGCAGTCGACGCTAGACTCGAGGTTGTTAATAGGAGAGCTGACGGAGATGGGCTTAAGATGCCATCTGGAAAGATCGATGATGGGGAGTGAGTCGTATGTTAGACTCTGTAGATGTTCCTGGAATGGAGAGGAGATGGGCTTAAGATGCCATCCGAGGGGAGTCATACGTTAGACTTCGTGTTCACTTTAAATGAAGTTATTGGTCTGTATTGATTTTTAACCATATATGCAGCATTCTGAAAGTGAAGAATTGTTGACAAGTAGTCGGAGATGGGCTTAAGATGCCATCCAAGGCAACTGAGTCGTACGCTAGACTCTGTAGTCGCTGTTGATAATAAGGAATCAGAATAAATCTTCGTGCTGATTACTCTGAAGGAAATAGTAGTTGGCAAAAATGTGGATAGCTTCCCTGTTGTGCATCGGTGTTGATCCATTGCACATTATCGGAGGATAACCGAGAGATGGTCTTTCGGATAGTTTTCCGTCGGTTCGGGCTTAATCTGACCATCGTCGGAGGACAACGCGGTCTTTTAGATAGTTTTCCGTCGGTTGGGGCTTAATCTGGACTGTTTGCGTCGAGTATCATTACTGTTTTGGAGAAAACAAGAGAAACTTTGATAGAATATTCGTTAGTTTTATGCAAAGTATGATGCATGACGGTGTATATGAATGACATATGCATGAATTATGACTTTATGAGAAATGTATGGATGATAGATGTTGTGATATTTCAAAACATATCCATCTTGAAGAAGATGGATATTCATTTGAAGATTTCGACTTGGGAATTGTGTAGGTGAGAACCCGCTTTGAAGGAGAAGAAAGATATCCCGGATTCCTCCGATGCACTATCGACCAAGTCTTGGGCCTAGATATTGTTGAGGAAGGTAGAGATTTGAGCGCTCATTGTTGGAGATCTCATAGACCTGCGAGGAGAATCTGGAAGGCGATCTTGGGGACCTTGTATGTAGATCTGGAGGAAATTTAAGAGGCGCTCTCTGGGATTCAGTGTAGATCTCATTGGAGAGCATTTGATGGTTCTTGAGAGACCGGGCTAGTAGAGTCAGGTCCGTTGTAATCTCCGGTGGGGATAAAGGTGTATGTTTCCTCCGATGCACTATCGACCAAGTCTTGTGCCGGATACCGCTGGGAGAAGGGGAGGATTGAGAAATATCCGTTGGGGATGAAGTGTTCTTGCTTGAGACGATGTAACGTTGCTCGGTTGAGTGGAATCACGCTTGTGGATTAACATATACTCATTGGGAAGGTGTGTTGTGAGTGACACCTTTATGCTCGGGAACTATTTGGTGACTTTCGTCGTCATCCTAATTCTCGAACACTAGTAAGTACCTTTGCATGTTCACTTTTCGTATGTTTGCAAAGAGATTTTTCTTTGTCAGTGCGTATAATCATTCAAAGCAAATGTTGGACTTATTGCAACCGACAACAGTGAAAATTGTAAAGAGAAAGAACTTGTATTTATTTGAAATGTGGCGTATGGCCAAGTAGTTTGTACACAAGAAAGGTAAAAAGCTATGTGGAAACAATCTCGTTAAGTTCCAACTATGCTAGTACTCATATATTTCAACTATCTCATCTCCTTGCATCGTTAGAAAGTGAGTAGGCGATCTTCGCCATTTGAATCTTGAATGCGATAGTAGTGCGAAGGGTGATCTGGAAGAGATATAGTCGTACGCTTAAATCCCTAACTTTTGCCTAGACCGCCCTTTCGGGTTTTCGGTCTACCGGGATACCCTTTTTTGCCCAAGCCGCCTTTTCAGGTTTTCGACTTGCCGGGTGTACATGTTTTGCATATATCCTTAATTTTTGCCCGAACCCTTTTGGTTCGCCAGGATGCCCTTATTTTTGCCTAGGTTCGTCGGCCTAGCGGGTCTCTTTTATGCGTAGTATTTTTTGACTATGTCCGCGTTCACAGGGTGTGGGAAGTCTTCACCATCCATGGTGCTAAGTATCATAGCTCCGCCGGAAAATACTGTCTTGACTACAAACAGTCCCTCATAGGTGGGAGTCCATTTGCCCCTGGGATCACCTTGTGGAAGAATGATGCACTTGACTACTAGATCACCGACTTGGTAGACTCGGTGCTTGACCTTCTTATTAAATGCTCGATCATTCGTTTCGATAAATCATCCATGGCGGATGGACGAGTCGTTCTCATCAATCAAGTTAATCGGTCAAGGCGAAGACCCAATCGTCTTCGCCCACTCGCCTCTGGAGGACTCGGTTGAGGGTATCGAACCTCGATGGGTAAGACAACTTCCATACCGTATACAAGAGAGAAGGGGTTGCCCTTGGATGTTCGTCTTGTAGTCGATAACCATGAAGAGCGAATGGTAACATCTCATGCCAATCTTTGTAAGTCACCGTCATCTTCTATAATCTTCTTAATGTTCTTGTTGGCGGCTTCCATCGCGCCATTCATCTTAGGCCGATATGGAGAAGAATTGTGATGCTTGATCTTGAACTGCGTGCAGAGTTCGGTGATCATCTTATTGTTGAGATTAGAGCCGTTATCTGTGATAATCCTTTCGGGGGTGCCATACCGACAGATAAGATTATGTTTGATGAATCGAGCCACAACATTCTTGGTAACAGATGCATACGAGGCTGCTTCTACCCACTTGGTGAAATAATCTATTGCCACAAGGATGAAACGATGTCCATTGGAAGCTGTGGGCTTAATTTCTCCAATCATGCCGATGCCCCACATTGCAAAAGACCAAGGAGAAGTTAAAACGTTCAGAGGTACTGGAGGTACGTGTACTTTGTCTGCATAAATCTGGCATTTGTGACAAGATCGGCGTAGCGGTGACAATCGACTTCCATGGTAGACCAATAGTAACTTTGTTCTCAAAATCTTCTTAGCCATGGTGTGTCCACCGGAATGGGTACCAAATTCGCCGTGTAACTCTTCCATGATACGCATTCTTTGTTTCGGTCTACACAGATGAAAGCACAAGTCGTGGTTGCGCTTGTATAAAATGTCGTTCTTGAGAAAGAATTTGGAAGCAAATCTCCTCATGAACTTCTTATCATTGACTGATGCCCCTGCGGGATATTCCTGAGTCTCAAGATACCTCTTCACATCGTAGTACCAAGGCTTCTCTTCTGCGTCAAGCTCACAACAATATCTGGTTCGTCAAACTTCTCAATGATGATCCGGGAGCCTCGTTGTCCCATCTAACCTTGAACATAGACGACATAGTAGCCAATGCGTCTGCCAACTGATTCTCTTCTCGTGGAATATGATTGAAAGTGATCTCTTCAAAGTAGGGAATCAAACTCAGAACATGCTCTCGATATGGAATGAGATTCGATGCTTCGATATCACTCGCCTTTCGGTGATCACTAAAGCCGAGTCTCCATACACTTGTAAGAACTTGATTCTTAAGTCAATAGCACTTTAATACCCATGATGCACGCCAGACCGGCCATGTTGTTAGTGCAATGAAACATAATCTGGCGGTGAAAGGAGTATGTCCGCTGTAGGGATGTAATGATGGCGCCAATGCCATTGCCAAGTGCGTTTGAGGCTCCATCAAAGACCATAGTCCATCGGGATCCTTGTTCGGGTCCTTCGTCGGGCACTGGTTCTTCAATCTGTAACTAGTAAAACATCTTCGTCAGGAACTCGAATCGCATAGATCGATAGTCATCTACTTCTTGAGCCAAATGATCGGCTACTACACTTCCTTTGATCGCTTTCGAGAAGTGTCTTGGATGTCATACTCGATCAAGATCATTTGCCATCTTGCTATTCTTCCGAGAGAGTTGGTTTCTCAAAGATGTATTTTATTGGATCCATCTTAGAAATCAACAAGGTAGTGTGAGTCAACATATCTTGTCTTAGTCGTGACAGACCAAAACGTTGCAAGTTTTCTCAAGTGTGAGTATCTTGTTTCACGATCGGTAAACTTTTGCTAAGGTAGTATATTGCATGCTCTTTTCGACTGACTCGTCATGTTGCCCCAACACACACCCCATTGAGTTCTCTAACAAGTACATGATAAGAGGTCTTCCTTGGTGGCGGCATCGGGATAGGAGGATTCAGAGGTACTCCTTGATTTTGTCAAAGCGATCTGGCAATCGTCGTTCCATTCCACTACCTGATCTTTCTTAAGTAACTTGAAGATTGGCTCACAAGTAGCAGTTAAGTGTGCAATGAATCTGGCAATGTAGTTCAATCGGCCCAAGAAACCTCTGACTTCTTTCTCGGTGCGGGGAGTTGGCATCTCTTGAATAGCTTTAACCTTGGCGGGATCAACTTCAATACCTCTTCCACTGACTACAAACCCTAGGAGTTTTCCGGATCTAACTCCAAAAGTGCACTTGTTGGGATTCAGTCTCAATCTGTACTTCTTTAATCTGTCGAACAGTTTCTGCAAGTGATCAAGATGTTCTTCTTCAGTTTGTGACCGAGCTATCATGTCGTCGACGTAGACCTCTATCTCGTGATGGATCATGTCATGAAACAATGCCACCATAGCACGCTGATAAGTGGCGCTGCGTTCATCCGAACGGCATAACTTTGTATGAAAGTGCCCCACTGTAACAAAATTAGTCTTCTCCATGTCTTGAGAGCCATTTTGATCGATTGTAGGAGAAACCATCCATGAAGGAGAAAACCTTATGCTGAGCGGTGTTGTCAACCAGAACATCAATGTGAGGAAGTGGGAAATCGTCTTTCGGACTTGCTTTGTTTAGATCTCTGTAATCCACACACATTCGTACTTTACCATCCTTCTTAGGCACAGGCACCACGTTAGCAACCCAATGTAGATAGGAGGTGACAGCTAAGAAACCGGCATTGAACTGTTTCATAACTTCGGCTTTGATTTTCTCTGACATCTCAGGACGCATGCGACGAACCTTCTGTTTCACTGGGAGAAAACCTTCTTTTGTCGGCAATCGATGAACCACAATATCAATGTCTAAACCCGGCATGTCTTCGTATGACCAAGCAAAAACCTCAATATAGTCTCGTAGCATCTGAACCAACCTTTCTTTAACACTGTTCTCAAGACCCGTTCCTATCTTGATCTCTTTTCTGTCTTCGTCAGTACCCAAATTCACAACCTCAACTTGCTCTTCGTGTGGCTGTATAACTCGCTCTTCTTGCTGTAGCAGTCTGGCAAGTTCTCCTGGCACTTCACAATCTTCCTCACTTTCGTCTTGGCTTGGTAGATCGGATTATCGAAGTCATATTTAGCACTAGCATAGTTATTAACGAGATTCGAGTGATTCGCGTTGTATCACGTGGGTGTGTGTAAGAACACATAGCTTTTTGAAGGGGTGATAAAGTAAAGAAAGAAAACAAACAATTGAATGCAAAAGTCCAACGATTTATTGAATGAAAATACGCAAACGACAGATAATAACCCTCGCAAACGAGCCATGATGCCCCGGGCAAGGCACTAGGCTTTCAAAGTTTATTGTTCAAAACATAAAGAAATACGAAAAGCAAAACAAAACAAGAGCAATTACTCCTGGCTAAAGGAGATTGGTATAACGTCTTCGGTCTTCCAATTGTTGAGCCCATGATCTGGAGTTGGGAAGATCCACTTGCTGATGTCGAAGCCGTTGTCGTCGTCTTCTATAGCATGAATTCCACTCTGACTGATGCGGAAAGGAAGTTGGCCGGCACGTTCGCGGCGTATCATCTTCTGACCCTTGATGGTGAAGCCTAACCCAGTCTCGTCGGATTTGAACGGAAGATCAGGGAGCTGACCCCAAATAGTACTACCTTCTTCAACTTGGCGTCTTTCGTGAGCCATCCTAGGCGGAACTTTAGCATCTTCAGGAGTGACGGGAGAGTCAACAGGCATGACTCTGGGAATTGTTTCAAAAGCTTGACAAGGAGTCTCGAAGAATTCACCCTCCATCTCGAGATAGCGGAATGACTGTAGATGACTGACCATATACTCTTCTTCACCACATACTGTGACAACCTTTCCTTTCACCGGTACTTGATTTCGATGCAAAGTAGAGGTAACGCCGCCCATGTATCCAAGGGCGTCCAAGTAGGCAAGAGTAAGCTAGACGGATGTCCATGACAAAGAAAGTGGAGTCAAAAGTCCGGAACCGACTTTAACAGTGAGAGTGAGCTCTCCAAGCTGTCGCTTAGAACCATCAAAGGCTCTCACGATAATGTCACTGGGTCTCAGAACCAACCCTTCGACATCAAGCCGATCAAAAGCGGTCTTGATAGGATATTCAGAGCGAACCTGTCAACCAAAACATGAGACGGTAGTACCCTTGCATTCAACAGAGATGTGCAAGGCTTTGTTGTGTTTCTTTCGGAAGAGTCAAATCAACATCGAGAAGCCTAGGCCGTTGTTGGCAGCCGGCTAGCAATACAAACTACGGCGATCGGTGGTAGTGTCTTGCGGTACATGGGCATTCTTCGAAACTTCACCAAGGCATTAGCATGAGCCTCGAGCATAAGAGCGAGCAAGCATGGATATCTTGGACGGAGTCTGTCCCATTGTTCCACAACATTGTAATCACTCTTCTTGATAATCTTGAATTTCCTCCATTTCTTGTTTGGAGGTGTCTTGATAACTTCCTTTGGTACTTCGTTGAGCGGGATGAGTCACGGTTCTTTCCTCTAGTCGGGGATATTGATTGAGTAGTGGAATGCAAGTTGAGTCGCAGTGTCTTTGGAGGAGAGATATCTGGAGAGAATACCCTTCGGTTACGTCACCTTACTTGATCCGTGATGTTGTCAATGTCGGGAATGGTAGCTTCAATTGTAAGATCTTCAATGGTCAGAGGGTCTTGCTTGACGCCATGATAGTAAACATCAGCTCCATAGTTCCAAGGGATAGCTTTGTCGAGGAATATGGGCCGGTCTTGGAGAAGTAATGATGAGAGGTGCCACTAGGCACGGGATCGCAGAGGAAATTCTTATTGTGTTAACATCAGCATAGTCTTATTACCTACTCAGAATTGGTCGTTTTCGTATTATTTTACGTTCCTTTAGAATAGCGCTAGCCATACCATTAGTTAGTAGGTAGCTGACCGGTTTTTGATGATTTTTTAATGCAGAAATAAAATTATGAAAAGAATTAAAATAACATGAAAATATTAAATAATTAGAAAATATGAAAAGAAATTGAGTTTGTGAAAAAGCAAAACCGGTCCCAGGGATCGAACTCGTGACCCTTTGAGGCATCTGGGAACAGGGATCACCTTGTGGAAGAATGATGCGCTTGACTACTAGGTCACCAACTTGATAGACTCGGTGCTTGACCTTCTTGTTAAATGCTCTGATCATTCGCTTCTGATAGATCTGTCCATGGCAAATGGATGCGAGTCATTTCTCATCAATCAAGTTAATCTGGCCTATTCACTAAAAGTCTTATTACCTACTCAGAATTGGTCGTTTTCGTATTATTTTACGTTCCTTTAGAATAGCGCTAGCCATACCATTAGTTAGTAGGTAGCTCCATTCGTTGGATGTAAACGGGACATTCGAAGGGACATCGGATGGTCATTGAAGGCAACTTGTAGGAAGTATCCTAGCACATTCGAAGGGACTATCATCATTTTTCGTAGGCGACAATCGAGGGTCAAGATCATGTATTCGGAGGCGACATCGTGGGTCTTATGATCTTTGTATCGAAGGGACTATGATGATTTGTTTGGAAGGCAACGGTGCTAGAATACCTCTACGTTCGAGGGACATGACCATTTTGAATTCGTAAGGCAACGAGAGAGAATTACCCTAAGGGATGCATGTGTGAAAGAAGTGTATTGAATTCAGAATATGTTATCTTGAAGATTAGTGGGCTATGTTCAATTTATTATCTTGCCATACACGCCTAATTACTAGCAGTTTATAGGGTGCGAAAATTAAAATGCGGAAATGTAAAATGCGGAAAGATAAACCTACGCTATTACATGGCTTTGGGGCAGATACATAATTTTAAAATGCGGAAAATAAAGTTCTAATTAAAACTATTACAACCCATGAGCAGTTACATTATTGGAAAAAAAATAGAATGATAAAATGATAAAGAGAAAATCGTCTGAATCGGATCAACCTGTACAAAAAGAAGAAATCGAAAAATGCAATATGAATCGAACAAGAGAAAAAATGTTAGAAAAATGCAAATTTTAATATGAGAAAATTAATATAGGCTGGAAATAAGATAAATACATTAAAATAATTTTTTGGGATTTTTTAGAAAAGATTTAATAATTAAAATGCAATTAAAAGTGAATTAAATGCAAAATTATGAATAAAATTAAATATGCATGCAAAAATTATGTTTTTTAATCTATTAAATTAAATAAACATTTTTAGAATATAAATGCAAAGAAAATATTTTTTTGGTAATTTTTTAAAGGCAGAATAAAAATAATGAAAAGAAATTAAAATAATGCAAAATATTGAAAAATAGAAAATAATAAGAAAACATGAGTTTTGTAAAAAAGGTGTAAAACCGGTGCCAGTGGGATTCGAACTGGGGACATGAGAGAGCATCCCACAACAGTGAACGCCTTAACCAACTGAACCAAGTGTGCAAGCCTGTTTGGAAACGCAGCGAGTGGGTTTTACACGCGTCACCTCCTGGTCTCGTCCCGCTCGCGCCATCCAGTCGTCTTCAACCTTTTGAATTTTTGAAAGATAGCGTCGGCTTTGGTTCGACGCTACAGGCCCTGGCAAAATCAAAAATGCAGTATACATAATATAAATTATATCTAAGGCCATGGTTCGATTCCTTGAAGCATTCCGAATGCAACGGTATAGGTCTTGTTGTCCAATTTTATGTATTTCGCGAAACCCTAAATCGGTCACATAAACCCTAGTCATGGTGAAACACGATTCCGGCCATAGAAATTCAATTGGCTTGCCCAGAAAGTTTGAAAACTCGATTCTAAACACAAACAAACAATCAAAATAAGTTAATAATGCATGAATATTGATAATCGAATTTGGAAAAATAAGAACAAACCGAAACTGGGATTGCTTGATTCTTGATGGTTTTGAACGATGTAAGAGTCTGGATCGACTCTAAAGACCTCAAGGAATGTAATGGACGGCTTGGAATGGGTTGAATCGAAGCAAAACTAGGGTTACCAGTTGCTTCAAACACACGGATTTTTGAACTTTGGAATAGGGTTTGTAGAGCAATTTTTTCGTTCCTTGTGATTGGCATGCATCAAGTATATATGCTGGATGGATTTGGGATTGAATTTGGAAAGATTTGATCAATATTCAATGGAAATCAATTTTGATATTTTCATGAAATCAAATTTTCAAACTTTTGTCCAATTTCAATCCAATCTTGCCAAATTTGATCTAATTTCGAAATTGCTGGCATTTATGGGTTGATTGGATCACAAGAAAGCAATAAAAATCAATCTTCCAATTAATTTTGATTTTATAATTTATTTTAAGATTTAATTTGCATTTAAATGAATAAATTACAAATTAAATAGAAAAATAAATCAAAAATTCGTGGCATTGGGCTTGGACATTCCTAATTGCATGAGGAACAAGTTAGGATGAAGAAAAAGTAGGCCCATTTGCAAAAGATTTGATTTTTTGAAGTATCTCTCTTTGTGCATTCTTTCAAAATTGCCCAACTTGTGAATGGTGGATTTTGCTCAATTTTCCACATTTTTGAGTGTTCTTGGACTTTTTGGAAAGCTCTAAGAGTCCTCTAACCAACCTTTTTGGTCTCATCTCAATTGGAGTTTCCATTCTCAATATATCTTCAAAACAAAAAGTTGACTTTTTGTTGACTTTGAAAATGACCTGTAATGTTTTGAGCTATACCTCTCAAATGAAGCATTTTTTGGACATTCTTGTGAGACATGAAGTTGTAGAGAATTGAATTTCCTTCAAAATGAGCTTTGGTGGGAAAATTTCTGAGAAAGTATGAGAAAGTTATGATCAGTCAAAGTTCAGTTGACTTTTCACCTAGAAACCCTAATTTAGAAAGTTTGACTTTTGAGCAAATCTTGAGTTTTCTTGATGAATCATGATCAACCCTTGATCAAATGATGAATGTAACTTCAAAATGAGGATGTTGACCAAACATTATGAAGTTTGACTGTATGTTGACCACAATTGACTTTTTGTCCAATACAACTGATTTTCAACCATCTGAGCAATTGTCTGAGGAAACTTGACTTGTGAGGCTTGAAACTTGACATGGAGAATCTTTGAAGCATATGAGGAGGCATGAAGGCCATTGGAGATGTTGGAAGTCCATCTTGACTTGAGAGATACCAAACCCTAGTTTGGGTTGATTGTCTAGGAGAGAGTTTGTTTGATCAACTCTTGAGGAATCCTTGAGCATAGATGTATGAAATCTTCTGAGAAGATGGAGGGCAAATTTTGGGGTATGACACTAACCAAGGTCTTTTTCTGTACTTTTACCTTCCCTTAATTGGATAAAAATAAAAGTCGGTGGCGACTCTTGCTATCCGCACATTTGCGATACAAAAACTAAAAAGTCAGTTCACCGTATTACAACGTTCATTGTGCATTACCCACATGACTTCAAACACTTATTTTGCACGTAGAAGAACAATAATCGTGAGAATGAAAATTCTAATGCAAAAAACTTATGTAAGTCTTGAAGTTTCTTATGAAAGCGACATTGCGGCGTCTTATGAACAAAACAATTTTTAAAATGCAACCTTTTTAAGAAAAAATTTCCTTTCAAAATGACAAATCAAACATATGATACTAATACAAAAAATTAACACACACTTTAGGAGTTAGGAAAATGCTATCTCGTCGTAGTATGCTTTCAAATTAACTTATGCTTCAGTTAGGACTTGTAAGGGTTGTAACGTGGCCTGGTTCACGGTTTTTTTTAGAAAAAAAGTATTTTTAGGCTCAAAATATTTGGTCCCCATCCCCTTCGTGATGTCCTCCAATCCTAAATTCAGTCAACTTGATACGAGCACTCGCCTCTCAAAAGAGTTTGGTATGGCTGACTTCTGCTGAGGATTTCTTAGACATGCTCGATGAACCCATAAGCTTTATGGACACAATAGTCACTCACTTCCGACTTTGGTGTCTAACTACACGACTTTGTTCTTTTACTAAGAACCTTTCTGGCTTTCAAAAAAAATTTGCCCTTTACGTTTTTGCCTAAGCGACTTATTACCAAGTTCGACTTAGCGGGCTTCCGGCTTCTTTCTTTTCTTTTTTTAGAACAAATCGTGTGATCCCTACACCATCTTCAATTTGTTGTAAGCTAGTGTGACTGTCTGAGTCTTTGATAGATAAAGGATTCCCTCTTGATAGACGACGACTGACCATTTGCAATTTGGACTTTCCTCAGCCTCTATGGAGAATAACCTTTGTTGTATCCTCTGATTGCGCACTTCTGAACGCTCGATTAAATTGACTGGACCCTACCCTGCCCCAGGTTAAGGAAAATGAGGGTTTTTCTAAATGAAAAATAAACTTCTAATTCAAGGCTCTAAGGGGTTGACGAGGGTCTATCTCCCTTATAACTTATGTATTTGGGGGATTTGAAACAAGGCATGTACATCGTCAACAGGGTCCCACTCGAAAGCATACAAACCAGAGAGTAACATTTTAGTATCGTCATCCACCCCCCAATCTTTTCCTAAATAGAAAACTTGGTGAAGTTGGCATCAATATGTAAGCAAGTCATTTTATTAATGATAGCGCATAGGTTGAGTGTAAACAAAAGGATTACTTCAAGACAAAACATACTTAATGCATTTAAAATGTTATTAAAAAATGATCAAGTTTCTACATGCTAGAAATGTTTAAACAAACGAATGGGAGTGCAAATGAAAATGCAGTAAAGAAAACACAAGAGAGCCATTGTTGAGGAGACTTGACTCTGCCTGGACTTTTGGTTTCGATGACTTCCTGCAGTCTTGATACCCTTTTTGGATAAAATATTTCCCTTATGATCTTCCATTGACGCGCTAGTCTTGGACGACAAAACTTCTTCAATAAAACAGCCAGGTGCCCCAGGGTGACATTCACATGGGATTTCTTCAAAAGAAAGGACGAAGGTTGTGCACAGCGAAATTGCACCAACCGGATTACCAAAGACTTTCTACACGGGGAATATGATTAACCCTTGCAATTGAAGAGCCACTTCAATTGATGATGATTCTGAAATAGCTTTCTAACAGAAATGACCTTTGGAAATACAAATGGGTTATGGTCGTCTCATAAAAACAAATAGGACAACATTCCAACACATTGATCCATTAATCTAGGCAGTAATATTCCTTCTTCCGATTATCATTATTATGAAAAAAACCACCAAAGTTCTCCAAATAAAAATGATTATCATAAAAATATTGAACGTTTTTACAACTAAACAGTAAAGGCAAAGAGAAGAAAAGATAAAAACAGACTTTTTGGACAAAAGAAAATGTTCTTTTCATTAATTGGAAATTGACCTGCAAACAGGCATTTACATCAAGATGCAACTTCTACAAAGAGGTATTTTACCCAAAAATAAACATAAAAAATGTTACAAGAATGGCAATGTGAAAAACAAATAACCAAAAATCTTCAATTTTGTCATTACTCATATATCTTCGAATATCTCATCACTTTGCCTTTGGACAAGATAATTAGGTCAACCCCACAAATTCCACTATGCAAAGAACTTCTTCACCACACCAGCATTCACCGGGAGAGGAAAGTCTTCACCATCCATATTTGTAAGCATTATCTCCCCACCAAAGAAAACCTTCTTGACTATAAAAGGTCCTTCATAAGTCGGAGTCCACTTGCCCCTAGGATCACCTTTAGGAAGGATTATCCTTTTAAGAACAAGATCATCGGTCTGATAATATTGAGGACGCACCTTCTTGTCATATGTTTTCTCATCCTTTTCTGATAAACTTGGCCATGCCACACAACTGCCAACCATTTTTCATCAATGAGATTCAACTAATTTAGTCGATTTTGCACCCATTCTGCTTCATCGAGCTCAACATCTTTCATAATTCTCAGAGAAGGGATATCAACCTCTACAAGTAAAACTGCTTCCATCCCATACACAAGAGAGAAGGGGTTGCCCCTGTCGATCTGCGCACAGAGGTACGATAACCATGCAAGGTGAAAGGCAGCATCTCATGCCAATCCTTGTAGGTTACCACCATCTTCTGCACAATCTTCTTAATGTTCTTATTCGCAACCTCGACGACACCATTCATCTTTGGGCGATACGGAGAGAAGTTATGATGTTTGGTTTTAAAAGTTTCGCAAAGTTCCTTCATCATCTTATTGTTGAGGTTAGACCCATTATCAGTGATGATCTTTTCAAGGACCATGTAACGAAAAATAATACTATGCTTGATGAAACGAGCGACGACCTGCTTGGTAACATTCACATAAGAGGCAGCTTTTACCCATTTGGTGAAGTAGTCTATAGAAACCGGGATGAAACGATGGTCGTTGGAAGCTGTAGGCTTAATCTACCCAATCATATTGATACCCCAAATTGCGAAGGGCCATAGAGATGTTAAGAAGTTCAAAGGAACAGGAAGAACATAAACTTTATCACCATACACTTGACATTTATAACAAACCCTGGCATGATTAAAACAGTCTGTTTCCATACTGGACCAATAGTAGCCCGCCCTCAGGATCATTTTTCCATGGTGTGACCATTGGAATGAGTTCCAAAAGCACCCTCATGCATCTCTTCGATGATCTTTGACGCTTCATTCTTGTCCACACACATGAGCAATATACCATCGTGATTCCTTTTGTATAGAGTACCATTGCTGAGGAAGAACTTTGCAGCGAACCTCCTTTAAAACTTCTTATCTGTAATGGATGCTTCTTCTAGAAATTCTTGAGTTTCTAAGTACCTTTTGACATCATAGAACGAAATATTACCATCCAATTCCGCCTCGTCTTCAAAACAGAAAGCTGGCTCATCCAATATCCTGATGGTGATCGAAGGTGTCTCGTTAGCCCACTTCACCTTAAACATAGAAGACAAAGTGGCCAATGCATCTGCAAGATGATTATCCTCTCTTGAGATATGCTCGAATGTGATCTCTTCAAAATAAGGAATCAACTTCATCACGTGCTCGCGATAAGGAATCAAGTTCTGATGACGAGTCTCCCAATCACCGTTTATCTGAATGATAACGAGATTAGAATCCCCAAAAACTTTCAAGAACTTGATACACAAATCAATGGCAGCTTCAAGTCCATAAATACAAGCTCCGTACTCTGCCATGTTGTTGGTGCAGTCAAAATAAGTCCAGGATATAAAAGGAATACGGAAACAATCTAGAGAGATGATAACATTTCCAACACCATTACCCATTGAATTCGAGGCATCATCAAACACCATCGTCCACCGCGATTCTAGCTCGGGCCCTTCCTCTGGACCAAGAATGTTGCAATCTCTGATGTACAAAATGTCTTCGTCCAGGAATTCAAACTTCATCAGTTGATATTCGTCCACAGGTTGATGAGCTAGATAATCTTCCAGAATACCACCCTTGATAGCTTTCTGAGTAGTATACTGAATATCATATTTTGTCAAAATCATTTGCCAACGGGAAACTCGGCCGGTGAGATCTGGTTTCTCAAATGTGAACTTAATAGGATCTATCTAGGAAATCAGGTAGGTGGTATGCGTCAGCATGTACTGCCATCAGACGAGGCACCCACCTCATAGTATGTTGAGTATCCATGAAAATACCGGTGCGAGGGAGAAAACTTTGGAACCACTGGTACAATAGCGGAGCACAAAAATGGACCAATCCACCTTTCCCTTTGTAACTCTCCGCATAAATCAAATGATACACATCTCCTAAGATGGTTGGAACAGGGTTTCTCTGAATGAAAAGAGTAATAGCATTCTCATCAATAAATTTTGGCTCATTCGGGAACAACACCATGCCATAAATACAACAAGCCAGGATAGCATTGAAACTCCTCCAATAATACTTTGCAGCCTTACCATTAGGTTCCCTCAACAAAAATCCAAAATGGAAGCCTTTCATAGCTCCCTTCTGCGCATCATTAGCTGAAACCACAGATTTCTCCAAGAATAGAGCAGCAACAATATGATCGTCAGTAGGTTTCTCCATAGCAATGTGAAATGGAATTTGATGAAGCACAAGAATGTCCAAAATGTCAGAATACTCTTCTAGGATAGGCAGGAACAAATAATCAGGGAATACGAAACACCTCAAACCACGGTCATAAAACTGCAAAATGCCTTGAGACCATCTTCTCGGTACTCGCTGAGAGTGTGCTTCAAATACATCAGAATTATTCCATAATCCTTAGTAAAATCACTAACAACCTCTGGAGGGGACTTCTTGGCCAATAAAATCAGATTCTCAAGAGTTGGTGCAGGAAACTTGTACACTGGGTGACGTCTGTAATTAGTCTTCTTCTCAGTATCCATCTTCAAAGGTGACCCAAAAACCGGACTCAAAGACTAGTAATCCTGGAAATGATAAAACATGTATGTTAAAAAAATGCAGTTTATAAAATGTTTCATGAATGCAATAGGACCAAAGCTCCATTCTCTGAATATTGTTGTGCTGATAAAGGCGATCACAACCACAGGTAACAGAACCAAATAACCCAAGTAACAATAGTCAGCAACAGTACCTGTCCTAACCCAAACTCACGGGGTGATTCTAGACACAACAGGGAACCTAACGATAAACAGAGTCGACGACCTTTATCAAGTAATTCGCTTATCTACACAAAGGATGTAGGGCGAAAGCACCATCAATCGAACCTCGTCTGAGTTTGGTACTTCATGCCTCCTCACACGCATCACGAGATGCAGGATTCGACATGAACATCCGTCTATCCTAATGTCATTGGCCTGGGTAGTGGGCCTTTTACCTCATGTAACTCCCACCCGCCAAAAAAAGACAACAACACAGCAGCAGACAAATAATATCCAGATGCAAATGCATGTAAACATGTACAAATATATATATATATATATATATATATATATATATATATATATATATTAATAAATACAACAATAAACACCCAAAAAGAAAAGAAAACAAAAGCTACGATCGACTTCGGGATGGACCGACAAGAGGTCAATTTGTCCCCAGTGAAGTCGTCAACTGAAGGAACCGACCGAAAATTCAAAGAAATAAATCAATGAAGTCGCCATCGAACATTTTTTATCCTGACGAGAGGGAAAGGTAAATATCGAAAAAACCTGAAACAGAGAAATCACGGTCTTGCGACCAAGAGATCGGGTAAGGAAGTCTGTTATGCGAGGGGAAGGTATTAGTAGGGGTCTTCGCGGTGCGGTTTGGGCGGTTTTGACGAAAAAAATCATCTGAACCGCGAGAGAAAAATACGTGCGCTTTGGTTTTGTTCGGTTGACTTTTAGAAAAAAAACCAAACCAAACCAAACCAAACTAATGCGGTTTGATTCGGTTCGGTTGGTTCGGTTTTTCATAAATTTTTTATTGAGTCATACATACACATATAGATGACAACATAGCTTCGTATTTACTCATTCATACACTACCAAATAACAACAAAACTCATTATATTTGGACAACAACTTCCCATTTAATATGTATTAATTAGATTAGATAAAAGTGAAATAATAAATATAAAATAATATATAAAACAATATAAAAAATATTACAATGAAACAAAAAAAAAGAAGAGAAGAGACGAGATATCAATGAAGATGAAAAAGAAAGAACATATGAGATGAGAGATTATAGAAGAAGATGTGCGATAAAAATGAAATTAAAGAGAGAACATTTGCATAAAAATGAGATGGTGGAAAAGAAAGAAAATAAGAAAGTAGAGATTAGAGAAGAAGATGTAAGATGTATGTGGCAAAGATGGCGCATAATGCTAGGAGAGATTTGAGAAGATTGAAACTAAAATCATAAGTGTAAGAATGAGAACATTATTCGTAATCATAAGGATAAAACATAATAGGTTTATCTTTGGGTGGGATATGAGTTAAGTAAAATTTAAGTTGTAATATAATGCGGTTTGATTCGGTTTGGTTCGATTTGCAAAATACAAACCGCAAACCAAACCGAACCATGCGGTTTTGTCAAAAGATGACCCAAACAAATTCGAACCATATGAGGTTTTTTGCGGTTTCGGTTTGGTTTGGTTTGTGGTTTTCTATGAGGTTGGTTTGGTTTTGAACATGCCTAGGTATTATCACCTTACACGTCCGTAGTACTCTACGGTATCCGCTTTTACTTTCTATCTAAATGGGTGTAATATCTATCTAAGTATCTGTATATGAGGTATAACTCATGCAAAAGGAGAGAAAGAATAAAGAAATAAAAGAACGAAATAAAAGAAAGAAAACACGAGGCAAAGAATAAAATATTTACAAAGGTTGCTCGATCAAGCCTCGCGACAGCATGCCTACGTATTTCCTCGTGCAATAGGAAAGACAGAGTGCCGTAGTTCGGCTCACTTACTTTTGTTGGTTTGTGTTTTTTAATTTAGAAGACGAGACAACAAACAACGATGACGAAACAAATCCATAAAGATGAAACATCAGCTACAAATGGGATGACGGAACGTCAACAGGCGGGGATGACGGAACTCCAGCAACAGAAGGGACGACCGGACGTCAGCAACAAAAGGGACGACAGAACATCAATAACAGAGAGAAAGACGGAACGTCGGCAACAGAAGGGACGATGTGATGTCAGCAACACAAGGAACGACGGGACGTCAGCAACAGAAGGGATGACGGGACATCAACAACGGAGTGGACGATGGAACGTCAGCAACAGAAGGGACGACGGGACGTCAGCAACAGAAGAAACGACAAGACACCCTAAGATTAAGAATATTGGTTTGTATCTTTTACTTTGAAAAAGTTTCAATATTATTATGATGTCTTAATGCACTTGACAAAACAAAGTTTTACTTTTAAGATGCAAATGACAAAGGTAAAATGGCTAAGGTAAACTAACCTATCTTTAATCCTAATTATTATCATGCAAAGTTGTTCCTAGGTTATGGATATAAATAGGGGAAACTACTTAGATTATCTACCTAATGTTGGCATGCATGGATACTTAACCTAAGTTCTAAACTCGATAACTAAACTAATCGAGTGATCCTAAGGGAACGAAACAAAAAAACACTCATCTTGGTTAGTAAACCAAATGAGATGAGGGGGAGAAGCAAACACAATGCTTTGGCAAAAGCACAAAAACAAACACCAACAAAAGGCAAAGAAAGAAGAGAATGAGATGAAGTGGAAACAAGTGAATGAACAATCATCTAAGATATCATGTGAAGTGAGATCAGTAGACACAACATACACATGCAAGGCTTATACATACCATAAACAAACATCACCATGAAGACGTACATGTGTAGTTAGTGCATAAACTAGGTAAAACTAATCCTAAAAGCATACAGAGTATAAATTGAACGAAATTTTAAACATAGATGAAATGAAAGAATAATTAGAAGGTAAAATGATATAAAATCAGTAGCTAACATGTTACTAATTCACTTACATCATACAAACAAAACCATAGAAGATTTATCAACAAAACTTTACAAGAGTGCACAAACATGCAACAATGGTGTGCGGTGAAGTGAATACAAGTGTGTGACATACATATCATGCAAAGAAGGTATCAAGACAAAGTAATTACAGTAGCAACATCATATAAAATAATTCACAATCCAATTACAAAGAAAACATCTCAAAGATATAATTACAATCTTAGTACGAAAACTAGCCAAAACTATGACCTAGGAAGCATTTACAAATTAAAAGAAGTCAAGAAAAGGCATGAATGAAGGGAAATTAATCATGAAAAGTTAAGAGACATGAAATAAATTAGAAAAGGTACCAATGCATCAATCAAAGCATACTAACATTCATAAGTAAAATCTACAAGCAAATTACTTGGGGGAACAAAAATTAATCCATACATGAGTATGCAAAAGTGTGTGCATGGGTGCTTGAGCATACTTGTGATAAGTGTCACATAAGAGTGGGATCAGAAGCAGTACATAATGAGGTAAGACTCATACAAATCACACAAAAAACAAATAGCATGCATCAATACCACAATTAGCACAAAAGTTATTAAAAGAAGAAGTCAAAAATTCAACCTTAAGAGTCAACTTAAACAAGTCTACAAGTCAACAAGTAAAATAATTGTCAAGAGGAAAATAAAAGAGGTAATCCAATATATTAGGTCATTAGATTAAACAACATAATCAAGACATACAAACAAAACATGTTCAAATGCATCTCAAACAAAAGAAAAACTTGCACTCAAAAGCATACAAAATTAGGGTTTGAAAACATCAAAACAAGCTCAACTTCAAAACCTTGGATGAGAATCAAACAAAAATGGTATTAATTGAACAATTAAGACATTTGTGACTTGCATAATAAGTTAACTCAATATGAGATACATGAGCAACAAATGTAGAAGACTAAACTTCAATACACAAAACAAATCACCTAATTGATAGTCAATCATCCTAAAAGATGGAACAACACTAGTCTAAAATCAATGATGGATGATATAAACTAAGTGTGGATAGAAAATTGGATACTTATGGGTCCTAGTAAGTGGTATATCCCTATCACAAGTATCTATCATGACTTATAAGAACTTGAACAATGCTATCAATTTAACATGCTAAAGTGTCATGACAATATGCAAGTTTAGTCCTTTATGCTCAAAGCAAAGATTATCAAATGGAATTAAAATTGGGGTTCTTATATGCTATTGGGGATGATACCAACATAAAGATACCTTAAGGGGACAAAGATAATAAGAAGCATCATTGAAATCTTAAAGAGAAAGATAGTCTAAGCTACAATGGTGACCAATTTAGCTTCCCAAAAGAGACCAAGATGGAATGACAATGAATGATCATCAATGGGTTCATAGAAGCATCAGGTTATGACAAAACAAACATACAAGATTAAGATCAAGATGAATTATAAACAAATTTCTTCACTTAAGGCATTTGAGGGTGGTGCATAAAGCTATCTCCTAAACCATGATCATGAGCAACATCAAACCATATGAACAAAAGAAAATGGAAAAATTGTAAGAACTTGAATGGTCATATGGTTGAACTCAAGTTTGCAAAAGAAAATGAGGATAAAATAATAAGAAGATATCCCTCATGGATTGCACATGTGCATTCCTTACATCTATGATCTAAACAAAACATTGATGCATGTACAAAAAGTAATTGGACAAAGGAATAGAAGCATGGGTTATAAAATTGGAAATAAAATGTTACAATTCTTACATGATGCCAACAAGTCAGAAAAAAAGATTGAGACAAACATTAACACAACTTATATTGGAAAAAAATCAAACAAAGTTAATATAACCTAGAAGGATCACTAATTGGAAACCCTAATTTGACTTAATGGGGAAAAAGTAAACCTAATCCTAAAAATTTAATAAAATTAGTTCTAAGATCCTAGGGTACTACATTATCATATTCAAAACATAAATGGTCTCAAAAGTTAAGGGAAATTAGTCAAACAAATGCAACTTCTACCCTAAGTAACCAAAGTTGACTAGATTTAGATAGATCAATCAAAAATAGGAAAAGGGCCTATAAAAACTAAACAAAATTGTTTTAGAACATTTGAGGCTTATAAAAGTCTGAATCAATCAACTTGGATCCTTGAATATTTGAAGAAAATTGAAAATAAAATTCATCTTTCAAGACAAGTGGAGATAGAGCTCAAACTAGACAAGTTTTGTAAAGTATTTTGGCAAAAATAGAAATTCAATTGATAAATTCAAATAAAATTGATTTTAGTGAGCTCAGGACATTCAAAGATTCAAATCAAAGATTAAATGATATTTACAAGTTTCAAATGATCAACAATTTAATCCAAACTTGTGATCCAAGCAACAAAAACCCTAAAAAAGGCATTCACAAACCCAATATTCAAAATTAAATAAAATCAGTGATATAAATCACAAACAAAATTCAAAAATCGGTATAATACTATAAGGACTCTAAAAAATATTTCTTGAAATTTTTTATATTCAAGGAAAATGGTAAGAATAATAAAAATGCATAATATGGCATGCAAATTAATTATTTAATGCAAAACAATATTTAATCATACAAAAATGCAAAAATCATGAAATAAAATTCAGAGATATATTATACATGAATAAAATGATTTAAAATATTTTTTATGCAATTTTTATATGAGGGAAAACGATGTTAATCATAATTAAAATGCATGAAACTTATTTAATCATGCAAAAAATGCAAAATTATGGAATAAAATTCTGAAATGTAACATACATGAATAAAATAATGCAAAATATTTTTTATGCAATTTTTATATGAGGAAAAATATTTTTTAGAACTATAAATATCCATGAAATGCAACATAATTCATGAATTTATTTAATTATGCAAAAATTAGAAAATTATGAAATAAAAATCAGGGATCAAGTATAAACCAATCAAATGATCTGAAATAATTTTTGTAGTTTGAAAATGGTTTTAATAAAAATATTACACAAAAATCAATTAATTAAACTATAAATGTTTTTTTTAACAATCAAATTATTTTTAAAAATTATGCAAAAAATACACAAAGTTAGAAATAATATTCTAAGACTACCCTAATTTTTTTTAGAATTTTTGGAAGAGTTTTGATCAAGACAATAAAATCACAAAAACAATTAAAACAAAATTCATTCAAAGATGAACACAACCAATCAGGTGTTGACACCTAATCATCTTCAACCTCCAACACTATGCCCTAAACGCGTTTTTGTTCGGACCATACACCCAACTTCTGATCATCATAACTTCCTCATTTCTCAATCATTTTCATGATTCAAAGCACAAAATGAAGATCACATGGCAAGGAACAACAAACAACTCGTGGATTTCAAAATAATCAAACATACATCAAGAAATCAGAGCACGAAAATTACAAAAATCATCCAAAGCCAAAATTTCAGAACTTCATATCATGCAATGTGCTTCACAAACAAGCAAATATATACATCAAACCTAATGTTTGGCCAGATATCCTGATTATATCCAAAACCCTAATTTTGCACCTTGTGTTAGGAGATAGCCAATCAAGCTTTAAACCTCAGATCTTCTAAATATATTGAGAAATTCTTTGAACCAAGATAGCATAAATGATAGTTGGGAGATAATACTTCAAAATATTGGCTCAACCATGCTTCACACTCTACAATGAATCCAAAACCCTAATTTCCTCAAATGGGTGACATAGATGAATTCCTCTTCAATTCTTTGCAAAACTTCAATTCCTGAAGAATCAAAGACATCAATGGGGTGTCTTGAGCTATAATACATCATAGCTTCTTGAGAGATCCAAGGATATGAGAGCTTGAGTCCCCCTTAGAACCACTTGCTAACACAATCAACCTCCATAGCTTGTAGAGAATTTGAGATCAGAAGAAACTTTGATCCTATCACAATGTATGAGTGCAATGCAATATGATGTTTATGATGAAACATAAGCCTAAATCAAGAGGGTAAATTTTGGGGTGCAATAGTTAAACCCTACGACTCTATCCAGAAGTCGCTCCATTCAAGAAAACATCACTCTCTACTATGTTCATGTCCTTAACAATCCTAACCAGAAGCCTTAGTCGTTTCACAACACATTCTTCTAATACTTCGTCTAGTCTTACTTGGAAATTTATTCTCTCAAGGTTTTCAACTTGGACCCATTCACATCGAGTTGCATAGCTTCATACTCCATGGCAGTCCAATTTGGTCGAACATTCCCCATCCTCAATGTTTGCCAAATTCATCCTTGTTTAACACCCTACACTGAACTTCATTTCCTCTCTATTGATTACATACATCATCTCGAAACCATATATATCCACCTTTGTGCCTCCCGATTGACACATTCGAATGCACTTCCACGCACCCTCAAATAACGTCATATAAGCGGTTGTCGAATTCCTCGGTCCCAACTTCTAGTTCCCATATGCTCGACTTGAATCGTTCCCAGTCTATCCTCTTTGCACAAAAAAACTTCTTATTTGGTCCTTCCCCCAGTCTTAGACAAAATCACTACCATCGCAATTCACAAGGATGTACCATCCTATAACTACTACCTCGACATCATACAACCCCACACAACGTCCTACCAACGAAATCCAATTCTGACGGTTGACCTACAACCATCGCCCAAGTCTTCGTGCATACTCATAAGGGCACAAGACACAACCACGAAAAATCTATTTCAGGTAAAAATACTTTTTGTCAATTAATTATTAATACTCTTAAGTACAACCACTGTCTCCAAAATACCTCACCACAAAGGAACCACACAGTCTGCTCTCTGTCGACCCATTAACAATATCTCTCTGGATTATGGTGGATCCTTGAGATACTAGGGCGAACGAAACATTTCTCAGAGGGTTCCTCTTTGGAATGTGCTTCCTCTCAATACACTTGTTACAAGTATTCCACTTACACCCACTACAAACTTATCTGGTTCTCCTTACGTCTGTTGCGCTACTTTGATCTCAACCCGTCACACATTTCTCGAAATCTACTGAGTCACACTTCCTCCCTATCGTCCTTGATTCCATTACTCTACTACACCTTGCTCGATCCCTTATATAACATCAGTCATTTCTTGGAATTTTATCAAATTGCAATACTTTCGAGAGTCTTAAACACGCTTAACAAAGATCACTCCTCGAGGTTGAGTAATTCTAAAATAAGGTTACTACTGACTTCATTAGTCTTGTCTGGGTCCACAAATACTACTTAGTTACACACTTCGGTTTCGGAACGTCTAACATCGAATACTTACTAAATATAAGTTCATCTCAAAACCACTGACTTCCACATAGTACAACTGCTACAATATCACTTTCAAGTTTTCCATAGTTCCTCCCTAACCACACAACTTCACATTGTTAGCGCGACAACACCCTTGATAACTCCTCAAACTTAACCGATGCAATAATCCTTTCACAATTACATTGCGCCCAAGAAATCGACTAATACTATTTCTAATACTTTAGATTTCCTTTAGGACCACTGACTTACTCTACAA
Organism: Vicia sativa; assembly: GCA_021764765.1. NCBI lineage: Eukaryota > Viridiplantae > Streptophyta > Magnoliopsida > Fabales > Fabaceae > Vicia > Vicia sativa. The sequence goes on along the minus strand of CM038793.1, from coordinate 197,298,199 downwards.
ACCAATACTAATCCTCATACGATCTCCTCATACTCGACGAAAACTTTAATTCCCACTTAAAGCTGCTAAGATTGCTCAGTGTCATGCCTCACTAATTATGGAGCTGCTACAAGACCAACTATCTCAATTGCGCTTCCAAACGCAACATTTCTAATGTCTTGAGCTCGACTATCATACAAGAATCATACCTCGTGCTTCAAACTTTCCCCCTTGGAATTTCTCGGCACTCTAAACCCAATGTGTCTCTACTTACCGAGACTGACCTTACTTCATTCCTGAGAGTCTGTAGATATTCCCTTAGATACATCTCATATCGGCCAAACTAAAATACGCTTCATTTATTCCAACACTGATCATCAATCGTAAAGGCTATCCACACAACACGCCGACTGAGATATAACAATTTCACATCTGTTCCACCTCTAGCATTCATGCATATTCGTCACTTACCACTTTACAAAACGAGAAACATTGATAGGTACTGCCTGATATTACCCATGCGGTTACGACGACTCAAGGTTTTCGTAAGTGTAGCATCAAAACTTGATCCATCTCACTATCGCCTGATAGTTCACTACTACCCAGCACGACATATGGATCCTCGCTGCACCTACCTCATGAGAACTCGAGTCCGCGTCTCACGAATACCAATCGAGAACTTAACGTAAGCTTCGGTCAACACTGTCCTACATCTGTAAGATCTCGTGCACGATAGAAATATTATGGTGTTATACCTATCTGGTAGTACTAATATGGTGGTCCAACTCTGAGGCCATGTACTCACGTAACCTACCCAGTAGCGTATAACAATCTCCACACGTATTCTATAGTCACGGTCGACAATGTCTGAACATGTATCCACTAAGGTCATAGTTCCTCAATCACACTCCTTATGATGCTAAAACCTAAGAGCTCCACACTCAAGGTTTACTTACTCGGAAGTAACAAGCTAGATCAGAATGGATAAGAATTTGATTCGAATTGTTATGCCATGCACGTACTCACTTGTACAGTGCATGCATAAGAAATTCTAAGGATAAATCTTCACATAAGAATACCATGGTTCCAAACAGTTTATAATACTTCGATCATCTCGTGGATACTTCGGAAAACACTAGTTTCCATTCATCAAACTTCCCAACTCCATGCGTAGTTCTGTGGCATCACTCGGGATTAGACTAATCATAACCAGTAAGACACTTAGGCCACAACATATTCCGCTTTCACTTGCTTCAGTTGTCGCCTAGCGTAGTTCTAGGACTCATTTACAGATTAGCAAGGACGAAAATGTAGTAGCTCTTCCCCTAATCGGGTGTCCAATGCTTACCCAATTAGATATCACCACTTCTACTCCTCTTATCCAACCTTTACTGGGTAATCCATACACATCTTACGACATATCAAAATAATTCGGTGTAAAACACCATGTTCATCCAAGTACTGCCCATGCCAGGGTAACCAGATAATCTGACTTCTTCGTCCAAATTCCCAAAATTCTTTCGTCCGACGAATTTTCAAGTCATTTCCCGCCACTGGCACCAGGATTGAACAATAAATTTCTAATAGTCTTAGACTTTGTTCCATCTCGATATTCCTTATTATAATCATACTCAAGTTCCTCACGAAATTTACTCCACTGCTACTGGGATACATATAAGGCCTCACTTCGCCCAATAAAATCTTGGAAACTCCCGTGGTTTCAAACCTTACAATAATAGTTCGGTCGTCGACCATTCCATATCAAACGCTCCATTCATGCTCAAAAATCCCCACACTTTCCCAATTCAACGGGTTTCCACCACTTCAACTGAGTCACTTAGGATCTTACACATCCTCGTGGTGGCTCCACCATGATTCTATCCATCACATATGCAGTCACTGAGGTGATCAGGCTCAATAACTAAATACTACAGTAGCAGAAATTAGGATAGTAACACACACATTTGAGGAAGAAGATAATTGCTAATGATGTTTCATGGCAGGGACAAGAATTGACCTGCTCTGATACCAACTGTAACACCCCACACATATATGTCTAGAATAATATGTAGTGATGCTATAAATGGTACAATAAACATACATATAGATGAATAAGACAAGAATTTAAAACTGAATACAATAAAAATCTTAATCATAATGTATCCAAGAAACTTGTCTTCAACATCGCACAACGGAAAGATAACAGCTACAAAGGTCTTCTTGCCATCTACTCGTCTGTAATCCTTGAAACCGATCATCTAACGATTCTACCACTTATAACTTTTTCCTAAAAAATAATAAGAGGATTGGGGTGAGATCACTAAATCTCAGTGAGTTCCCCTATCTTACTGGTTTGCTCAGTTCTAAATGGTACATGCATCACAAATGGATTCACCTAGAATTCGGGTTTTATGCCTCCTGACTAGGTACAGGTACATTACAAGGGGAACACCACCAATGGAATTCCCTTAACTATCCAATGGTATGTAACAAACACAAACCAAATACAACAAGTATGCAAACTCGTACCCGAGTACGAGTAATCCAGAAGTATGTTCTACCTTCTATCTAGGCAACACAAATCACACCCTCGATGAGTTACCCATATGCATAATGTCAAGAGACTTGTATAAGTTCATCCGCAAGATGAGTCAGATCATTCCTATATGGAATTCCGTCCGTGACGATCCCACGAGGTGACATTGCCTATATGGCATCACAACCACGTTGATCATCCATACGCCGATGAGTAACACTAATACGAAACGCCTTCTTGATGCATAGCCCACTGGGTGATAGCCTAATGGTCTTGCCTATGTGGAACCATTAAAGATGAGTTAAGAATCTACGGAGTGGTATTTTCTATGTGGCACCACAATCCCACCATATCAAGCACGCCGACGCTTACGTCCGTTGGAACGCCCTTAATTGGCCCACCCAGAACGCATCACAATGGTAGCTTAGGTGTGTATGCCATACCGAATATCCAGATAATTACGCCCGATGGAAATGCCCAATAATTGACCCATCCAGGTCATCGGAACGGTAATAACAAATTGGACCATGTCCATAGTCATATGTGATTTACCACCTGATAGTCTAGGTCTACTTCGATTCGAGCATAAATCAATCTCCACAATCGCAAACATATCAGCCACTAAAGCAAAACACATCCAAATCGCTTACCCCAAAACGATTGGAAATTCACAGATTCATGCATAATCCTCCAATAGGTAAATACAATTTAAGCATGACATACATACTAAACATCATTAATTTCCATGACCATTTAGACTAACCTTAGTCACATACCAATAACACGATTATGCATATACTCAATTAAAGTCATTGCAATGAATAGTTCTTGTAACTAGAGCCATTCTGCATTAGGGGAAGAAATAATTTTATTCTATCCAAGGGAGTGCGCTGAGCGGGGTTACGCCAGCTTGGGCTTTTCAAGTCACGGGGGCGGCTGGCGTGTTGTAAAAACCAAAACTAAGACAGTTTTGTTTATGAGTTCCAAGAATCTATTTTCCTTCACTTCTACTAACAAAAACATGTTAGCTAATCACAAAATTAGTAGAATAACATGGAATTAAGTGCATGCAATCACAATTACTCATTCTAATCCTTATTCCCAAACATGCAAGGTCAATAACCACAATTCCTACCCCAAGTTTCTAACAAATACTCACCTAGGTTAAAAGAGGTTTGGATGATGATCTTGCTACCATTGAACCCTTATCATGCTCAACATTCTATCTCCATTATCAAGAAATCCGTAATGCCTTTTCTCCACTTTCCACCAAGAAACTCCAATCTTCAAATGCATTTTTCTCCTTCAAAACATAAGCTATGAAGATGAATTAATATATCAAATTGAAGGGAATTCCGTAAGCTTTCTAAAATATCCCAAATTACCTCAATCCGAGTTGTGAGCTAGGAGTTATGGCCTGATAAGTGAGAGATGCTCTTGGAGTGAGAAAATAGAGACTGAATATGGAGATGATGGCTCTCTCTCTCTCTCTCTCTCTCTCTCTCTCTCTCTCTCTCTCTCTCTCTCTCTCTCTCTCTCTCTCTCAATATCCACAATATCCTTCAACTAAATCACAATTACAACAATGACATGTAGTTCATTTCTAACTAACATCCACTAATTCCTTCTTATTACATCTTGTATAAAAATTCACATATACATATTTTTACCATGTAGGAATAGGGATGTTACAACTATTATATTTTCATGAATAAAAGTCAAACTATAGTTTTTCAAATGAATTATGTGTCACTTCTTTTATGATAATTGCATTTAACTATTGAGGTAATTAAAATGTTTCCAAAGAAAAAATGTCAACGTTGGTTTATTCTTGCATGGCGTTTTACCAAGTTTCCCGATCGTATTTCAATACAAGAGCAACTAGCAAATAAAAATATCAATTCAATTCAAAAAAAGTTGAAATTTTTTATTATAATATTTGTTTTATCCTTCGTCTTAATAAATAAATTATTTTTTGTAATGCCTAAGTCACTTAAAATGGTAACGTACTATACTCGTAGCCGTGAAAGACATAACTTTAATTCACTCAAAGTTAAATATTTATTTCATAGTTAGGCATGATGAGTTAAAAACAAGTTAATTAAAAATTAATTCTTTAGTTACTTAGAATTGTTCTTTCTAATTTAATAAATAAGTTTGCACCAACAATTATAACTTTTCGTATAAATATTGGACCTGACCTCTCCAAATTATCCATCAAACTAAATACAATTCTCATTTAAAATTTCAATAAATTGTATATCTTTTACTTTCATAATGAGATCAAACAATACTATTTCATCCATTATGATTCTCTTATTTTATCTTATTTTTGCTTCAACCCTTGTCTCCTCCACGAATATTCCTAAGACACCGCCGCCTCATCCAAAAACACCACCTCCTTCATCAACACTCCCACCAAGTCATATGATACCACCACCTCATCTCATCACACCACCATATATTCCACCTTCTTCCATTACATCTTCTACACCCCGCCAAGTTTGACGATTGCACCACCTTGTCCTAGTACACCACCAACTACAACATATCCATCTGCACCCCTTCAAATCCTATAATAATACCCCCCAAAGTCTCTCTTCCCACACTATCACCAAGTCCTATGACATCGCCACCAAAGATATCTCCTTCCACACCTCCTCCAAGTCCAATAACAACGCCCCCTATGAACCCTCCTTTCATACCACCACACAGACATTCGATAACACCCCCAATGATCACTCCTTCCACTCCACCCCCAAGTCCAACGTCAACACCCACTATGATCCCTCCTTCTACACCACCCCAAATATATTTGGCACCTCAGCCTAAGATAACTCCTACGATGCCGCCTACTTGTCAAATAGGAAAATTTAGTGTTTGTACCAATGTGTTGAAAGTTCTGAACTTAGGGATTGGACAAGATATTAAGCCTTGTTGTAACCTCATCAATGGTCTTATTGATCTTGAAGCCTCTTTATGTCTTTGCGCCGCACTTAAGGCTAATATCTTGGGAATCATCATTATTGATCTTAAAATTCCTTTGCAAATAATCTTGAACCGGTGTAGGAAACATATGCCTAACGGTTTCACATGCAAGCATTAAGACCAATAAAACATATGACCGGTATGATGGCTTATGCACGCCATTGCAAATGGGTTATTCCTATTATACTATATTAACGAAATAAATTATAATCTTTTACTATCATCCTTATATTAATAATATATATATATATATATATATATATATATATATATATATATTTGTATTGTTTTGTTTAAATTTGATATCGATGTAAGCCGTTGCATGTGTCGGTTGTGGTTGGGAGTCAAGAATGATAAAGTAGTAGATATTTTATTGACATATAGTTTATGCAATTCAATGTCATAATTATATATTAATAATCATATGATCTTTCTAAAGTGTTTATTTTGTATCATCTTCATTAAATATTGGTATTATCTTAAAATATATTCTTGAGTTATTTATCTTTTTTATTCCATATAAAAACTAGAGTTATTGCTCCACAAATAGAACTAGAATGATTTATATATTTTCAATTGGCAAAAGTATAGTTAAAGTAGTTTGAGAGCTGTTTGAAAGAGCTAATAATATTTTTCATAAGTTTTTTTAAAATTCATTAATTCAAACAACTTATTATCACCTAGATTATTTCTACCCTTTCATTTGTTAATCCAGACGCACGAGCAAGATTCTTTCGTTTGTGTAACTATGCATCATACAATAAGTTCAATTCAGAAACTTACGGTTAATTATAAAAATTTAAATAGAGAAATACACTTAGAAAGTCATTTTCAAAATTAGGTCGAGGGAACTAGCCCTAAATTGTAACAACACGTTGTTATATGATGAAGGTAATGTTCAGTAAGTCGTGTTGATGTTATTTCACATAAGGCGTAATGATGATGAAAAAGAATGAAAAATATTCAATTTCATCAATAGGATAAATAAAAAAAATTAACTTGATGAAAATGGTAAAATATAAATAACTATATAATAATAAGTAAGTAAAAGCTAGAAATATGATATCGAAATTGAAAATATTTTTTGTGTTGTTGTTTGACATTTGTGATTAATTTTCCTATTTATTTTTCATTGGTCTTGCGATTTGTAATCTCATGCTAGAGTTCCATTTGTATCTCAGTTAGTGTTACAATATACTCTTGACATTTCATTTAAAGTTTGGTATATTGAAATTATAGTATGTAAAAGATTTTGTGTAGCATTTAACACATTAATAATTCTCAATATCCCTAACTACATTACGTATAAGGCGGCTTGGGCATGTTATCAACGACTATGTATAAATATTGCATTTTTCTAGTACTGATTAAAGTAAAATAGTATATGATTTAAGATAAGGTAGAATAGGTTTTACTACGTTAATGCTTCTAATTTTTAAGACTTGATATCTTTAAAACTTTGATAGTTGAATTGAAATACATATCACAAATAAAATTCATATTTGAGGACTTCAAATATGATCAAGAGAAAATTTAAATGTTTAGGATTTATATTTTATAGAAGAAGTTGTTGGCTTATAATTGTTTATGAGTGCAAAAAAGAACTTTTTTACATATAGAATTTTTTAGTTTTTGTAACAAAATGTATACAATATTACATAATATTACCAATTATGTGACACAAACCCAAAAAATAATTAATTTATTAAAAAAAAAAAAAAGTAAACATAGAGGGATATTGTCTTATAATAATTTGCTATATGCAAAATATTTGCTCATGTTTTAGATCTAGATTCCATTCACGAGTCTTTCGTGAACCTTGTCTTTCACGGCTGTTTATGACACCTAATTGATTGGTTGATTCTTTCTCTAACAACTTATGTGTGGTTTTATTCAATAGAATTGAGGCACGCATCAGTATTTTCTATAAGTGATTTTTTCTGCTACGATGAAATTACTTTTTTAAATTATTACGAAGATATATGAATAGGGACTAAATAAAAAGCACTAATAATCAAATCAAATATATTTTATGTTAGCTATTATTTGGTTGATTCTAAATTAAATTTTTTTATTATATTTAAAGAGAACGTAGGAAAAGAAATGTTTTGGTTGAATAGTTTAAAATTATATCTTAAAGATGGATTGCATTGATATAATAAAAATGTTAGGAAAGTTATTTTGCAATTCATCATTTATTTTAGGTTCATGTATTATAATTTGTTAAATTTGACTACTTTTTGAATCAATGTGCTGTATCGTGTAGTACTAATATATTTTCGTGAATAAAAGTCAAACTATAGTTTTCAAATGAATTATGTGTCACTTCTTTTATGATAATTGCATTTAACTATTGAGGTAATTCAAATGTTTCCAAAGTAAAATGTCAACTTTTGTTTATTCTTGCATGGCGTTTACCAAGTTTCACGATCGTATTTAGTTACAAGAGCAACTAGCAAATAAAAATATCAATTCAATTCAAAAAGTTGAAATTTTTATTATAATATTTGTTTTATCCTTCGTCTTCATAAATAAATTCTTTTTGTAATGCCTAAGTCCCTTAAAATGGTAACATACTATACTAGTAGCGAAAGACATAACTTTAATTCATTCAAAGTCGAATATTTATTTCATAGTTAGGCATGATGAGTTAAAAATAGTTAACTAAAATTAATTCTTTAATTACTTCAAATTGTTCTTTCTAATCTAATAAATAAGTTTTGGTTGAATAGTTTAAAATTATATCTTAAAGATGGATTGCATTGATATAATGAAAAATGTTAGGAAATTTATTTTGCAATTCATCATATATTTAGGTTCGTGTATTGTAATTTCTTAAATTTAACTACTTTTTGTATCAATGTGTTCTATTCAGATATTAGTAATATATTTTCATGAATAAAAGTAAAACTATAGTTTTTCAAATGAATAATGCATCACTTCTTTTAAGATAATTGCATTTTACTATTGAGGTAATTCAAATGATTCCAAAGTAACAATGTCAATTTTTGTTTATTCTTGCATGACGTTTTACCAAGTTTCTCGATCGTATTTAGTTTCAAGAGCAACTAGCAAATAAAAATATCAATTCAATTCAAAAAAAGTTGAAATTTTTTATTATAATATTTGTTTTATCCTTCGTCTTCATAAATAAATTATTTTTTGTAATGCCTAAGTCCCTTAAAAAGGTAACATACTATACTTGTAGCCGTGAAAGACATAACTTTAATTCACTCAAAGTCAAATATTTATTTCATAGTTAGGCATGATGAGTTAAAAAATAGTTAATTAAAAATTAATTCTTTAATTACTTCAGATTGTTCTTTCTAATCTAATATATAAGTTTGCACCAACAATTATAAATTTTCGTATAAATATTGGACTGACCTCTCAAATTATCCATCAAACTAAATACAACTCTCATTTAAAATTTCAATAAATTGTATCTCTTTTAGTTTCACAATGAGATCAAAGAATACTATTCCATCCATTATGATTTTCTTCTTTTATCTTATTTTTGCTTCAACCCTTGTCTCTTCCACGAAAATTCCTAAGACACCGCCGCCTCATCCAAAAACACCACCTCCTTCATCAACACTCCCACCAAGTCATATGACACCACCACCTCATCTCATGACACCACCAAATATTCCACCTCCTTCCATTCCATCTTCTACACCCCCACCAAGTTTGACGATTGCACCACCTTGTCCTAATACACCACCAACTACAACATATCCATCTGCACCACCTTCAAATTCTATAACAACACCCCCTATAGTATCTCCTTCCACACCATCACCAAGTCCTACAGAAACACCTCCTATGGTGTCTCCATCCACACCATCCCCAAGTCCTATAACATCGCCGCCAATGATATCTCCTTCCACACCTCCTCCAAGTCCTATAACAACTCCCCATATGATCTCTCCTTCCATACCACCACCAAGTCATTCGATAACACCCCCAATGATCACTCCTTCCACTCCACCCCCAAGTCCAACGTCAACACCCACTATGATCCCTCCTTCTACACCACCCCAAATATATTTGGCACCTCAGCCTAAGATAACTCCTACGATGCCGCCTACTTGTCAAATAGGAAAATTTAGTGTTTGTACCAATGTGTTGAAAGTTCTGAACTTAGGGATTGGACAAGATATTAAGCCTTGTTGTAACCTCATCAATGGTCTTATTGATCTTGAAGCCTCTTTATGTCTTTGCGCCGCACTTAAGGCTAATATCTTGGGAATCATCATTATTGATCTTAAAATTCCTTTGCAAATAATCTTGAACCGGTGTAGGAAACATATGCCTAACGGTTTCACATGCAAGCATTAAGACCAATAAAACATATGACCGGTATGATGGCTTATGCACGCCATTGCAAATGGGTTATTCCTATTATACTATATTAACGAAATAAATTATAATCTTTTACTATCATCCTTATATTAATAATATATATATATATGTATTGTTTTGTTTAAATTTGATATCGATGTAAGCCGTTGCATGTGTCGGTTGTGGTTGGGAGTCAAGAATGATAAAGTAGTAGATATTTTATTGACATATAGTTTATGCAATTCAATGTCATAATTATATATTAATAATCATATGATCTTTCTAAAGTGTTTATTTTGTATCATCTTCATTAAATATTGGTATTATCTTAAAATATATTCTTGAGTTATTTATCTTTTTTATTCCATATAAAAACTAGAGTTATTGCTCCACAAATAGAACTAGAATGATTTATATATTTTCAATTGGCAAAAGGATAGTTAAAGTAGTTTGAGAGCTGTTTGAAAGAGCTAATAATATTTTTCATAAGTTTTTTTAAAATTCATTAATTCAAACAACTTATTATCACCTAGATTATTTCTACCCTTTCATTTGTTAATCCAGACGCACGAGCAAGATTCTTTCGTTTGTGTAACTATGCATCATACAATAAGTTCAATTCAGAAACTTACGGTTAATTATAAAAATTTAAATAGAGAAATACACTTAGAAAGTCATTTTCAAAATTAGGTCGAGGGAACTAGCCCTAAATTGTAACAACACGTTGTTATATGATGAAGGTAATGTTCAGTAAGTCGTGTTGATGTTATTTCACATAAGGCGTAATGATGATGAAAAAGAATGAAAAATATTCAATTTCATCAATAGGATAAATAAAAAAATTTAACTTGATGAAAATGGTAAAATATAAATAACTATATAATAATAAGTAAGTAAAAGCTAGAAATATGATATCGAAATTGAAAATATTTTTTGTGTTGTTGTTTGACATTTGTGATTAATTTTCCTATTTATTTTTCATTGGTCTTGCGATTTGTAATCTCATGCTAGAGTTCCATTTGTATCTCAGTTAGTGTTACAATATACTCTTGACATTTCATTTAAAGTTTGGTATATTGAAATTATAGTATGTAAAAGATTTTGTGTAGCATTTAACACATTAATAATTCCCAATATCCCTAACTACATTACGTATAAGGCGGCTTGGGCATGTTATCAACGACTATGTATAAATATTGCATTTTCTAGTACTGATTAAAGTAAAATAGTATATGATTTAAGATAAGGTAGAATAGGTTTTACTACGTTAATGCTTCTAATTTTTAAGACTTGATATCTTTAAAACTTTGATAGTTGAATTGAAATACATATCACAAATAAAATTCATATTTGAGGACTTCAAATATGATCAAGAGAAAATTTAAATGTTTAGGATTTATATTTTATAGAAGAAGTTGTTGGCTTATAATTGTTTATGAGTGCAAAAAAGAACTTTTTTACATATAGAATTTTTTAGTTTTTGTAACAAAATGTATACAATATTACATAATATTACCAATTATGTGACACAAACCCAAAAAATAATTAATTTATTAAAAAAAAAAAAGTAAACATAGAGGGATATTGTCTTATAATAATTTGCTATATGCAAAATATTTGCTCATGTTTTAGATCTAGATTCCATTCACGAGTCTTTCGTGAACCTTGTCTTTCACGGCTGTTTATGACACCTAATTGATTGGTTGATTCTTTCTCTAACAACTTATGTGTGGTTTTATTCAATAGAATTGAGGCACGCATCAGTATTTTCTATAAGTGATTTTTTCTGCTACGATGAAATTACTTTTTTAAATTATTACGAAGATATATGAATAGGGACTAAATAAAAAGCACTAATAATCAAATCAAATATATTTTATGTTAGCTATTATTTGGTTGATTCTAAATTAAATTTTTTTATTATATTTAAAGAGAACGTAGGAAAAGAAATGTTTTGGTTGAATAGTTTAAAATTATATCTTAAAGATGGATTGCATTGATATAATAAAAAATGTTAGGAAAGTTATTTTGCAATTCATCATTTATTTTAGGTTCATGTATTATAATTTGTTAAATTTGACTACTTTTTTGAATCAATGTGCTGTATACGTGTAGTACTAATATATTTTCGTGAATAAAAGTCAAACTATAGTTTTTCAAATGAATTATGTGTCACTTCTTTTATGATAATTGCATTTAACTATTGAGGTAATTCAAATGTTTCCAAAGTAAAAATGTCAACTTTTGTTTATTCTTGCATGGCGTTTTACCAAGTTTCACGATCGTATTTAGTTACAAGAGCAACTAGCAAATAAAAATATCAATTCAATTCAAAAAAAGTTGAAATTTTTTATTATAATATTTGTTTTATCCTTCGTCTTCATAAATAAATTCTTTTTTGTAATGCCTAAGTCCCTTAAAATGGTAACATACTATACTAGTAGCCGCGAAAGACATAACTTTAATTCATTCAAAGTCGAATATTTAATTCATAGTTAGGCATGATGAGTTAAAAAATAGTTAACTAAAATTAATTCTTTAATTACTTCAAATTGTTCTTTCTAATCTAATAAATAAGTTTTGGTTGAATAGTTTAAAATTATATCTTAAAGATGGATTGCATTGATATAATGAAAAATGTTAGGAAATTTATTTTGCAATTCATCATATATTTAGGTTCGTGTATTGTAATTTCTTAAATTTAACTACTTTTTTGTATCAATGTGTTCTATTCGTATATTAGTAATATATTTTCATGAATAAAAGTAAAACTATAGTTTTTCAAATGAATAATGCATCACTTCTTTTAAGATAATTGCATTTTACTATTGAGGTAATTCAAATGATTCCAAAGTAACAATGTCAATTTTGTTTATTCTTGCATGGCGTTTACCAAGTTTCTCGATCGTATTTAGTTTCAAGAGCAACTAGCAAATAAAAATATCAATTCAATTCAAAAAAAGTTGAAATTTTTTATTATAATATTTGTTTTATCCTTCGTCTTCATAAATAAATTATTTTTTGTAATGCCTAAGTCCCTTAAAAAGGTAACATACTATACTTGTAGCCGTGAAAGACATAACTTTAATTCACTCAAAGTCAAATATTTATTTCATAGTTAGGCATGATGAGTTAAAAAAATAGTTAATTAAAAATTAATTCTTTAATTACTTCAGATTGTTCTTTCTAATCTAATATATAAGTTTGCACCAACAATTATAAATTTTCGTATAAATATTGGACCTGACCTCTCCAAATTATCCATCAAACTAAATACAACTCTCATTTAAAATTTCAATAAATTGTATCTCTTTTAGTTTCACAATGAGATCAAAGAATACTATTCCATCCATTATGATTTTCTTCTTTTATCTTATTTTTGCTTCAACCCTTGTCTCTTCCACGAAAATTCCTAAGACACCGCCGCCTCATCCAAAAACACCACCTCCTTCATCAACACTCCCACCAAGTCATATGACACCACCACCTCATCTCATGACACCACCAAATATTCCACCTCCTTCCATTCCATCTTCTACACCCCCACCAAGTTTGACGATTGCACCACCTTGTCCTAATACACCACCAACTACAACATATCCATCTGCACCACCTTCAAATTCTATAACAACACCCCCTATAGTATCTCCTTCCACACCATCACCAAGTCCTACAGAAACACCTCCTATGGTGTCTCCATCCACACCATCCCCAAGTCCTATAACATCGCCGCCAATGATATCTCCTTCCACACCTCCTCCAAGTCCTATAACAACTCCCCATATGATCTCTCCTTCCATACCACCACCAAGTCATTCGATAACACCCCCAATGATCACTCCTTCCACTCCACCCCCAAGTCCAACGTCAACACCCACTATGATCCCTCCTTCTACACCACCCCAAATATTTTTGGCACCTCCGCCTAAGATAACTCCTACGACGCCACCTACTTGTCAAATAGGAAAATTTAGTGTTTGTGCCAATGTGTTGAAAGTTCTTGAACTTAGGGATTGGACAAGATATTAAGCCTTGTTGTAACCTCATCAATGGTCTTATTGATCTTGAAGCCTCTTTATGTCTTTGCGCCGCACTTAAGGCTAATATCTTGGGAATCATCATTATTGATCTTAAAATTCCTTTGCAAATAATCTTGAACCGTGTGGAAACATATGCCTAACGGTTTCACATGCAAGCATTAAGACCAATAAAACATATGACCGGTATGATGGCTTATGCGCCATTGCAAATGGGTTATTCCTATTATACTATATTAACGAAATAAATTATAATCTTTTACTATCATCCTTATATTAATAATATATATATATATATATTGTTTTGTTTAAATTTGATATCGATGTAAGCGTTGCATGTGTCGGTTGTGGTTGGGAGTCAAGAATGATAAAGTAGTAGATATTTTATTGACATATAGTTTATGCAATTCAATGTCATAATTATATATTAATAATCATATGATCTTTCTAAAGTGTTTATTTTGTATCATCTTCATTAAATATTGGTATTATCTTAAAATATATTCTTGAGTTATTTATCTTTTTATTCCATATAAAACTAGAGTTATTGCTCCACAAATAGAACTAGAATGATTTATATATTTTCAATTGGCAAAAGGATAGTTAAAGTAGTTTGAGAGCTGTTTGAAAGAGCTAATAATATTTTTCATAAGTTTTTTTAAAATTCATTAATTCAAACAACTTATTATCATCTAGATTATTTCTACCCTTTCATTTGTTAATCCAGACGCACGAGCAAGATTCTTTCGTTTGTGTAACTATGCATCATACAATAAGTTCAATTCAGAAACTTACGGTTACTTATAAAAATTTAAATAGAGAAATACACTTAGAAAGTCATTTTCAAAATTAGGTCGAGGGAACTAGCCCTAAATTGTAACAACACGTTGTTATATGATGAAGGTAATGTTCAGTAAGTCGTGTTGATGTTATTTCACATAAGGCGTAATGATGATGAAAAAGAATGAAAAATATTCAATTTCATCAATAGGATAAATAAAAAATTAACTTGATGAAAATGGTAAAATATAAATAACTATATAATAATAAGTAAGTAAAAGCTAGAAATATGATATCGAAATTGAAAATATTTTTTGTGTTGTTGTTTGACATTTGTGATTAATTTTCCTATTTATTTTTCATTGGTCTTGCGATTTGTAATCTCATGCTAGAGTTCCATTTGTATCTCAGTTAGTGTTACAATATACTCTTGACATTTCATTTAAAGTTTGGTATATTGAAATTATAGTATGTAAAAGATTTTGTGTAGCATTTAACACATTAATAATTCCCAATATCCCTAACTACATTACGTATAAAGTGGCTTGGGCATGTTATCAACGACTATGTATAAATATTGCATTTTTCTAGTACTGATTAAAGTAAAATAGTATATGATTTAAGATAAGGTAGAATAGGTTTTACTACGTTAATGCTTCTAATTTTTAAGACTTGATATCTTTAAAACTTTGATAGTTGAATTGAAATACATATCACAAATAAAATTCATATTTGAGGACTTCAAATATGATCAAGAGAAAATTTAAATGTTTAGGATTTATATTTTATAGAAGAAGTTGTTGGCTTATAATTGTTTATGAGTGCAAAAAAGAACTTTTTTACATATAGAATTTTTTAGTTTTGTAACAAAATGTATACAATATTACATAATATTACCAATTATGTGACACAAACCCAAAAATAATTAATTTATTAAAAAAAAAAGTAAACATAGAGGATATTGTCTTATAATAATTTGCTATATGCAAAATATTTGCTCATGTTTTAGATCTAGATTCCATTCACGAGTCTTTCGTGAACCTTGTCTTTCACGGCTGTTTATGACACCTAATTGATTGGTTGATTCTTTCTCTAACAACTTATGTGTGGTTTTATTCAATAGAATTGAGGCACGCATCAGTATTTTCTATAAGTGATTTTTTCTCGATGAAATTACTTTTTTAAATTATTACGAAGATATATGAATAGGGACTAAATAAAAAGCACTAATAATCAAATCAAATATATTTTATGTTAGCTATTATTTGGTTGATTCTAAATTAAATTTTTTTATTATATTTAAAGAGAACGTAGGAAAAGAAATGTTTTGGTTGAATAGTTTAAAATTATATCTTAAAGATGGATTGCATTGATATAATAAAAAATGTTGGGAAAGTTATTTTGCAATTCATCATTTATTTTAGGTTCATGTATTATAATTTGTTAATTTTGACTACTTTTTTGAATCAATGTGCTGTATACGTGTAGTACTAATATATTTTCGTGAATAAAAGTCAAACTATAGTTTTTCAAATGAATTATGTGTCACTTCTTTTATGATAATTGCATTTAACTATTGAGGTAATTCAAATGTTTCCAAAGTAAAAATGTCAACTTTTGTTTATTCTTGCATGGCGTTTTACCAAGTTTCACGATCGTATTTAGTTACAAGAGCAACTAGCAAATAAAAATATCAATTCAATTCAAAAAAAGTTGAAATTTTTTATTATAATATTTGTTTTATCCTTCGTCTTCATAAATAAATTCTTTTTTGTAATGCCTAAGTCCCTTAAAATGGTAACATACTATACTAGTAGCCGCGAAAGACATAACTTTAATTCATTCAAAGTCGAATATTTATTTCATAGTTAGGCATGATGAGTTAAAAAATAGTTAACTAAAAATTAATTCTTTAATTACTTCAAATTGTTCTTTCTAATCTAATAAATAAGTTTTGGTTGAATAGTTTAAAATTATATCTTAAAGATGGATTGCATTGATATAATGAAAAATGTTAGGAAATTTATTTTGCAATTCATCATATATTTAGGTTCGTGTATTGTAATTTCTTAAATTTAACTACTTTTTTGTATCAATGTGTTCTATTCGTATATTAGTAATATATTTTCATGAATAAAAGTAAAACTATAGTTTTTCAAATGAATAATGCATCACTTCTTTTAAGATAATTGCATTTTACTATTGAGGTAATTCAAATGATTCCAAAGTAACAATGTCAATTTTTGTTTATTCTTGCATGGCGTTTTACCAAGTTTCTCGATCGTATTTAGTTTCAAGAGCAACTAGCAAATAAAAATATCAATTCAATTCAAAAAAAGTTGAAATTTTTTATTATAATATTTGTTTTATCCTTCGTCTTCATAAATAAATTATTTTTTGTAATGCCTAAGTCCCTTAAAAAGGTAACATACTATACTTGTAGCCGTGAAAGACATAACTTTAATTCACTCAAAGTCAAATATTTATTTCATAGTTAGGCATGATGAGTTAAAAAATAGTTAATTAAAAATTAATTCTTTAATTACTTCAGATTGTTCTTTCTAATCTAATATATAAGTTTGCACCAACAATTATAAATTTTCGTATAAATATTGGACCTGACCTCTCCAAATTATCCATCAAACTAAATACAACTCTCATTTAAAATTTCAATAAATTGTATCTCTTTTAGTTTCACAATGAGATCAAAGAATACTATTCCATCCATTATGATTTTCTTCTTTTATCTTATTTTTGCTTCAACCCTTGTCTCTTCCACGAAAATTCCTAAGACACCGCCGCCTCATCCAAAAACACCACCTCCTTCATCAACACTCCCACCAAGTCATATGACACCACCACCTCATCTCATGACACCACCAAATATTCCACCTCCTTCCATTCCATCTTCTACACCCCCACCAAGTTTGACGATTGCACCACCTTGTCCTAATACACCACCAACTACAACATATCCATCTGCACCACCTTCAAATTCTATAACAACACCCCCTATAGTATCTCCTTCCACACCATCACCAAGTCCTACAGAAACACCTCCTATGGTGTCTCCATCCACACCATCCCCAAGTCCTATAACATCGCCGCCAATGATATCTCCTTCCACACCTCCTCCAAGTCCTATAACAACTCCCCCATATGATCTCTCCTTCCATACCACCACCAAGTCATTCGATAACACCCCCAATGATCACTCCTTCCACTCCACCCCCAAGTCCAACGTCAACACCCACTATGATCCCTCCTTCTACACCACCCCAAATATATTTGGCACCTCCGCCTAAGATAACTCCTACGACGCCGCCTACTTGTCAAATAGGAAAATTTAGTGTTTGTGCCAATGTGTTGAAAGTTCTGAACTTAGGGATTGGACAAGATATTAAGCCTTGTTGTAACCTCATCAATGGTCTTATTGATCTTGAAGCCTCTTTATGTCTTTGCGCCGCACTTAAGGCTAATATCTTGGGAATCATCATTATTGATCTTAAAATTCCTTTGCAAATAATCTTGAACCGGTGTGGGAAACATATGCCTAACGGTTTCACATGCAAGCATTAAGACCAATAAAACATATGACCGGTATGATGGCTTATGCACGCCATTGCAAATGGGTTATTCCTATTATACTATATTAACGAAATAAATTATAATCTTTTACTATCATCCTTATATTAATAATATATATATATATATATATATATATATATATATATATATATATATGTATTGTTTTGTTTAAATTTGATATCGATGTAAGCCGTTGCATGTGTCGGTTGTGGTTGGGAGTCAAGAATGATAAAGTACTAGATATTTTATTGACATATAGTTTATGCAATTCAATGTCATAATTATATATTAATAATCATATGATCTTTCTAAAGTGTTTATTTTGTATCATCTTCATTAAATATTGGTATTATCTTAAAATATATTCTTGAGTTATTTATCTTTTTTATTCCATATAAAAACTAGAGTTATTGCTCCACAAATAGAACTAGAATGATTTATATATTTTCAATTGGCAAAAGTATAGTTAAAGTAGTTTGAGAGCTGTTTGAAAGAGCTAATAATATTTTTCATAAGTTTTTTTAAAATTCATTAATTCAAACAACTTATTATCACCTAGATTATTTCTACCCTTTCATTTGTTAATCCAGACGCACGAGCAAGATTCTTTCGTTTGTGTAACTATGCATCATACAATAAGTTCAATTCAGAAACTTACGGTTAATTATAAAAATTTAAATAGAGAAATACACTTAGAAAGTCATTTTCAAAATTAGGTCGAGGGAACTAGCCCTAAATTGTAACAACACGTTGTTATATGATGAAGGTAATGTTCAGTAAGTCGTGTTGATGTTATTTCACATAAGGCGTAATGATGATGAAAAAGAATGAAAAATATTCAATTTCATCAATAGGATAAATAAAAAAATTTAACTTGATGAAAATGGTAAAATATAAATAACTATATAATAATAAGTAAGTAAAAGCTAGAAATATGATATCGAAATTGAAAATATTTTTTGTGTTGTTGTTTGACATTTGTGATTAATTTTCCTATTTATTTTTCATTGGTCTTGCGATTTGTAATCTCATGCTAGAGTTCCATTTGTATCTCAGTTAGTGTTACAATATACTCTTGACATTTCATTTAAAGTTTGGTATATTGAAATTATAGTATGTAAAAGATTTTGTGTAGCATTTAACACATTAATAATTCCCAATATCCCTAACTACATTACGTATAAGGCGGCTTGGGCATGTTATCAACGACTATGTATAAATATTGCATTTTTCTAGTACTGATTAAAGTAAAATAGTATATGATTTAAGATAAGGTAGAATAGGTTTTACTACGTTAATGCTTCTAATTTTCAAGACCTGATATCTTTAAAACTTTGATAGTTGAATTGAAATACATATCACAAATAAAATTCATATTTGAGGACTTCAAATATGATCAAGAGAAAATTTAAATGTTTAGGATTTATATTTTATAGAAGAAGTTGTTGGCTTATAATTGTTTATGAGTGCAAAAAAGAACTTTTTTACATATAGAATTTTTTAGTTTTTGTAACAAAATGTATACAATATTACATAATATTACCAATTATGTGACACAAACCCAAAAATAATTAATTTATTAAAAAAAAAAAGTAAACATAGAGGGATATTGTCTTATAATAATTTGCTATATGCAAAATATTTGCTCATGTTTTAGATCTAGATTCCATTCACGAGTCTTTCGTGAACCTTGTCTTTCACGGTTTTATGACACCTAATTGATTGGTTGATTCTTTCTCTAACAACTTATGTGTGGTTTTGTTCAATAGAATTGAGGCACATCGTATTTTCTATAAGTGATTTTTTCGCTACGATGAAATTACTTTTTAAATTATTACGAAGATATATGAATAGGGACTAAATAAAAAGCACTAATAATCAAATCAAATATATTTTATGTTAGCTATTATTTGGTTGATTCTAAATTAAATTTTTTTATTATATTTAAAGAGAACGTAGGAAAAGAAATGTTTTGGTTGAATAGTTTAAAATTATATCTTAAAGATGGATTGCATTGATATAATAAAAAATGTTAGGAAAGTTATTTTGCAATTCATCATTTATTTTAGGTTCATGTATTATAATTTGTTAAATTTGACTACTTTTTTGAATCAATGTGCTGTATACGTGTAGTACTAATATATTTTCGTGAATAAAAGTCAAACTATAGTTTTTCAAATGAATTATGTGTCACTTCTTTTATGATAATTGCATTTAACTATTGAGGTAATTCAAATGTTTCCAAAGTAAAAATGTCAACTTTTGTTTATTCTTGCATGGCGTTTTACCAAGTTTCACGATCGTATTTAGTTACAAGAGCAACTAGCAAATAAAAATATCAATTCAATTCAAAAAAAGTTGAAATTTTTTATTATAATATTTGTTTTATCCTTCGTCTTCATAAATAAATTCTTTTTTGTAATGCCTAAGTCCCTTAAAATGGTAACATACTATACTAGTAGCCGCGAAAGACATAACTTTAATTCATTCAAAGTCGAATATTTATTTCATAGTTAGGCATGATGAGTTAAAAAATAGTTAACTAAAAATTAATTCTTTAATTACTTCAAATTGTTCTTTCTAATCTAATAAATAAGTTTTGGTTGAATAGTTTAAAATTATATCTTAAAGATGGATTGCATTGATATAATGAAAAATGTTAGGAAATTTATTTTGCAATTCATCATATATTTAGGTTCGTGTATTGTAATTTCTTAAATTTAACTACTTTTTGTATCAATGTGTTCTATTCAGTATATTAGTAATATATTTTCATGAATAAAAGTAAAACTATAGTTTTCAAATGAATAATGCATCACTTCTTTTAAGATAATTGCATTTTACTATTGAGGTAATTCAAATGATTCCAAAGTAACAATGTCAATTTTTGTTTATTCTTGCATGGCGTTTTACCAAGTTTCTCGATCGTATTTAGTTTCAAGAGCAACTAGCAAATAAAAATATCAATTCAATTCAAAAAGTTGAAATTTTTATTATAATATTTGTTTTATCCTTCGTCTTCATAAATAAATTATTTTTTGTAATGCCTAAGTCCCTTAAAAAGGTAACATACTATACTTGTAGCCGTGAAAGACATAACTTTAATTCACTCAAAGTCAAATATTTATTTCATAGTTAGGCATGATGAGTTAAAAAATAGTTAATTAAAAATTAATTCTTTAATTACTTCAGATTGTTCTTTCTAATCTAATATATAAGTTTGCACCAACAATTATAAATTTTCGTATAAATATTGGACCTGACCTCTCCAAATTATCCATCAAACTAAATACAACTCTCATTTAAAATTTCAATAAATTGTATCTCTTTTAGTTTCACAATGAGATCAAAGAATACTATTCCATCCATTATGATTTTCTTCTTTTATCTTATTTTTGCTTCAACCCTTGTCTCTTCCACGAAAATTCCTAAGACACCGCCTCATCCAAAACACCACCTCCTTCATCAACACTCCCACCAAGTCATATGACACCACCACCTCATCTCATGACACCACCAAATATTCCACCTCCTTCCATTCCATCTTCTACACCCCCACCAAGTTTGACGATTGCACCACCTTGTCCTAATACACCACCAACTACAACATATCCATCTGCACCACCTTCAAATTCTATAACAACACCCCCTATAGTATCTCCTTCCACACCATCACCAAGTCCTCTGAAACACCTCCTATGGTGTCTCCATCCACACCATCCCCAAGTCCTATAACATCGCCAATGATATCTCCTTCCACACCTCCTCCAAGTCCTATAACAACTCCCCATATGATCTCTCCTTCCATACCACCACCAAGTCATTCGATAACACCCCCAATGATCACTCCTTCCACTCCACCCCCAAGTCCAACGTCAACACCCACTATGATCCCTCCTTCTACACCACCCCAAATATATTTGGCACCTCCGCCTAAGATAACTCCTACGACGCCGCCTACTTGTCAAATAGGAAAATTTAGTGTTTGTGCCAATGTGTTGAAAGTTCTGAACTTAGGGATTGGACAAGATATTAAGCCTTGTTGTAACCTCATCAATGGTCTTATTGATCTTGAAGCCTCTTTATGTCTTTGCGCCGCACTTAAGGCTAATATCTTGGGAATCATCATTATTGATCTTAAAATTCCTTTGCAAATAATCTTGAACCGGTGTGGGAAACATATGCCTAACGGTTTCACATGCAAGCATTAAGACCAATAAAACATATGACCGGTATGATGGCTTATGCACGCCATTGCAAATGGGTTATTCCTATTATACTATATTAACGAAATAAATTATAATCTTTTACTATCATCCTTATATTAATAATATATATATATATATGTATTGTTTTGTTTAAATTTGATATCGATGTAAGCCGTTGCATGTGTCGGTTGTGGTTGGGAGTCAAGAATGATAAAGTAGTAGATATTTTATTGACATATAGTTTATGCAATTCAATGTCATAATTATATATTAATAATCATATGATCTTTCTAAAGTGTTTATTTTGTATCATCTTCATTAAATATTGGTATTATCTTAAAATATATTCTTGAGTTATTTATCTTTTTTATTCCATATAAAAACTAGAGTTATTGCTCCACAAATAGAACTAGAATGATTTATATATTTTCAATTGGCAAAAGGATAGTTAAAGTAGTTTGAGAGCTGTTTGAAAGAGCTAATAATATTTTTCATAAGTTTTTAAAATTCATTAATTCAAACAACTTATTATCACCTAGATTATTTCTACCCTTTCATTTGTTAATCCAGACGCACGAGCAAGATTCTTTCGTTTGTGTAACTATGCATCATACAATAAGTTCAATTCAGAAACTTACGGTTACTTATAAAAATTTAAATAGAAAATACACTTAGAAAGTCATTTTCAAAATTAGGTCGAGGAACTAGCCTAAATTGTAACAACACGTTGTTATATGATGAAGGTAATGTTCATAAGTCGTGTTGATGTTATTTCACATAAGGCGTAATGATGATGAAAAGAATGAAAATATTCAATTTCATCAATAGGATAAATAAAAAAAATTAACTTGATGAAAATGGTAAAATATAAATAACTATATAATAATAAGTAAGTAAAAGCTAGAAATATGATATCGAAATTGAAAATATTTTTTGTGTTGTTGTTTGACATTTGTGATTAATTTTCCTATTTATTTTTCATTGGTCTTGCGATTTGTAATCTCATGCTAGAGTTCCATTTGTATCTCAGTTAGTGTTACAATATACTCTTGACATTTCATTTAAAGTTTGGTATATTGAAATTATAGTATGTAAAAGATTTTGTGTAGCATTTAACACATTAATAATTCTCAATATCCCTAACTACATTACGTATAAATGACTTGGGCATGTTATCAACGACTATGTATAAATATTGCATTTTCTAGTCTTGATTAAAGTAAAATAGTATATGATTTAAGATAAGGTAGAATAGGTTTTACTACGTTAATGCTTCTAATTTTAAGACTTGATATCTTTAAAACTTTGATAGTTGAATTGAAATACATATCACAAATAAAATTCATATTTGAGGACTTCAAATATGATCAAGAGAAAATTTAAATGTTTAGGATTTATATTTTATAGAAGAAGTTGTTGGCTTATAATTGTTTATGAGTGCAAAAAAGAACTTTTTTACATATAGAATTTTTTAGTTTTTGTAACAAAATGTATACAATATTACATAATATTACCAATTATGTGACACAAACCCAAAAAATAATTAATTTATTAAAAAAAAAAAAAGTAAACATAGAGGGATATTGTCTTATAATAATTTGCTATATGCAAAATATTTGCTCATGTTTTAGATCTAGATTCCATTCACGAGTCTTTCGTGAACCTTGTCTTTCACGGCTGTTTATGACACCTAATTGATTGGTTGATTCTTTCTCTAACAACTTATGTGTGGTTTTATTCAATAGAATTGAGGCACGCATCAGTATTTTCTACAAGTGATTTTTTCTGCTACGATGAAATTACTTTTTTAAATTATTACGAAGATATATGAATAGGGACTAAATAAAAAGCACTAATAATCAAATCAAATATATTTTATGTTAGCTATTATTTGGTTGATTCTAAATTAAATTTTTTTATTATATTTAAAGAGAACGTAGGAAAAGAAATGTTTTTGTTGAATAGTTTAAAATTATATCTTAAAGATGGATTGCATTGATATAATAAAAGATGTTAGGAAAGTTATTTTGCAATTCATCATTTATTTTAGGTTCATGTATTATAATTTGTTAAATTTGACTACTTTTTTGAATCAATGTGCTGTATACGTGTAGTACTAATATATTTTCGTGAATAAAAGTCAAACTATAGTTTTTCAAATGAATTATGTGTCACTTCTTTTATGATAATTGCATTTAACTATTGAGGTAATTCAAATGTTTCCAAAGTAAAAATGTCAACTTTTGTTTATTCTTGCATGGCGTTTTACCAAGTTTCACGATCGTATTTAGTTACAAGAGCAACTAGCAAATAAAAATATCAATTCAATTCAAAAAAAGTTGAAATTTTTTATTATAATATTTGTTTTATCCTTCGTCTTCATAAATAAATTCTTTTTTGTAATGCCTAAGTCCCTTAAAATGGTAACATACTATACTAGTAGCCGCGAAAGACATAACTTTAATTCATTCAAAGTCGAATATTTATTTCATAGTTAGGCATGATGAGTTAAAAAATAGTTAACTAAAAATTAATTCTTTAATTACTTCAAAATGTTTTTTCTAATCTAATAAATAAGTTTTGGTTGAATAGTTTAAAATTATATCTTAAAGATGGATTGCATTGATATAATGAAAAATGTTAGGAAATTTATTTTGCAATTCATCATATATTTAGGTTCGTGTATTGTAATTTCTTAAATTTAACTACTTTTTTGTATCAATGTGTTCTATTCGTATATTAGTAATATATTTTCATGAATAAAAGTAAAACTATAGTTTTTCAAATGAATAATGTATCACTTCTTTTAAGATAATTGCATTTTACTATTGAGGTAATTCAAATGATTCCAAAGTAACAATGTCAATTTTTGTTTATTCTTGCATGGCGTTTTACCAAGTTTCTCGATCGTATTTAGTTTCAAGAGCAACTAGCAAATAAAAATATCAATTCAATTCAAAAAAAGTTGAAATTTTTTATTATAATATTTGTTTTATCCTTCGTCTTCATAAATAAATTATTTTTTGTAATGCCTAAGTCCCTTAAAAAGGTAACATACTATACTTGTAGCCGTGAAAGACATAACTTTAATTCACTCAAAGTCAAATATTTATTTCATAGTTAGGCATGATGAGTTAAAAAAATAGTTAATTAAAAATTAATTCTTTAATTACTTCAGATTGTTCTTTCTAATCGAATATATAAGTTTGCACCAACAATTATAAATTTTCGTATAAATATTGGACCTGACCTCTCCAAATTATCCATCAAACTAAATACAACTGTCATTTAAAATTTCAATAAATTGTATCTCTTTTAGTTTCACAATGAAATCAAAGAATACTATTCCATTCATTATGATTTTCTTCTTTTATCTTATTTTTGCTTCAACCCTTGTCTCTTCCACGAAAATTCCTAAGACACCGCCGCCTCATCCAAAAACACCACCTCCTTCATCAACACTCCCACCAAGTCATATGACACCACCACCTCATCTCATGACACCACCAAATATTCCACCTCCTTCCATTCCATCTTCTACACCCCCACCAAGTTTGACGATTGCACCACCTTGTCCTAATACACCACCAACTACAACATATCCATCTGCACCACCTTCAAATTCTATAACAACACCCCCTATAGTATCTCCTTCCACACCATCACCAAGTCCTACAGAAACACCTTATATGGTGTCTCCATCCACACCATCCCCAAGTCCTATAACATCGCCGCCAATGATATCTCCTTCCACACCTCCTCCAAGTCCTATAACAACTCCCCATATGATCTCTCCTTCCATACCACCACCAAGTCATTCGATAACACCCCCAATGATCACTCCTTCCACTCCACCCCCAAGTCCAACGTCAACACCCACTATGATCCCTCCTTCTACACCACCCCAAATATATTTGGCACCTCAGCCTAAGATAACTCCTACGATGCCGCCTACTTGTCAAATAGGAAAATTTAGTGTTTGTACCAATGTGTTGAAAGTTCTGAACTTAGGGATTGGACAAGATATTAAGCCTTGTTGTAACCTCATCAATGGTCTTATTGATCTTGAAGCCTCTTTATGTCTTTGCGCCGCACTTAAGGCTAATATCTTGGGAATCATCATTATTGATCTTAAAATTCCTTTGCAAATAATCTTGAACCGGTGTGGGAACATATGCCTAACGGTTTCACATGCAAGCATTAAGACCAATAAAACATATGACCGGTATGATGGCTTATGCACGCCATTGCAAATGGGTTATTCCTATTATACTATATTAACGAAATAAATTATAATCTTTTACTATCATCCTTATATTAATAATATATATATATATATATATATATATATATGTATTGTTTTGTTTAAATTTGATATCGATGTAAGCCGTTGCATGTGTCGGTTGTGGTTGGGAGTCAAGAATGATAAAGTAGTAGATATTTTATTGACATATAGTTTATGCAATTCAATGTCATAATTATATATTAATAATCATATGATCTTTCTAAAGTGTTTATTTTGTATCATCTTCATTAAATATTGGTATTATCTTAAAATATATTCTTGAGTTATTTATCTTTTTTATTCCATATAAAAAGTAGAGTTATTGCTCCACAAATAGAACTAGAATGATTTATATATTTTCAATTGGCAAAAGTATAGTTAAAGTAGTTTGAGAGCTGTTTGAAAGAGCTAATAATATTTTTCATAAGTTTTTTTAAAATTCATTAATTCAAACAACTTATTATCACCTAGATTATTTCTACCCTTTCATTTGTTAATCCAGACGCACGAGCAAGATTCTTTCGTTTGTGTAACTATGCATCATACAATAAGTTCAATTCAGAAACTTACGGTTAATTATAAAAATTTAAATAGAGAAATACACTTAGAAAGTCATTTTCAAAATTAGGTCGAGGGAACTAGCCCTAAATTGTAACAACACGTTGTTATATGATGAAGGTAATGTTCAGGAAGTCGTGTTGATGTTATTTCACATAAGGCGTAATGATGATGAAAAAGAATGAAAAATATTCAATTTCATCAATAGGATAAATAAAAAAATTTAACTTGATGAAAATGGTAAAATATAAATAACTATATAATAATAAGTAAGTAAAAGCTAGAAATATGATATCGAAATTGAAAATATTTTTTGTGTTGTTGTTTGACATTTGTGATTAATTTTCCTATTTATTTTTCATTGGTCTTGCGATTTGTAATCTCATGCTAGAGTTCCATTTGTATCTCAGTTAGTGTTACAATATACTCTTGACATTTCATTTAAAGTTTGGTATATTGAAATTATAGTATGTAAAAGATTTTGTGTAGCATTTAACACATTAATAATTCCCGATATCCCTAACTACATTACGTATAAGGCGGCTTTGGCATGTTATCAACGACTATGTATAAATATTGCATTTTTCTAGTACTGATTAAAGTAAAATAGTATATGATTTAAGATAAGGTAGAATAGGTTTTACTACGTTAATGCTTCTAATTTTTAAGACTTGATATCTTTAAAACTTTGATAGTTGAATTGAAATACATATCACAAATAAAATTCACATTTGAGGACTTCAAATATGATCAAGAGAAAATTTAAATGTTTAGGATTTATATTTTATAGAAGAAGTTGTTGGCTTATAATTGTTTATGAGTACAAAAAAGAACTTTTTTACATATAGAATTTTTTAGTTTTTGTAACAAAATGTATACAATATTACATGTGAGATATTGGGTCGAACTCTATTGTGTCGAAGGATGCTAGGGTTGTTAGCATCGAATTGGGCCTGTTTGTTATGTCCAATTGGTTAAGTTAGCTTGTACCCTAAGTTAGCTTGTAATGGGTATTTGTGATAAAAGCCCATTAGTTTAGTATGTTAGGTTTATTATAAATAGCATACTAGTCTCTCATCATTGCATATTGCAAATCCTAATTTAGGGTGAGAGGGTTATTTGTTATTCTTGTATACTTGTAATCTTGTTTTAAAGAGAAAGGAAAGAATAGCAGTTAATAACCAATCCTTGTGTTCATCGTGTTCTTCATTCTTTTTTCCCTACAAGCTTATATAAATTTGTTTTAAGGCATCCTATTCACAACATTACATAATATTACCAATTATGTGAAACAAACCCAAAAAATAATTAATTTATTAAAATAAAATAAAAAGTAAACATAGAGGGATATTGTCTTATAATAATTTGCTATATGCAAAATATTTGCTCATGTTTTAGATCTAGATTCCATTCACGAGTCTTTCGTGAACCTTGTCTTTCACGGCTGTTTATGACACCTAATTGATTGATTCATTCTTTCTCTAACAACTTATGTGTGGTTTTATTCAATAGAATTGAGGCACGCATCAGTATTTTCTATAAGTGATTTTTTCTGCTACGATGAAATTACTTTTTTAAATTATTACGAAGATATATGAATAGGGACTAAATAAAAAGCACTAATAATCAAATCAAATATATTTTATGTTTGCTATTATTTGGTTGATTCTAAATTAAATTTTTTTATTATATTTAAAGAGAACGTAGGAAAAGAAATGTTTTGGTTGAATAGTTTAAAATTATATCTTAAAGATGGATTGCATTGATATAATAAAAAATGTTAGGAAAGTTATGTTGCAATTCATCATTTATTTTAGGTTCATGTATTATAATTTGTTAAATTTGACTACTTTTTTGAATCAATGTGCTGTATACGTGTAGTACTAATATATTTTCGTGAATAAAAGTCAAACTATTGTTTTTCAAATGAATTATGTGTCACTTCTTTTATGATAATTGCATTTAACTATTGAGGTAATTCAAATGTTTCCAAAGTAAAAATGTCAACTTTTGTTTATTCTTGCATGGCGTTTTACCAAGTTTCACGATCGTATTTAGTTACAAGAGCAACTAGCAAATAAAAATATCAATTCAATTCAAAAAAAGTTGAAATTTTTTATTATAATATTTGTTTTATCCTTCGTCTTCATAAATAAATTCTTTTTTGTAATGCCTAAGTCCCTTAAAATGGTAACATACTATACTAGTAGCCGCGAAAGACATAACTTTAATTCATTCAAAGTCTAATATTTATTTCATAGTTAGGCATGATGAGTTAAAAAATAGTTAACTAAAAATTAATTCTTTAATTACTTCAAATTGTTCTTTCTAATCTAATAAATAAGTTTTGGTTGAATAGTTTAAATTTATATCTTAAAGATGGATTGCATTGATATAATGAAAAATGTTAGGAAATTTATTTTGCAATTCATCATATATTTAGGTTCGTGTATTGTAATTTCTTAAATTTAACTACTTTTTTGTATCAATGTGTTCTATTCGTATATTAATAATATATTTTCATGAATAAAAGTAAAACTATAGTTTTTCAAATGAATAATGCATCACTTCTTTTAAGATAATTGCATTTTACTATTGAGGTAATTCAAATGATTCCAAAGTAACAATGTCAATTTTTGTTTATTCTTGCATGGCGTTTTACCAAGTTTCTCGATCGTATTTAGTTTCAAGAGCAACTAGCAAATAAAAATATCAATTCAATTCAAAAAAAGTTGAAATTTTTTATTATAATATTTGTTTTATCCTTAGTCTTCATAAATAAATTATTTTTTGTAATGCCTAAGTCCCTTAAAAAGGTAACATACTATACTTGTAGCCGTGAAAGACATAACTTTAATTCACTCAAAGTCAAATATTTATTTCATAGTTAGGCATGATGAGTTAAAAAATAGTTAATTAAAAATTAATTCTTTAATTACTTCAGATTGTTCTTTCTAATCTAATATATAAGTTTGCACCAACAATTATAAATTTTCGTATAAATATTGGACTGACCTCTCAAATTATCCATCAAACTAAATACAACTCTCATTTAAAATTTCAATAAATTGTATCTCTTTTAGTTTCACAATGAGATCAAAGAATACTATTCCATCCATTATGATTTTCTTCTTTTATCTTATTTTTGCTTCAACCCTTGTCTCTTCCACGAAAATTCCTAAGACACCGCCGCCTCATCCAAAAACACCACCTCCTTCATCAACACTCCCACCAAGTCATATGACACCACCACCTCATCTCATGACACCACCAAATATTCCACCTCCTTCCATTCCATCTTCTACACCCCCACCAAGTTTGACGATTGCACCACCTTGTCCTAATACACCACCAACTACAACATATCCATCTGCACCACCTTCAAATTCTATAACAACACCCCCTATAGTATCTCCTTCCACACCATCACCAAGTCCTCAGAAACACCTCCTATGGTGTCTCCATCCACACCATCCCCAAGTCCTATAACATCGCCGCCAATGATATCTCCTTCCACACCTCCTCCAAGTCCTATAACAACTCCCATATGATCTCTCCTTCCATACCACCACCAAGTCATTCGATAACACCCCAATGATCACTCCTTCCACCCACCCCAAGTCCAACGTCAACACCCACTATGATCCCTCCTTCTACACCACCCCAAATATATTTGGCACCTCGCCTAAGATAACTCCTACCCGCCTACTTGTCAAATAGGAAAATTTAGTGTTTGTGCCAATGTGTTGAAAGTTCGAACTTAGGGATTGGACAAGATATTAAGCCTTGTTGTAACCTCATCAATGGTCTTATTGATCTTGAAGCCTCTTTATGTCTTTGCGCGCACTTAAGGCTAATATCTTGGGAATCATCATTATTGATCTTAAAATTCCTTTGCAAATAATCTTGAACCGGTGTGGGAAACATATGCCTAACGGTTTCACATGCAAGCATTAAGACCAATAAAACATATGACCGGTATGATGGCTTATGCACGCCATTGCAAATGGGTTATTCCTATTATACTATATTAACGAAATAAATTATAATCTTTTACTATCATCCTTATATTAATAATATATATATATATATATATATATATATATATATATATATGTATTGTTTTGTTTAAATTTGATATCGATGTAAGCCGTTGCATGTGTCGGTTGTGGTTGGGAGTCAAGAATGATAAAGTAGTAGATATTTTATTGACATATAGTTTATGCAATTCAATGTCATAATTATATATTAATAATCATATGATCTTTCTAAAGTGTTTATTTTGTATCATCTTCATTAAATATTGGTATTATCTTAAAATATATTCTTGAGTTATTTATCTTTTTTATTCCATATAAAAAGTAGAGTTATTGCTCCACAAATAGAACTAGAATGATTTATATATTTTCAATTGGCAAAAGTATAGTTAAAGTAGTTTGAGAGCTGTTTGAAAGAGCTAATAATATTTTTCATAAGTTTTTTTAAAATTCATTAATTCAAACAACTTATTATCACCTAGATTATTTCTACCCTTTCATTTGTTAATCCAGACGCACGAGCAAGATTCTTTCGTTTGTGTAACTATGCATCATACAATAAGTTCAATTCAGAAATTTACGGTTAATTATAAAAATTTAAATAGAGAAATACACTTAGAAAGTCATTTTCAAAATTAGGTCGAGGGAACTAGCCCTAAATTGTAACAACACGTTGTTATATGATGAAGGTAATGTTCAGTAAGTTGTGTTGATGTTATTTCACATAAGGCGTAATGATGATGAAAAAGAATGAAAAATATTCAATTTCATCAATAGGATAAATAAAAAAATTTAACTTGATGAAAATGGTAAAATATAAATAACTATATAATAATAAGTAAGTAAAAGCTAGAATATGATATCGAAATTGAAAATATTTTTTGTGTTGTTGTTTGACATTTGTGATTAATTCTCCTATTTATTTTTCATTGGTCTTGCGATTTGTAATCTCATGCTAGAGTTCCATTTGTATCTCAGTTAGTGTTACAATATACTCTTGACATTTCATTAAAAGTTTGGTATATTGAAATTATAGTATGTAAAAGATTTTGTGTAACATTTAACACATTAATAATTCCCAATATCCCTAACTACATTACGTATAAGGCGGCTTGGGCATGTTATCAACAACTATGTATAAATATTGCTTTTTTCTAGTACTGATTAAAGTAAAATAGTATATGATTTAAGATAAGGTAGAATAGGTTTTACTACGTTAATGCTTCTAATTTTTAAGACTTGATATCTTTAAAACTTTGATAGTTGAATTGAAATACATATCACAAATAAAATTCATATTTGAGGACTTCAAATATGATCAAGAAAAAATTTAAATGTTTAGGATTTATATTTTATAGAAGAAGTTGTTGGCTTATAATTGTTTATGAGTGCAAAAAAGAACTTTTTTACATATAGAATTTTTTAGTTTTTGTAACAAAATGTATACAACATTACATAATATTACCAATTATGTGACACAAACCCAAAAAATAATTAATTTATTAAAAAAAAAAAAAAAGTAAACATAGAGGCATATTGTCTTATAATAATTTGCTATATGCAAAATATTTGCTCATGTTTTAGATCTAGATTCCATTCACGAGTCTTTCGTGAACCTTGTCTTTAACGGCTGTTTATGACACCTAATTGATTGATTGATTCTTTCTCTAACAACTTATGTGTGGTTTTATTCAATAGAATTGAGGCACGCATAAGTATTTTCTATAAGTGATTTTTTCTGCTACGATGAAATTACTTTTTTAAATTATTACGAAGATATATGAATAGGGACTAAATAAAAAGCACTAATAATCAAATCAAATATATTTTATGTTAGCTACTATTTGGTTGATTCTAAATTAAATTTTTTTATTATATTTAAAGAGAACGTAGGAAAAGAAATGTTTTGGTTGAATAGTTTAAAATTATATCTTAAAGATGGATTTCATTGATATAATAAAACATGTTAGGAAAGTTATTTTGCAATTCATCATTTATTTTAGGTTCATGTATTATAATTTGTTAAATTTGACTACTTTTTTGAATCAATGTGCTGTATACGTATAGTACTAATATATTTTCGTGAATAAAAGTCAAACTATAGTTTTTCAAATGAATTATGTGTCACTTCTTTTATGATAATTGCATTTAACTATTGAGGTAATTCAAATGTTTCCAAAGTAAAAATGTCAACTTTTGTTTATTCTTGCATGGCGTTTTACCAAGTTTCACGATCGTATTTAGTTACAAGAGCAACTAGCAAATAAATATATCAATTCAATTCAAAAAAAGTTGAAATTTTTTATTATAATATTTGTTTTATCCTTCGTCTTCATAAATAAATTCTTTTTTGTAATGCCTAAGTCCCTTAAAATGGTAACATACTATACTAGTAGCCGCGAAAGACATAACTTTAATTCATTCAAAGTCGAATATTTATTTCATAGTTAGGCATGATGAGTTAAAAAATAGTTAACTACAAATTAATTCTTTAATTACTTCAAAATGTTCTTTCTAATCTAATAAATAAGTTTTGGTTGAATAGTTTAAAATTATATCTTAAAGATGGATTGCATTGATATAATGAAAAATGTTAGGAAATTTATTTTGCAATTCATCATATATTTAGGTTCGTGTATTGTAATTTCTTAAATTTAACTACTTTTTTGTATCAATGTGTTCTATTCGTATATTAGTAATATATTTTCATGAATAAAAGTAAAACTATAGTTTTTCAAATGAATAATGTATCACTTCTTTTAAGATAATTGCATTTTACTATTGAGGTAATTCAAATGTTTCCCAAGTAAAAATGTCAATTTTTGTTTATTCTTGCATGGTGTTTTACCAAGTTTCTCGATCGTATTTAGTTACAAGAGCAACTAGCAAATAAAAATATCAATTCAATTCAAAAAAAGTTGAAATTTTTTATTATAATATTTGTTTTATCCTTCGTCTTCATAAATAAATTATTTTTTGTAATGCCTAAGTCCCTTAAAAAGGTAACATACTATACTTGTAGCCGTGAAAGACATAACTTTAATTCACTCAAAGTCAAATATTTATTTCATAGTTAGGCATGATGAGTTAAAAAATAGTTAATTAAAAATTAATTCTTTAATTACTTCAGATTGTTCTTTCTAATCTAATATATAAGTTTGCACCAACAATTATAAATTTTCGTATAAATATTGGACCTGACCTCTCCAAATTATCCATCAAACTAAATACAACTCTCATTTAAAATTTCAATAAATTGTATCTCTTTTAGTTTCACAATGAGATCAAAGAATACTATTCCATCCATTATGATTTTCTTCTTTTATCTTATTTTTGCTTCAACCCTTGTCTCTTCCACGAAAATTCCTAAGACACCGCCGCCTCATCCAAAAACACCACCTCCTTCATCAACACTCCCACCAAGTCATATGACACCACCACCAAATATTCCACCTCCTTCCATTCCATCTTCTACACCCCCACCAAGTTTGACGATTGCACCACCTTGTCCTAATACACCACCAACTACAACATATCCATCTGCACCACCTTCAAATTCTATAACAACACCCCCTATAGTATCTCCTTCCACACCATCACCAAGTCCTACAGAAACACCTCCTATGGTGTCTCCATCCACACCATCCCCAAGTCCTATAACATCGCCGCCAATAATATCTCCTTCCACACCTCCTCCAAGTCCTATAACAACTCCCCATATGATCTCTCCTTCCATACCACCACCAAGTCATTCGATAACACCCCCAATGATCACTCCTTCCACTCCACCCCCAAGTCCAACGTCAACACCCACTATGATCCCTCCTTCTACACCACCCCAAATATTTTTGGCACCTCCGCCTAAGATAACTCCTACGACGCCACCTACTTGTCAAATAGGAAAATTTAGTGTTTGTGCCAATGTGTTGAAAGTTCTGAACTTAGGGATTGGACAAGATATTAAGCCTTGTTGTAACCTCATCAATGGTCTTATTGATCTTGAAGCCTCTTTATGTCTTTGCGCCGCACTTAAGGCTAATATCTTGGGAATCATCATTATTGATCTTAAAATTCCTTTGCAAATAATCTTGAACCGGTGTGGGAAACATATGCCTAACGGTTTCACATGCAAGCATTAAGACCAATAAAACATATGACCGATATGATGGCTTATGCACGCCATTGCAAATGGGTTATTCCTATTATACTATATTAACGAAATAAATTATAATCTTTTACTATCATCCTTATATTAATAATATATATATATATATATATATATATATATATATATATGTATTGTTTTGTTTAAATTTGATATCGATGTAAGCCGTTGCATGTGTCGGTTGTGGTTGGGAGTCAAGAATGATAAAGTAGTAGATATTTTATTGACATATAGTTTATGCAATTCAATGTCATAATTATATATTAATAATCATATGATCTTTCTAAAGTGTTTATTTTGTATCATCTTCATTAAATATTGGTATTATCTTAAAATATATTCTTGAGTTATTTATCTTTTTTTATTCCATATAAAAACTAGAGTTATTGCTCCACAAATAGAACTAGAATGATTTATATATTTTCAATTGGCAAAAGTATAGTTAAAGTAGTTTGAGAGCTGTTTGAAAGAGCTAATAATATTTTTCATAAGTTTTTTTAAAATTCATTAATTCAAACAACTTATTATCACCTAGATTATTTCTACCCTTTCATTTGTTAATCCAGACGCACGAGCAAGATTCTTTCGTTTGTGTAACTATGCATCATACAATAAGTTCAATTCAGAAACTTACGGTTACTTATAAAAATTTAAATAGAGAAATACACTTAGAAAGTCATTTGCAAAATTAGGTCGAGGAAACTAGCCCTAAATTGTAACAACACGTTGTTATATGATGAAGGTAATGTTCAGTAAATCGTGTTGATGTTATTTCACATAAGGCGTAATGATGATGAAAAAGAATGAAAAATATTCAATTTCATCAATAGGATAAATAAAAAAATTTAACTTGATGAAAATGGTAAAATATAAATAACTATATAATAATAAGTAAGTAAAAGCTAGAAATAAGATATCGAAATTGAAAATATTTTTTGTGTTGTTGTTTGACATTTGTGATTAATTTTCCTATTTATTTTTCATTGGTCTTGCGATTTGTAATCTCATGCTAGAGTTCCATTTGTATCTCAGTTAGTGTTACAATATACTCTTGACATTTCATTTAAAGTTTGGTATATTGAAATTATAGTATGTAAAAGATTTTGTGTAACATTTAACACATTAATAATTCCCAATATCCCTAACTACATTACGTATAAGGCGGCTTGGGCATGTTATCAACGACTATGTATAAATATTGCATATTTCTAGTACTGATTAAAGTAAAATAGTATATGATTTAAGATAAGGTAGAATAGGTTTTACTACGTTAATGCTTCTAATTTTTAAGACTTGATATCTTTAAAACTTTGATAGTTGAATTGAAATACATATCACAAATAAAATTTATATTTGAGGACTTCAAATATGATCAAGAGAAAATTTAAATGTTTAGGATTTATATTTTATAGAAGAAGTTGTTGGCTTATAATTGTTTATGAGTGCAAAAAAGAACTTTTTTACATATAGAATTTTTTAGTTTTTGTAACAAAATGTATACAATATTACATAATATTACCAATTATGTGACACAAACCCAAAAAATAATTAATTTATTAAAATAAATAAAAAAGTAAACATAGAGGCATATTGTCTTATAATAATTTGCTATATGCAAAATATTTGCTCATGTTTTAGATCTAGATTCCATTCACGAGTCTTTCGTGAACCTTGTCTTTCACGGCTGTTTATGACACCTAATTGATTGATTGATTCTTTCTCTAACAACTTATGTGTGGTTTTCAATAGAATTGAGGCACGCATCAGTATTTTCTATAAGTGATTTTTTCTGCTACGATGAAATTACTTTTTTAAATTATTACGAAGATATATGAATAGGGACTAAATAAAAAGCACTAATAATCAAATCAAATATATTTTATGTTAGCTATTATTTGGTTGATTCTAAATTAAATTTTTATTATTATATTTAAAGAGAACGTAGGAAAAGAAATGTTTTGGTTGAATAGTTTAAAATTATATCTTAAAGATGGATTGCATTGATATAATAAAAGATGTTAGGAAAGTTATTTTGCAATTCATCATTTATTTTAGGTTCATGTATTATAATTTGTTAAATTTGACTACTTTTTTGAATCAATGTCTTTATCGTGTAGTACTAATATATTTTCGTGAATAAAAGTCAAACTATAGTTTTCAAATGAATTATGTGTCACTTCTTTTATGATAATTGCATTTAACTATTGAGGTAATTCAAATGTTTCCAAAGTAAAAATGTCAACTTTTGTTTATTCTTGCATGGCGTTTTACCAAGTTTCACGATCGTATTTAGTTACAAGAGCAACTAGCTAATAAAAATATCAATTCAATTCAAAAAAAGTTGAAATTTTTTATTATAATATTTGTTTTATCCTTCGTCTTCATAAATAAATTCTTTTTTGTAATGCCTAAGTCCCTTAAAATGGTAACATACTATACTAGTAGCCGCGAAAGACATAACTTTAATTCATTCAAAGTCGAATATTTATTTCATACTTAGGCATGATGAGTTAAAAAATAGTGAATTAAAAATTAATTCTTTAATTACTTCAAATTGTTCTTTCTAATCTAATATATAAGTTTGCACCAACAATTATAAATTTTCGTATAAATATTGGACCTGACCTCTCCAAATTATCCGTCAAACTAAATACAACTCTCATTTAAAATTTCAATAAATTGTATCTCTTTTAGTTTCACAATGAGATCAAAGAATACTATTCCATCCATTATGATTTTCTTCTTTTATCTTATTTTTGCTTCAACCCTTGTCTCTTCCACGAAAATTCCTAAGACACCGCCGCCTCATCCAAAAACACCACCTCCTTCATCAACACTCCCACCAAGTCATATGACACCACCACCTCATCTCATGACACCACCAAATATTCCACCTCCTTCCATTCCATCTTTTACACCCCCACCAAGTTTGACGATTGCACCACCTTGTCCTAATACACCACCAACTACAACATATCCATCTGCACCACCTTCAAATTCTATAACAACACCCCCTATAGTATCTCCTTCCACACCATCACCAAGTCCTACAGAAACACCTTATATGGTGTCTCCATCCACACCATCCCCAAGTCCTATAACATCGCCGCCAATGATATCTCCTTCCACACCTCCTCCAAGTCCTATAACAACTCCCCATATGATCTCTCCTTCCATACCACCACCAAGTCATTCGATAACACCCCCAATGATCACTCCTTCCACTCCACCCCCAAGTCCAACGTCAACACCCACTATGATCCCTCCTTCTACACCACCCCAAATATATTTGGCACCTCCGCCTAAGATAACTCCTACGACGCCGCCTACTTGTCAAATAGGAAAATTTAGTGTTTGTGCCAATGTGTTGAAAGTTCTGAACTTAGGGATTGGACAAGATATTAAGCCTTGTTGTAACCTCATCAATGGTCTTATTGATCTTGAAGCCTCTTTATGTCTTTGCGCCGCACTTAAGGCTAATATCTTGGGAATCATCATTATTGATCTTAAAATTCCTTTGCAAATAATCTTGAACCGGTGTGGGAAACATATGCCTAACGGTTTCACATGCAAGCATTAAGACCAATAAAACATATGACCGGTATGATGGCTTATGCACGCCATTGCAAATGGGTTATTCCTATTATACTATATTAACGAAATAAATTATAATCTTTTACTATCATCCTTATATTAATAATATATATATATATATATATATATGTATTGTTTTGTTTAAATTTGATATCGATGTAAGCCGTTGCATGTGTCGGTTGTGGTTGGGAGTCAAGAATGATAAAGTAGTAGATATTTTATTGACATATAGTTTATGCAATTCAATGTCATAATTATATATTAATAATCATATGATCTTTCTAAAGTGTTTATTTTGTATCATCTTCATTAAATATTGGTATTATCTTAAAA
Organism: Vicia sativa; assembly: GCA_021764765.1. Classification (NCBI taxonomy): domain Eukaryota; kingdom Viridiplantae; phylum Streptophyta; class Magnoliopsida; order Fabales; family Fabaceae; genus Vicia; species Vicia sativa. The sequence continues at coordinate 197,258,767 of CM038793.1, read as the reverse complement.
TATATTCTTGAGTTATTTATCTTTTTTATTCCATATAAAAACTAGAGTTATTGCTCCACAAATAGAACTAGAATGATTTATATATTTTCAATTGGCAAAAGTATAGTTAAAGTAGTTTGAGAGCTGTTTGAAAGAGCTAATAATATTTTTCATAAGTTTTTTTAAAATTCATTAATTCAAACAACTTATTATCACCTAGATTATTTCTACCCTTTCATTTGTTAATCCAGACGCACGAGCAAGATTCTTTCGTTTGTGTAACTATGCATCATACAATAAGTTCAATTCAGAAACTTACGGTTACTTATAAAAATTTAAATAGAGAAATACACTTAGAAAGTCATTTTCAAAATTAGGTCGAGGGAACTAGCCCTAAATTGTAACAACACGTTGTTATATGATGAAGGTAATGTTCAGTAAGTCGTGTTGATGTTATTTCACATAAGGCGTAATGATGATGAAAAAGAATGAAAAATATTCAATTTCATCAATAGGATAAATAAAAAAATTTAACTTGATGAAAATGGTAAAATATAAATAACTATATAATAATAAGTAAGTAAAAGCTAGAAATATGATATCGAAATTGAAAATATTTTTTGTGTTGTTGTTTGACATTTGTGATTAATTTTCCTATTTATTTTTCATTGGTCTTGCGATTTGTAATCTCATGCTAGAGTTCCATTTGTATCTCAGTTAGTGTTACAATATACTCTTGCCATTTCATTTAAAGTTTGGTATATTGAAATTATAGTATGTAAAAGATTTTGTGTAACATTTAACACATTAATAATTCCCAATATCCCTAACTACATTACGTTTAAGGCGGCTTGGGCATGTTATCAAAGACTATGTATAAATATTGCATTTTTCTAGTACTGATTAAAGTAAAATAGTATATGATTTAAGATAAGGTAGAATAGGTTTTACTACGTTAATGCTTCTAATTTTTAAGACTTGATATCTTTAAAACTTTGATAGTTGAATTGAAATACATATCACAAATAAAATTCATATTTGAGGACTTCAAATATGATCAAGAGAAAATTTAAATGTTTAGGATTTATATTTTATAGAAGAAGTTGTTGGCTTATAATTGTTTATGAGTGCAAAAAAGAACTTTTTTACATATAGAATTTTTTAGTTTTTGTAACAAAATGTATACAATATTACATAATATTACCAATTATGTGACACAAACCCAAAAAATAATTAATTTATTAAAATAAAAATAAAAAAAGTAAACATAGAGGCATATTGTCTTATAATAATTTGCTATATGCAAAATAATTGCTCATGTTTTAGATCTAGATTCCATTCACGAGTCTTTCGTGAACCTTGTCTTTCACGGCTGTTTATGACACCTAATTGATTGATTGATTCTTTCTCTAACAACTTATGTGTGGTTTTCAATAGAATCGAGGCACGCATCAGTATTTTCTATAAGTGATTTTTTCTGCTACGATGAAATTACTTTTTTAAATTATTACGAAGATATATGAATAGGGAAAGAAATGTATTTTATGTTAGCTATTATTTGGTTGATTCTAAATTAAATTTTTTTATTATATTTAAAGAGAACGTAGGAAAAGAAATGTTTTGGTTGAATAGTTTAAAATTATATCTTAAAGATGGATTGCATTGATATAATAAAAAATGTTAGGAAAGTTATTTTGCAATTCATCATTTATTTTAGGTTCATGTATTATAATTTGTTAAATTTGACTACTTTTTTGAATCAATGTGCTGTATACGTTTAGTACTAATATATTTTCGTGAATAAAAGTCAAACTATAGTTTTTCAAATGAATTATGTGTCACTTCTTTTATGATAATTGCATTTAACTATTGAGGTAATTCAAATGTTTCCAAATTAAAAATGTCAACTTTTGTTTATTCTTGCATGGCGTTTTACCAAGTTTCACGATCGTATTTAGTTACAAGAGCAACTAGCAAATAAAAATATCAATTCAATTCAAAAAAAGTTGAAATTTTTTATTATAATATTTGTTTTATCCTTCGTCTTCATAAATAAATTCTTTTTTGTAATGCCTAAGTCCCTTAAAATGGTAACATACTATACTAGTAGCCGCGAAAGACATAACTTTAATTCATTCAAATTCGAATATTTATTTCATAGTTAGGCATGATGAGTTAAAAAATAGTTAACTAAAAATTAATTCTTTAATTACTTCAAAATGTTTTTTCTAATCTAATAAATAAGTTTTGGTTGAATAGTTTAAAATTATATCTTAAAGATGGATTGCATTGATATAATGAAAAATGTTAGGAAATTTATTTTGCAATTCATCATATATTTAGGTTCGTGTATTGTAATTTCTTAAATTTAACTACTTTTTTGTATCAATGTATTCTATTCGTATATTAGTAATATATTTTCATGAATAATAATAATGGCAGGGAAGGAAATTCATGACAGGAAATGGTTATAGCAGTAAGCAAACCATTAGCAGGCAGTGTAAGAGAATTAATAACATGATTCATAATAATGCAAGATTATTAATAACCTATCAGAATTAATTAATAGGATAATTAATACTAAGTAGTAAAGTTGCAGAAAACTGAAAATAGTGCAGAAAATTATACTGTCAGTGGAATTAAGCGGAGAATTTAGTTTGTCAGAATCGGACGAGAATTTGCGACATAGTTCGAGTATACGGGTAGTTAATTAAAATAGTGTCATTTTGTTGAATTTCGCATTAGTTGCTTGATCGTTGATACAGCCGAATAGTTGTTGGTTATGTACGAATTGGATGATTTAAGAACCGTAGAATTATGCGGCAAAAGCTGAGGATGAAGTTGATTGAATTAAATTATAATTGTATTGTTGTTAATATTGCTAATTGTTGTTAAAGTTGTTAATTGTTATTGAGGTTGAATTTGATCGTGTTAATTATAAATTATATTGTGGTTGATATTACTAATTGTTGTTGAAGTTGTTAATTATTGTTGAAGTTGAAGTTGATTATGTTAATTATAAGTTGCATTGTTGTTGACGTTGTTGATAGTTGTTGAGGTCGAAGTTGATCGTGTTGATTAAGTTGACGCAGTTAATGCATGATTAAGTTGTTGTTGTGTTTGCGAATAATTAGCGATGAATATGTTGTTGTATTATGTGAAGTTGCGGAGTATTTTTAGTGACGATAATTACCTCTGATTATTGGTAATAATAGTGAGATAGGCGTATGCCTTGTGAAGTGAATTTATGTTGTTAATTGCATGTTGTAGCATCGCATTTCATTTTGCATTTGTGAAGGCCTGTATTGGCGGATTGTGAAGAAGGCTTATGCCTTGTGCCTCTGATAACTGGCAATTTAGTGAAGGGAGTTTACTCCACCGGTACCACATGCATCTGCATTGTTGAGTCTCATTTGAAGTCATGTCGTTGTTAATTGTGAAGTAATTACATGTTGTTGATTCTATGTTGTGGGTGGATATTATATGTTGTTGACTACAATGTTGTTTGGTAGATATTATGTGTTATCGATTAAAGTAGTAATTATTGTATGTTCCTTTACCTAAGCATATGAATTATCGTACTTTCTTATATTATTCGATATCTCACCCTTTCTATTTTGTTGGCCGTTACCTTTATATTGGTAACGTGCAGGTATTCAAGAATGGAAGAATTAGTTGACGTTGGTCCAAGTCGGTGTCTTTGCTCTGATACGTAACACTCGGGGGGACGTTGGTCTATGTTGTTTACATTGTTGACTCTTGTTGCTATTAGTATAATTTGTTGAAATCCTAAGTGATGTTGTGAAGTAAAAAGTTGTTAAGTATGTTGAAAGTCGAACAAGATGTTTAAATTTGCTATTAGTATAATAGATTCAGTTGTATAACTATGAATTCCGCTGCGTAGTAATAAAAAGTATTTTGTTTGAAAGTTATAAAAGGTTGTTATGAGATCCTCCGAATTAAAAAGTGTTATGTATCTTATCTGTTTGTGTTGTTAATGTTGAAATGTGGCATCCCATGTTTTTAGTTTAAAATTTCCGCACTCTGATTTTATAATAAACGTTGGGTAGAAGGGTGTTACATTAGTGGTATCGAGCGGTCGGTCTGTCCGGTGTTGTCTAACGTTGTTTACTTCCCGCGACAAGTGTGTGGAACACCTTGTTGCTTTTGGTTGTTGTTGCGGGATTAAGTTGAAGCTAAGTGGGGGAGAAGCTTTGCTTCTCGGATGTGTTTAGTTGAGAGATATCAGATTAGTATGCTACTGATGGATACGGTGCAAACGTTGTAGGAGCCTTGTCGTTTCTCGAATTCGAAGGTGGTAAGATTTGGTTGTTTAATAAGTTGGAATGTATTGAAAAAGAATATTATTAATGTTAGTAACGACGGTTTAATCTCTATTATGGTTGTTGGCTATCTATTGACAAATTGAGGAACTGATCACCCTTAATCTCTTGTTGATAGTAGACGGGATCATGTTGGATGATATAAAATTGTTTTGCTATCTTAATGGTAAGTAAGTGGTGGATGCTACGACAAGAATGTTGTTAAAGTGAGGATACCATGGTGTACAAGAAAGTAAGTGAGTAGTAGTTGTTACTATGTTGTAAGGTGATTGTCTCACAGTAGTTGCTTTTGAGTTGATGAGAATTAAGAGAGTTGTTGGTGTTTTGTGAATGAATGACCTCAGAGTATGAGAATAAGGATTTTGTATAAGCATTTCAGTGTTGAAGATGTTGCTAGGATAATGATGCAATGTTGTATAAGTTGAGTATGGGCAAGTGAAGGTTGTTGCTAGATTATAAGACGTTGTTTCAAGGTATTGCTAAAATGGTTGGCAAGATAGTAAGGATTATGTTACAAGAGCATTGGAAGATTGAGATATAAGTTGTGGAATTAAGCCATGGATGGGTTGTTGTTGAATCGAACGATTGGATGCGAATGCGATGTTAAGGATGGTTGTGTCGGATAGATTTTCGAGGACGAAAATATTCTAAGTGGGGGAGAGTTGTAACGCCCCGAATTTAATTAATTAGTTAATTAAATTATTAAAAGATTTAATTATTGGAATTAGACGAAGTTTGAGAATTAATCGGAGTAATTGGATTTATTGGCATTATTTAAGAGACATATTTGGATTATTAAGTTTAAGCCGGATCATTTGGTTGGTGTAATTGGAGGATTAATATTAAGAATAATAGTATTTATTTATTGGACTAGTTTATTTAAGTGAAATAATCAGTTTAGTCGGAGAATTATTATTATGAGTAGATATAAATTAACTAGAATAATTAGTGATGAATTAATTCGATGGTAGAATATTATTGAAAATAATATTAGAAATAAGTGTGAAATTAATAGAGTTATTTAATTGGTGTTAGAAGTATAGAAAAAAGGTGTGAAATTAAGTTAAGTAGAAATAATAGAAATATTATTATTATTACTATTTTATTATTATAATAATAATATGATTAGTTGGATTTAATTATAAGAGAAGGAATTAGGTTTAAATAAATAAGAGATATAAAAGGAGAAATATAAGGCTAATAGTTAGAATAATAATAATACTAGAATTATTCTATTATTTGGAATTAATAAATTAAATGTGGTATATTAATTATAAGAGAGAATTAGTATTTTTGGGGAGAATTATTTAATAAAACAATTTTATTAGAAGCTACTATATATATTGAGTAACCTAGAAAAATAAGGATTTTTATGTTGTTGCTTGAAAACAAAAAGAAAACCCTAGCCGTGGAGAGAAAAACCAGAAAGAGAGGAAGGAAGAAAGTTGGAAACAAAGGTGCTAGGAGGGATCGTTGCTGTCCGAGAGTTCCGTTATTCCGATCGAATTTTCGAGTTCCCGTCAATCCAAAGGTAAGGGTGGGGTTCGGGTTTTATAATCGATTGTAGGATGGTTCGTATGTGGGGTTTAGGGCTGCTTAATTATACTGTGAATCCGGTTTCGTCGATAAAATATTGTTGCTGGAATATAGTGTTAAAATTAATTGTTGCATGTTATTGTATTGAAACTGAGATCGATTTAATGTATGTGGTTGTCTTGTGCATTTGGTGCGAATTTGGTTGGAGAAACACAGAGGAGGAGGCGACCGTCCCTTCCTGGTGAGGTAAGTAAGGAGGCGTCCGCCTCATTGAGAGAGATGGAGAGGGAGACGATCGTCTCCAAGCCCTTAGGTGAGAAGAGGCGTGCGCCTCAGGGCCAAGTGGAGTGTCTCAAAACATGGCTTTCTGCGACGTGGGTTTGGTGAGTGTTGGTTAGTGACTTGTGAATGGAATAAGCATGTGAGGTAGAAACATAGCATAGGGGATTGTACTGCTAGTATTAAGTAATAATAATAATGGCAGGGAAGGAAATTCATGACAGGAAATGGTTATAGCAGTAAGCAAACCATTAGCAGGCAGTGTAAGAGAATTAATAACATGATTCATAATAATGCAAGATTATTAATAACCTATCAGAATTAATTAATAGGATAATTAATACTAAGTAGTAAAGTTGCGAAAACGAAAATAGTGCAGAAAATTATGTCGTGGAATTAAGGAGAATTTAGTTTGTCGAATCGGACGAGAATTTGCGACATAGTTCGAGTATAATTAATTAAAATATTAGTTGTTGGTTATGAATTGAATAAATGAAATAAAAATAATTGATTGTTAAATTATTATTGTTAATATTGCTAATTGTTATTGTTATTATTGTTGATATTATAATTATTATTAATTATTGTTAATTATTGAAGTTGATTATTATTAATTATAAGTTGCATTGTTGTTGACGTTGTTGATAGTTGTTGAGGTCGAAGTTGATCGTGTTGATTAAGTTGACGATTAATGCATGATTAAGTTGTTGTTGTGTTTGCGAATAATTAGCGATGAATATGTTGTTGTATTATGTGAAGTTGCGGAGTATTTTTAGTGACGATAATTACCTCTGATTATTGGTAATAATAGTGAGATAGGCGTATGCCTTGTGAAGTGAATTTATGTTGTTAATTGCATGTTGTAGCATCGCATTTCATTTTGCATTTGTGAAGGCCTGTATTGGCGGATTGTGAAGAAGGCTTATGCCTTGTGCCTCTGATAACTGGCAATTTAGTGAAGGGAGTTTACTCCACCGGTACCACATGCATCTGCATTGTTGAGTCTCATTTGAAGTCATGTCGTTGTTAATTGTGAAGTAATTACATGTTGTTGATTCTATGTTGTGGGTGGATATTATATGTTGTTGACTACAATGTTGTTTGGTAGATATTATGTGTTATCGATTAAAGTAGTAATTATTGTATGTTCCTTTACCTAAGCATATGAATTATCGTACTTTCGCTTATATTATTCGATATCTCACCCTTTCTATTTTGTTGGCCGTTACCTTTATATTGGTAACGTGCAGGTATTCAAGAATGGAAGAATTAGTTGACGTTGGTCCAAGTCGGTGTCTTTGCTCTGATACGTAACACTCGGGGGGACGTTGGTCTATGTTGTTTACATTGTTGACTCTTGTTGCTATTAGTATAATTTGTTGAAATCCTAAGTGATGTTGTGAAGTAAAAAGTTGTTAAGTATGTTGAAAGTCGAACAAGATGTTTAAATTTGCTATTAGTATAATAGATTCAGTTGTATAACTATGAATTCCGCTGCGTAGTAATAAAAAGTATTTTGTTTGAAAGTTATAAAAGGTTGTTATGAGATCCTCCGAATTAAAAAGTGTTATGTATCTTATCTGTTTGTGTTGTTAATGTTGAAATGTGGCATCCCATGTTTTTAGTTTAAAATTTCCGCACTCTGATTTTATAATAAACGTTGGGTAGAAATGGGGTGTTACAAGTTACAAGAGCAACTAGCAAATAAAAATATCAATTCAATTCAAAAAAAGTTGAAATTTTTTATTATAATATTTGTTTTATCCTTCGTCTTCATAAATAAATTCTTTTTTGTAATGCCTAAGTCCCTTAAAATGGTAACATACTATACTAGTAGCCGCGAAAGACATAACTTTAATTCATTCAAATTCGAATATTTATTTCATAGTTAGGCATGATGAGTTAAAAAATAGTTAACTAAAAATTAATTCTTTAATTACTTCAAAATGTTTTTTCTAATCTAATAAATAAGTTTTGGTTGAATAGTTTAAAATTATATCTTAAAGATGGATTGCATTGATATAATGAAAAATGTTAGGAAATTTATTTTGCAATTCATCATATATTTAGGTTCGTGTATTGTAATTTCTTAAATTTAACTACTTTTTTGTATCAATGTATTCTATTCGTATATTAGTAATATATTTTCATGAATAAAAGTAAAACTATAGTTTTTCAAATGAATAATGTATCACTTCTTTTAAGATAATTGCATTTTACTATTGAGGTAATTCAAATGTTTCCAAAGTAACAATGTCAATTTTTGTTTATTCTTGCATGGTGTTTTACCAAGTTTCTCGATCGTATTTAGTTACAAGAGCAACTAGCAAATAAAAATATCAATTCAATTCAAAAAAAGTTGAAATTTTTTATTATAATATTTGTTTTATCCTTCGTCTTCATAAATAAATTATTTTTTGTAATGCCTAAGTCCCTTAAAAAGGTAACATACTATACTTGTAGCCGTGAAAGACATAACTTTAATTCACTCAAAGTCAAATATTTATTTCATAGTTAGGCATGATGAGTTAAAAAATAGTTAATTAAAAATTAATTCTTTAATTACTTCAGATTGTTCTTTCTAATCGAATATATAAGTTTGCACCAACAATTATAAATTTTCGTATAAATATTGGACCTGACCTCTCCAAATTATCCATCAAACTAAATACAACTGTCATTTAAAATTTCAATAAATTGTATCTCTTTTAGTTTCACAATGAAATCAAAGAATACTATTCCATTCATTATGATTTTCTTCTTTTATCTTATTTTTGCTTCAACCCTTGTCTCTTCCACGAAAATTCCTAAGACACCGCCGCCTCATCCAAAAACACCACCTCCTTCATCAACACTCCCACCAAGTCATATGACACCACCACCTCATCTCATGACACCACCAAATATTCCACCTCCTTCCATTCCATCTTCTACACCCCCACCAAGTTTGACGATTGCACCACCTTGTCCTAATACACTACCAACTACAACATATCCATCTGCACCACCTTCAAATTCTATAACAACACCCCCTATAGTATCTCCTTCCACACCATCACCAAGTCCTACAGAAACACCTCCTATGGTGTCTCCATCCACACCATCCCCAAGTCCTATAACATCGCCGCCAATGATATCTCCTTCCACACCTCCTACAAGTCCTATAACAACTCCCCATATGATCTCTCCTTCCATACCACCACCAAGTCATTCGATAACACCCCCAATGATCACTCCTTCCACTCCACCCCCAAGTCCAACGTCAACACCCACTATGATCCCTCCTTCTACACCACCCCAAATATTTTTGGCACCTCCGCCTAAGATACCTCCTACGACGCCACCTACTTGTCAAATAGGAAAATTTAGTGTTTGTGCCAATGTGTTGAAAGTTCTGAATTTAGGGATTGGACAAGATATTAAGCCTTGTTGTAACCTCATCAATGGTCTTATTGATCTTGAAGCCTCTTTATGTCTTCTTGCACTTAAGGCTAATATCTTGGGAATCATCATTATTGATCTTAAAATTCCTTTGCAAATAATCTTGAACCGGTGTGAGAAACATATGCCTAACGGTTTCACATGCAAGCATTAAGACCAATAAAACATATGACCGGTATGATGGCTTATGCACGCCATTGCAAATGGGTTATTCCTATTATACTATATTAACGAAATAAATTATAATCTTTTACTATCATCCTTATATTAATATATATATATATATATATATATATATATTTGTATTGTTTTGTTTAAATTTGATATCGATGTAAGCCGTTGCAGTTGTCGATTGTGGTTGGGAGTCAAGGATGATAAAGAAGTAGATATTTTATTGACATATAGTTTATGCAATTCAATGTCATTATGATATATTAATAATCTTATGATATTTATAAAGTGTTCATTTTGTATCATATTCATTAAATATTGGTATTATCTTAAAATATATTCTTGAGTTATATATCTTTTTTATTCCCTATAAAAACTAGAGTTATTGCTCCACAAATTGAACTAGAATGATTTATATATTTTCAACTGGCATAAGTTTAGTTAAAGTAGTTTGAGAGCTGTTTGAAAGAGCGAATAATATTTTTCATAAGTTTTTTTAAAATTTATTAATTCAAACACCTTATATTCACATAGATTATTTCTACCCTTTCATTTGTTAATCTAGACGCACGAGCAAGATTCTTCTGTTTGTGTAACTATGCATCATACAACAAGTTCAATTCAGAAACTTATGGTTATTTATAAAAATTTAAATAGAGAAATACACTTAGAAAGTCATTTTCAAAATTAGGTCGAGGGAACTAGCCCTAAATTGTAACAACACGTTGTCATATAATGAAGGTAATGTTCGGTAAATCGTTTTGATGTTATTTCACATAAGACGTAATGATGATGAAAAAGAACGAAAAAAATATTCAATTTCATCAATAGGAAAAATATAAAAATTTAGCTTGATGAAAATGGTAAAATATAAATAACTATATATATAAGTAAGAAAATGCTAGAAATATGATATCGAAATTGAAAATGTTTTTTGTGTAGTTGTTTGACATTTGTGATTAATTTTCCTTTTTATTTTTTATTGCTCTTGCGATTTGGAATCCCATGCTAGAGTTCCGTTTGTATCTCATTTAGTGTAACAATATATTCTTGACATTTCATTTAAAGTTGGGTATGTTGAAATTATAGTATATAAAAGATTGTGTGTAACATTTAACACATTAACAATTCACAATATCCCAAACTACATTACGTATCAGGCGGCTTGCGCAAATTATCAACTATGTATAAATATTTCATTTTTCTAGTAATTATTAAAGTAAAATATTATAAGATTTAGGATAATGTAGAGCAGGTGTTACAACGTTAATGCTTCTAATTTTTAAAACTTGATATCTTTAAAACTTTGATAGTTGAATTGAAATACATATCACAAATAAAATTTATATTTGAGGACTTCAAATATGATCAAGAGAAAATTGAAATTTTTAGGATTTATATTTTATAGAATAAGTTGTTGGCTAATAATTGTGTATCAGTGCAAAAAAGAACTTTTTTACCTATTGAAATTTTTAGTTTTTGTAACAAAATGTATACAATATGACAGAATATTACCAATTATGCGACACAAACCCACAAAATAATTAATTTATTAAAATTAAAAAAAGTAAACACAGAGGATAATATAGAACAGGTTTTACGACGTTAATGCTACTAATTTTTAAGACTTGATATCTTTAAAACTTTGATAGTTGAATAGAAATACATATCACAAATAAAATTCATATTTGAGGACTTCAAATATGATCAAGAGAAAATTGAAATGTTTAGGATTTATATTTTATAGAAGAAGTTGTTGACTTATAATTGTTTATGAATGCAAAAAGAACTTTTTTACATATTGAATTTTTTAGTTTTTGTAACAAAATGTATACAATATGACATAATATTACCAATTATGTGACACAAACCCACAAAATAATTAATTTATTAAAATAAAAAGAAGTAACCACAGAGGCATATTGTCTTATAATAATTTGCTATATGCATAATATTTGCTCATTTTTTAAATCTAGATTCCATTCACGAGTCGTTCGTGAACCTTGTCTTTCACGGCTGTTTATGACACCTAGTTGATTGATTGATTGATTCTTTCTATAATAACTTATGTATGGTTTTATTCAATAGAATTACGGAACGCATCAATAATATCTATAAGTGATTTTTTCTTTTACGATGAAATTACTTTTTTAAATTAGTACGAAGATATATGAATAGGGACTAAATAAAAAATACTAATAATCAAATCAAATATATTTTATGTAAGCTATTATTTGGTTGATTCTAAATTTACAAAATTTGTATTATATTTAAAGAGAGCGTAGGAAAATAAATGTTTTACTTGAATGGTTTAAAATTATATCTTAAAGATGGGTTGCATTGATATAATGAAAAATGTTAGGCAAGTTATTTTTGAATTCATCATTTATTTTAGGTTCATATATTATAATTTATTAAATTTGACTACTTTTTGGTATCAATGTGTTGTATTCATATATTACTAATATATTTTCATGAATAAAAGTTAAACTATAGTTTTTCAAATGAAGTATGTATCACTTCTTTTAAGATAATTGCATTTAACTATTGAGGTAACTCAAATGTTTGAAAAATAAAAACGTCAACTTTTGTTTATTCTTGCATGGCATTTTACCAAGTTTCTCGATCGTATTTAGTTACAACAGCAACTAGCAAATTAAAATATCAATTCAATTCAAAAAAGTTGAATTTTTTTATTATAATATTTGGGTTTGTGTCTTCATAAATAAATTATTTTTTGTTATGCCTAAGTCCCTTAAAATGGTAACATACTATACTTGTAGCCGTGAAAGACATAACTTTAATTCACTCAAAGTCAAATAATTATTTCATACTTAGGCATGATGAGTTACAAAATAGTTAATTAAAAATTAATTCTTTATATTATATATATATATATATATATATATATATATATATATATATATATTTGTATTATTTTTTTTAAATTAGATATCGATGTAAGCCGTTGCATTTGTCGATTGTGGTTGGGAGTCAAGGATGATAAAGAATTAGATATTTTATGGACATATAGTTTATGCAATTCAATGTCATTAATATATATTAATAATCTTATGATCTTTCTAAAGTATTTATTTTGTATCATCTTTATTAAATATTGGTATTATCTTAAAATATATTCTTGGGTTATTTAACGCATTAACAATTCACAATATCCCAAACTACATTACGTATCAGGCGGCTTACGAAAATTATCAACGACTATGTATATATGTTGCATTTTTCTAGTAATGCTTAAAGTAAATTATTATCTGATTTAGGATAATGTAGAACAGGTTTTACGACGTTAATGCTTCTAATTTTTAAGACTTGATATCTTTAAATTTTTTATATTTGAATTGAAATACATATCACAAATAAAATACATATTTGAGGACTTCAAATATGATCAAGAGAAAATTGAAATTTTTAGGATTTATATTTTATAGAAGAAGTTGTTGGCTTATAATTGTTTATGAGTGCAAAAAAAAAAACTTTTTTACATATTGAATTTTTTTAGTTCTTGTAACAAAATATATACAGTATGACATAATATTACCAATTATGTGACACAAACCCACAAAATAATTAATTTATTAAAATAAAATAAAAAGTAAACACAGAGGCATATTGTCTTATAATAATTTGATCTAGATTCCATTCACGAGTCTTTCGTGAACCTTGTCTTTCACAACTGTTTTAGACACCTAGTTGATTGATTCTTTCTATAACAACTTATGTATGGTTTTATTCAATAGAATTGAGGAACGCATCAATATTTTCTATAAGTGATTTTTTCTTCTACGATGAAATTACTTTTTTAAATTAGTACGGAGATATATGAATAAGGACTAAATAAAAAATACTAATAATCAAATCAAATATATTTTATGTTAGCTATTATTTGGTTGATTCTAAATTTACAAAATTTGTATTATATTTAAAGAGAATGTAACATCCCTATTCTTATGAGGGGCATCATGGGCAATGGACAAAAATTGCATGGAATAATAAGGCCTAGTTTGGTGGAAACCCATACTTATGTCATTCAATTCAGATTTTTGGTAAGAGAGTAGAGAGGAAGAGAAAGAAGAAGTCATATTTTATATCTTTCAAAAGTCATCTTCGTACTCCTTGGAGCAGCTCCACTAAACAGGCCATAACTCCCAGCTTGTAGCTCCGATTCAGGTAATTCCAGACTTTTTGAAAAGCTTACGAAATTCTCTTTGTTTCGGTATATTAAATCGACTTCATAGCTGTTGTATTTAAGGAGAAAAACGCATTTGAAGTTTGATGATTTTGCTGGAAGTGGGAGAAATAAGAGTTACGAATTTCATGGTGTTGGAAGTAGAATCTTGGTCATGAATGGATCTCTATGGTAGAACGAACATCTTCACAACCTCCTTAGATGCAAGGTGATTCTCTAGTTAAAGACTTTGGAAAATTTTGGGGTTTTATGAACACAAATGGGAATTTTGGGTTTGTGATTTAAATATGATGCATGCATGTAATTGATGATTGTTAGCATGTAATAATCCTATTTCCCATGTTTGACTGTTGTGATAACGAGTAAGAAGCGGTGAATTTGAGGTTTGAATCCTGGAACATAACTGTTTCTGTTCTAATTTTTCTGTAGAACGCAGAGGCTGCTTAGCGGACGGGGTCGCGCTCAGCGCGCCCCACTGTATCTGGAAGAATTAAAATTTCACAGGGGCCGCTCAGCAGTGTGACCCCGTTTAGCGCGGTCCCCTGTGCAGAACTATGTTATCTTCCCAGAAAGTGCAGAATGGTTCCTACTTCAGAACTGTTTGCCTCAAACACCTTTGAATCGATGTTATGCATTATTAGGTGGTTATGTATGATTAATTGTACTTAAATAATCTCACGGGTCGATTATGTCTAGCATTTGCTATGATGGAAATTATGATTAAATCATGAGTAACAATTACAAACATTTTTTCTCGTCGTTCCGGTAGGACGTTTAGACGATTGGTTTGTGTGAACTTGAATTGATTGTAAGAACTAATTGTGATAATGATTTCAATAGATTATATGCATGTCTATGATATTAATGTATGGATAAGTATGTTTTAAATAATCGTGAGGATCGATTATGTATGATACATGACATGTGTAGAAATGTATGGTTGTTGGAAATTATATGAACATGTGAATTCCAATCGTTTCGGGGAAAATGATACGGATGTGATGCCTACGGGTTTGTTGTGCATATGATTGCTTGTGTCGTGTTGTGTGATCTCGGCGAATATATGCTCGAATCAGAGTATACCTTATACCAGAACGTAAATCGCTTATGACCACGACTAATGTTGAGTGATCATTAGTTTGTGTCTGTCTGAGTGATCTTGGATACCTTGCTGAGTGATCTGGGTATGTCGTACGCGTCTGAGCTACCAAAGGTGATGTGCTTGTGTGGGCCGATGAAGGAGGGCATACCGCCTTAAACTCATCTGTATTTCTTGGTATGGTAGGGAGGAAATTGCCTTGTAGGCAATCCTTGTGTACAACTCACCTCTAATGGTGTTGCATAGGCTACACCATTAGGCTATCACCCGGTGGGCCATGCGTCGAGAAGGCGATTTCGTGCTTGAGTAATTCATCAACGTATAGATGGCCGACGTGGTTGTGACGCCATATAGGCAATGTCACTTCTAGTACTCGTCGCAGATGGAATTCCATATAGGAATTCCATAAAGGAAAATCAAACCCCTTACCTCTAGTTATAGGATGTTCCAAGATGATTCTTACAACTCAACCTCAAGCTTTTGCTCATGATCATCCTCATCTTCTCCTCTTGTTCTTCTCATGCCAAAACCCTCTTCTTTCCTCTATGTTTCTATTTTTGGTAGTGTAGGAAAAAATGGGAAGAAAAAAAAAGAAAAAGGGTTTTATAAAGTTGTTTTCTTACTAGCCATCACAATTTCTATGTTTGGTTTTCATATGCAAGGATGGAAGGAAAATGAGGAGAAAGGTTTTATAATGGTATTTCTACTAGTAAGCCAAGGGTGAAAACCCAAACCTCAACAATTGCTCCCCACACCCCCAACTTACTAATTATATCATCAATTCAAAAATATTAATATAATATAATATTAAATAAAACGGGCGTTACAACTCTCCCCCACTTATAAACTTTTCGTCCTCGAAATTTCGACCAAAACAAACTAAACGAAACATGCCTAAGCATTCGTCCACCAAATCCTCGCGTCAATTAAACAACATACTAAATACACCAAACACAAGGGTATCTCCCCAACCACAACGTCTAGACAAGAACAACCATGCCGAGATGCAAAGCCCATACAATGCACTCGACAACCTACTAACAAGATCGATACTATTCTAACATCTCAACCATAGAATTAGTCACACACTCGAACCGACGCCTCGGAAACGAGTCACTAAAGATAGGAACATAAAGTCCCACGACACAACACCGACATCATCGCTAAAACGAAAACAACAAACTGGTTATACAAACCAAAACTTAAACAATCAGAAAAGATAAAACCACGTGTGCTACGCAAACACGAAAGAGATGCCTTCGATCACGCGTGAGCACGAACTCAAGGATCACAATTGCAGCTATCGCTTTCAATCCAGAAAATCACAAGGTCACATCATCCTTGTAGATTAACAACGTGCACCCCTTGAAAAACATCCAATTACACAATTATAACAGAACAACGATACACCACTCATCCTAGGGCTTAAACAGACGGCTTACGACTATAACTCACTAGTCCAAATATCTCACTTGTGAAACTTCGACGTATACACTTGACTTCAACGAAGTCGTCCCTTTTAACAATTCAATTCCCAAAATTGTATTAAGTAATCGCCATCCTCGCACCGTTGCAACAATCAATACACAGGATTCTCATTCGAAACACCTTTCATAACTTTCCATCGTCCCAAGTGGTAACTCAGTCACAACACTCTCTCAAGAACTCTACTCATCAACGTCATCTCCTACCCCTGTAATCACAACACAGGTTGGACTTAGAACCATAACATAAACTTTACGGAATCCATAAGTTAGTAGTGAACAAATCCTTAATAACCTTTTGAGCTTAATCTCAACAAGTGTCCCAAAACAAACATGCGACATTCTTCAAAGTAATAAATTCCAAATCAGACATTCTTGGGTTTTCCGTGACACCAACTTACTAAACTCAACAACAAACGAAGTCTCTTTATAGATTGCACTCAACTTGAATTGTCTTCAACAATTCCTATCTCCTCGTCGTTAACATCTGCACCTTTTAGATATCAAACGAGCACAACCGCATCAATACTCTAACTCACGCGTCCGACAACTTTTCCTTTTGAAAAAACAAATCGTTCCAAGGTAGCAATACACTTTTCCAACTCTACATCGAAATACATCTCAAGTCCAAAATAAAATATCACAATACACCACACAAGTTCTTTAGTACCAAACAAGGCCAAACTAAAGCATTTGCTAAAATTTCCACTAGTTCGAACAAATTCGCTTCCCATTGCGGAATCCAAATAGTGACTCAACCATCTCGAGTCAAAATACCCACGAGTAATACCAACTTGTAAAAAGATCTTCCATCAAACTCATAAAGCTAACCATCCAAAACAAAAGAACTTCTACGCCCTGTAATAACCCCCTTAAAGTCTTCTACAAGATACAAAATAAATCTTTGCGGAGTTGTCCAAAATACCACCGTCTAAGTTACTTACTTAAACCACTCAAGTCCAACGGTTCAAAACTCTACATTTAAAACACTCGACATGCACTGATCTAACCTCACTACTGATAACGCAACGCTCGGATGCTCGCCACAATCCCTTGACTTGATGTGAACCAATTAATATCCATAAATATGAAATAACTCGTACAGCTACTCATGAGAGTACTGTCTGAACATCTCAAAATCATACCTGACGCATTAGTCACACTAATGACATCAGCAAATACTCGCCAGGACCATACACTATCTTGAAAAGCATAGTCTAAACATCTTTAGCTCTCACACTAACTCGTAGACAGCCAGACATCGCATCACTCTCACTAAACACAAAACTCAAATGACTGATTCATCCAAATATCAATCCTCGGAAGTAGATACTTGTCCTTAACATCCACTACGTTCCTTGAATGCAAACAACACACCAACTCGGGCAATCTTTGCCCTTCTCGAACAACACAACAGTAGCACTCCACGGTGACCCGCTCGAATAACCAGACAAGCTCTACTAAAACCAATCCTCAAATTGACTCTTCAACACTAACTCAGAACAAACATCCCTTAAGGATACTTCGAATCACAACTAGAAGCTCGCTTGCCAAAATCTTGTTTCACACCAAAATCCAAATTCGCCTACAACTCGAGTAACCACGCACTACCTTGTGCCAACACATCTGCTTCCTACACCATTAAGCTGGAAAGACAAGTCTATCCCAACCAACACAATTCCCGACTACTATCAACAAGAGATTAAGGATGATCAGTCCCTCAATTTGTCAATAGACAGTCGACAATCATGATGGTGACATAAACCATCTCTACCAACTACAACAGCGTCTTCAAACTTACACTTCAAGTTACTAAAGTGTAACACTGCTTGAGGCTCCAACTCCAAGCCACAAGCGCCATCAAGAAGTAAAACTTCTCCCCCACTTGTTTCAAACTCATCTCTGTAGATAAACAATTTGAAACAACCAAGTACCGACAGTGTTTCACACACATGTCGCATACAACAGGATTAAACACACTAATAACTTGGTCGATGGACCGACCTCGATACCACTAATGTAACACCCAATTCTACCCAAAGTTTTATATGCAAAAATCGAGTAATTTTAAAATTCCATAAATTAAATCTCGTTACACCATAAAAACAACTCACTTTAAAACAGTTTACTTTAAAGTATAAATTTCGGATACATAGCATCGCAGGAAAACATAAATTGATTCATAGAAATCAAAACATCTCCTTTATTAAACTTCCTCATCAAAATCATGTTTTTTATGAATTATGGTTCTTATTCACAAAAGGAATAATAATAAAACAACAACAACAAGACGACATAAACATTTCCCCCCGAGTGCTACGTATCGAGCGACAGACTCGACTAATAGCCTATAGACTCGTCTTCATAACCGCACGTTACCAATATATAGTAAGAAACAAGTAAAGGGTGAGATACTCCAAAACATATAATTAAAGGCATGATAAAATATATATATATATATATATATATATATAGTGTCGGAATTATAAAGGGTATAGATTAATAATTTCAATTCCAACACATAATCAAAGCTCACTTACTTTACTCGTCATCCTAAAGTGTATAATCTACACTAAATCACTATAACCTCATCGGCATAAAACGTCGCAACAACACATAACCCTTCGTCACCACGAAATCGTCACGAGCTAATACATCACTAATTAACACGGTAGTTTTAAACAACAACATTAATCAACAACATTAAATAATGCTAGTAACATAAGCAACATAAACAAATCATCACAAATTGGCTAAAGCCCATCTTCGCTTTTGGCATAAAGCTCATCTTCGCTTTTGGCATAAAGCTCATCTTCGCTTTTGGCATAAAGCCCATCATCACAACATCATCACAAACATCATTACATCATATAACATCGCAATTCATTATCATCCATCAATCAACAAAACCCAACTCCAGACAACTAAAACATTAACATAACCGACTCCATGAGACACGACTGTGTTATGCATGTGGTACCCATCGCTTTGTCCGTAATTAGGGACACTTGGCATAAAGCCGATCTTCGCTCGGCATAAAAGTCATCATCGCTTGGCATAAAAGCCCTCTTCGCTTATGAAATGTATGTGACTCGACAATAAAACAACACAACACAAAAACAACATCTTCGCTCATTCAAATTGGCATAAAGCCCACATCGCCATGATTTATCCAAAACAAGATAAATATAACATCGCATCATAATTGCATTATGCAAACATCACTAACAAGTTCATCAAAAATCATGCATTCACAAATCGGAAGCATTTATTAACAACCTCAATTTATTCATCACATTGCACATCGACAAGTATTCTTTAATAAATACACTGTCGCAAAACTTACGTTTATTAACACCGCATCGTTATGAATTAATTCGCTAAATTTCGAAAACGGAAAAATAGTCAAAACATCAATAATCGTCGCGAAAGTAATTCCTAATAACCGGCAATAATCATAATTGTCGACGTTGAAATCGGATTGTTCATACGTACCTTAAATCTACTAAAACACCGTCCGATTCAATTTTACCGTAAATTGGTTTGTTTCGGATCGTCTCGCAAAAACTCGTAATTTCTAAAAACTAACTTCACCACTACGTTCTACACGTCGAACTTAGCTAGCACGTCAATTTTCGTTGAATTCGGAACAACTTGCTCCGTCATCGAATTTACCGAAATCGGAAAATCAGAACGTAATCGGGTTCTAAATTTAATCGGCTAACTTGTGTCCTAATTAAATTTTATTAATACTAACTAGTAGTATATGGAAATAATGAAATTGAAACAAGACAGAACCTATTTCCAAAATTATGCAGGAACCATAAACCAGAAGACAGCAAAATGCAAGCAACATACAGTAAAATGGAAAACACAGAAAATTGCGTGGCACTCCTAAGCACCAGGAGGCGGATGCCCTAAGCCTCCCCATGGCTGGAGACGGACGCCCTGCATTGTGGGACGGTCACCCCCTCACTTGAGGTGGGCGCCTCCCATCATCTCCAATCTCCAATTCGTCTTCCTTGCAAACGGACAGGGTGTTTTACAGTTTTCTATATTTTTTTTCTGTTTTCTAACTTTACTGCTATGTTTCCTTTTCCCATTTACATCTTATTTCATTCTATAATTTCCTTACCACAACACTACTAACAACATACCCCTTATCCTTAATTCTAATTCAATTTTTCTACACTACTTCAACAAATCAATTAACACAACCCTTTAAACCAACTATCCATTTTTTCCTCAATCTAAACTAATTCTACCAACCATAACAACATGAAATGGAAATCAAACCATCAAACACCCAATTCAAAACCTCAACACCAATTTTCAACTCCTCTAAACATTTCAACAATCACCTAACAAAGCTCATAAAATCAACCTATCAATTTTTCTCCCAATTCAAACTACAACCACCCAACATCTCTTATCACTAACCCACCATCTCTTATAATCAACACAACATATATACCTCCATTACAACATCAAAACATATTTCTACCATCAATTGAGAAGTTCAACAACAACAACAAAACACCAAAACAATGATAAACTATAAACCCCATGAATCAAAATACCAATTTTTTCTAAATCCACAACATATCTATCAAACCCTAACTATATGGAAAGGAAAATCAAACCCCTTACCTCTAGTTATAGGATGTTCCAAGATGATTCTTACAACTCAACCTCAAGCTTTTGCTCATGATCATCCTCATCTTCTCCTCTTGTTCTTCTCATGCCAAAACCCTCTTCTTTCCTCTATGTTTCTATTTTTGGTAGTGTAGGAAAAATGGGAAGAAAACAAAAGAAAAAGGGTTTTATAAAGTTGTTTTCTTACTAGCCATCACAATTTCTATGTTTGGTTTTCATATGCAAGGATGGAAGGAAAATGAGGAGAAAGGTTTTATAATGGTATTTCTACTAGTAAGCCAAGGGTGAAAACCCAAACCTCAACAATTGCTCCCCACACCCCCAACTTACTAATTATATCATCAATTCAAAAATATTAATATAATATAATATTAAATAAAACGGGCGTTACAACTCTCCCCCACTTATAAACTTTTCGTCCTCGAAATTTTGACCAAAACAAACTAAACGAAACATGCCTAAGCATTCGTCCACCAAATCCTCGCGTCAATTAAACAACATACTAAATACACCAAACACAAGGGTATCTCCCCAACCACAACATCTAGACAAGAACAACCATGCCGAGATGCAAAGCCCATACAATGCACTCGACAACCTACTAACAAGATCGATACTATTCTAACATCTCAACCATAGAATTAGTCACACACTCGAACCGACGCCTCGGAAACGAGTCACTAAAGATAGGAACATAAAGTCCCACGACACAACACCAACATCATCGCTAAAACGAAAACAACAAACTGGTTATACAAACCAAAACTTAAACAATCAGAAAAGATAAAACCACGTGTGCTACGCAAACACGAAAGAGATGCCTTCGATCACGCGTGAGCACGAACTCAAGGATCACAATTGCAGCTATCGCTTTCAATCCAGAAAATCACAAGGTCACATCATCCTTGTAGATTAACAACGTGCACCCCTTGAAAAACATCCAATTACACAATTATAACAGAACAACGATACACCACTCATCCTAGGGCTTAAACAGACGGCTTACGACTATAACTCACTAGTCCAAATATCTCACTTGTGAAACTTCGACGTATACACTTGACTTCAACGAAGTCGTCCCTTTTAACAATTCAATTCCCAAAATTGTATTAAGTAATCGCCATCCTCGCACCGTTGCAACAATAAATACACAGGATTCTCATTCGAAACACCTTTCATAACTTTCCATCGTCCCAAGTGGTAACTCAGTCACAACACTCTCTCAAGAACTCTACTCATCAACGTCATCTCCTACCCCTGTAATCAAAACACAGGTTGGACTTAGAACCATAACATAAACTTTACGGAATCCATAAGTTAGTAGTGAACAAATCCTTAATAACCTTTTGAGCTTAATCTCAACAAGTGTCCCAAAACAAACATGCGACATTCTTCAAAGTAATAAATTCCAAATCAGACATTCTTGGGTTTTCCGTGACACCAACTTACTAAACTCAACAACAAACGAAGTCTCTTTATAGATTGCACTCAACTTGAATTGTCTTCAACAATTCCTATCTCCTCGTCGTTAACATCTGCACCTTTTAGATATCAAACGAGCACAACCGCATCAATACTCTAACTCACGCGTCCGACAACTTTTCCTTTTGAAAAACAAATCGTTCCAAGGTAGCAATACACTTTTCCAACTCTACATCGAAATACATCTCAAGTCCAAAATAAAATATCACAATACACCACACAAGTTCTTTAGTACCAAACAAGGCCAAACTAAAGCATTTGCTAAAATTTCCACTAGTTCGAACAAATTCGCTTCCCATTGCGGAATCCAAATAGTGACTCAACCATCTCGAGTCAAAATACCCACGAGTAATACCAACTTGTAAAAAGATCTTCCATCAAACTCATAAAGCTAACCATCCAAAACAAAAGAACTTCTACGCCCTGTAATAACCCCCTTAAAGTCTTCTACAAGATACAAAATAAATCTTTGCGGAGTTGTCCAAAATACCACCGTCTAAGTTACTTACTTAAACCACTCAAGTCCAACGGTTCAAAACTCTACATTTAAAACACTCGACATGCACTGATCTAACCTCACTCACGATAGCATAGCGCTGGGATGCTCGCCACAATCCCTTGACTTGATGTGAACCAATTAATATCCATAAATATGAAATAACTCGTACATACTCAAGAACATCTCAAAATCATACATTAGTCACACTAATGACATCAGCAAATACTCGCCAAGACCATACACTATCTTGAAAAGCATAGTCTAAACATCTTTAGCTCTCACACTAACTCGTAGACAGCCAGACATCGCATCACTCTCACTAAACACAAAACTCAAATGACTGATTCATCCAAATATCAATCCTCGGAAGTAGATACTTGTCCTTAACATCCACTACGTTCCTTGAATGCAAACAACACACCAACTCGGGCAATCTTTGCCTTCTCGAACAACACAATAGCACTCCACGGTGACCCGCTCGAATAACCAGACAAGCTCTACTAAAACCAATCCTCAAATTGACTCTTCAACACTAACTCAGAACAAACATCCCTTAAGGATACTTCGAATCACAACTAGAAGCTCGCTTGCCAAAATCTTGTTTCACACCAAAATCCAAATTCGCCTACAACTCGAGTAACCACGCACTACCTTGTGCCAACACATCTGCTTCCTACACCATTTGGAAAGACAAGTCTATCCCAACCAACACAATTCCGACTACTATCAACAAGAGATTAAGGATGATCGGTCCCTCAATTTGTCAATAGACGACAATCATGATGGTGACATAAACCATCTCTACCAACTACACGTCTTCAAACTTACACTTCAAGTTACTAAAGTGTAACACGCTGAGGCTCCAACTCCAAGCCACAAGCGCCATCAAGAAGTAAAACTTCTCCCCACTTGTTTCAAACTCATCTCAGATAAACAATTTGAAACAACCATACCGCAGTTTTCACACACATGTCGCATACATGATTAAACACACTAATAACTTGGTCGATGACCGACTCTGATACCACTAATGTAACACCCCAATTCTACCCAAAGTTTTATATGCAAAAATCGAGTAATTTTAAAATTCCATAAATTAAATCTTGAGGTTACATAAAAACAACTCACTTTAAAACAGTTTACTTTAAAGTATAAATTTCGGATACATAGCATCGCAGGAAAACATAAATTGATTCATAGAAATCAAAACATCTCCTTTATTAAACTTCCTCATCAAAATCATGTTTTTTATGAATTATGGTTCTTATTCACAAAAGGAATAATAATAAAACAACAACAACAAGACGACATAAACATTTCCCCCCGAGTGCTACGTATCAGAGCGACACCGACTCGACTAATAGCAGCTATAGACTCCGTCTTCATAACCTGCACGTTACCAATATATAGGTAACGGCGAAACAAGTAAAGGGTGAGATACTCCAAAACATATAATTAAAGGCATGATAAAATATATATATATATATATATATATATATATATATAGTGTCGGAATTATAAAGGGTATAGATTAATAATTTCAATTCCAACACATAATCAAAGCTCACTTACTTTACTCGTCATCCTAAAGTGTATAATCTACACTAAATCACTATAACCTCATCGGCATAAAACGTCGCAACAACACATAACCCTTCGTCACCACGAAATCGTCACGAGCTAATACATCACTAATTAACACGGTAGTTTTAAACAACAACATTAATCAACAACATTAAATAATGCTAGTAACATAAGCAACATAAACAAATCATCACAAATTGGCTAAAGCCCATCTTCGCTTTTGGCATAAAGCCCATCTTCGCTTTTGGCATAAAGCTCATCTTCGTTTTTGGCATAAAGCCCATCATCACAACATCATCACAAACATCATTACATCATATAACATCGCAATTCATTATCATCCATCAATCAACAAAACCCAACTCCAGACAACTAAAACATTAACATAACCGACTCCATGAGACACGACTGTGTTATGCATGTGGTACCCATCGCTTTGTCCGTAATTAGGGACACTTGGCATAAAGCCGATCTTCGCTCGGCATAAAAGCCATCATCGCTTGCCATAAAAGCCCTCTTCGCTTATGAAATGTATGTGACTCGACAATAAAACAACACAACACAAAAACAACATCTTCGCTCATTCAAATTGGCATAAAGCCCACATCGCCATGATTTATCCAAAACAAGATAAATATAACATCGCATCATAATTGCATTATGCAAACATCACTAATAAGTTCATCAAAAACCATGCATTCACAAATCGGAAGCATTTATTAACAACCTCAATTTATTCATCACATTGCACATCGACAAGTATTCTTTAATAAATACACTGTCGCAAAACTTACATTTATTAACACCGCATCGTTATCAATTAATTTGCTAAATTTCGAAAACGGAAAAATAGTCAAAACGTCAATAATCGTCGCGAAAGTAATTCCTAATAACCGGCAATAATCATAATTGTCAACGTTGAAATCGGATTGTTCATACGTACCTTAAATCTACTAAAACACCGTCCGATTCAATTTTACCGTAAATTGGTTTGTTTCGGATCGTCTCGCAAAAACTCGTAATTTCTAAAAACTAACTTCACCACTACGATCTACACGTCGAACTTAGCTAGCACGTCAATTTTTGTTGAATTCGGAACAACTTGCTCCGTCATCGAATTTACCGAAATCGGAAAATCAGAACGTAATCGGGTTCTAAATTTAATCGGCTAACTTGTGTCCTAATTAAATTTTATTAATACTAACTAGTAGTATATGGAAATAATGAAATTGAAACAAGACAGAACCTATTTCCAAAATTATGCAGGAACCATAAACCAGAAGACAGCAAAATGCAAGCAACATACAATAAAATGGAAAACACAGAAAACTGCGTGGCACTCCTAAGCACCAGGAGGCGGACGCCCTAAGCCTCCCCATGGCTGGAGACGGACGCCCTGCATTGTGGGACGGTCACCCCCTCACTTGAGGTGGGCGCCTCCCATCATCTCCAATCTCCAATTCGTCTTTCTTGCAAACGGACAGGGTGTTTTACAGTTTTCTATATTTTTTCTGTGTTCTAACTTTACTGCTATGTTTCCTTTTCCCATTTCCATCTTATTTCATTCTATAATTTCCTTACCACAACACTACTAACAACATACCCCTTATCCTTAATTCTAATTCAATTTTTCTACATTACTTCAACAAATCAATTAACACAACCCTTTAAGCCAACTATTCATTTTTTCCTCAATCTAAACTAATTCTACCAACCATAACAACATGAAATGGAAATAAAACCATCAAACACCCAATTCAAAACCTTAACACCAATTTTCAACTCCTCTAAACATTTCAACAATCACCTAACAAAGCTCATAAAATCAACCTATCAATTTTTCTCCCAATTCAAACTACAACCACCCAACATCTCTTATCACTAACCCACCATCTCTTATCATCAACACAACATATATACCTCAATTACAACATCAAAACATATTTCTACCATCAATTGAGAAGTTCAACAACAACAACAACAAAACACCAAAACAATGATAAAATATAAACCCCATGAATCAAAATACCAATTTTTTTCTAAATCCACAACATATCTATCAAACCCTAACTATATGGAAAGGAAAATCAAACCCCTTACCTCTAGTTATAGGATGTTCCAAGATGATTCTTACAACTCAACCTCAAGCTTTTGCTCATGATCATCCTCATCTTCTCCTCTTGTTCTTCTCATGCCAAAACCCTCTTCTTTCCTCTATGTTTCTATTTTTGGTAGTGTAGGAAAAAATGGGAAGAAAACAAAAGAAAAAGGGTTTTATAAAGTTGTTTTCTTACTAGCCATCACAATTTCTATGTTTGGTTTTCATATGCAAGGATGGAAGGAAAATGAGGAGAAAGGTTTTATAATGGTATTTCTACTAGTAAGCCAAGGGTGAAAACCCAAACCTCAACAATTGCTCCCCACACCCCCAACTTACTAATTATATCAACAATTCAAAAATATTAATATAATATAATATTAAATAAAACGGGCGTTACAAGGTCTGATAGAGGTGGTGAATATTATGGAAAATATAATGAGAATGGACAGTGTCCAAGTCCATTTTCAAAGTTTCTCGAAATTCGCAGCATATGTGCACAATATACTATGCCAGGCACACCACAACAAAATGGTGTGGCTGAGTGGAGGAATTGTACTCTCATGAATATGGTTAGGTCAATGTTAAATTATAGTAATGTACCATTATCATTGTGGACCTAAGCATTAAGGAACACTACGTATTTGATTAATCAGATTCCTAGTAAGTCAGTTCCTAAGACTCCTTATGAACTATGGTCAGGAAGGAAACCTAGTTTAAGGCATCTTCATGTTTGGGGATGCCAAGCTGAAGTAAGAACGTATAATCCACATGAAAAGAAACTTGATGCAAGAACCATTAGTGGTTTTTTCATTGGGTACCCTGAAAAATAAAAAGGGTATAGATTTTCTTATCCTGATCATAGTACAAGAGTAATTGAGTCTGGTAATGCTCGGTTTATTGAAAATGGCCAGTTCAGTGGGAGTGAGAAATCACGTAAAGTGGATACTATGGAGACTCGTGGAGAATCTCCTTCACCTAAAGAATCTTCTCAAGTTGTTGTCCCTCTGGTTATAGTACCGCCAAACAACACACATAGACAACAAACTAATATTCAAAAGCCACAAAATGAACATATAGTTGATGAACCAATTGACAATGTACAAGTCACAAATGAGCAAGAATAAGTGATTGAAGAAACACAAGAAATAGTAGTAAGAAGGTCTTAAAGGAAAAGAAGACCAGCTATTCAAAAGATTATGTCATTTATTCACTTGAACATGAATGTGACTTGAGCATTGGTGAGGTCTTTAAGACAAAAAGAGACTCGAAAGGCAATATTGAAAGGTATAAAGCTAGACTTGTCGCCAAAGGTTTCACTCACAATGATGGTGTTGACTACAAAGAAACCTTTTCTCCTGTTTCAAAGTAGGATTCTTTGAGAATTGTTCTGGCTTAGGTGGCTCATTATGACTTAGAGCTTCACCAAATGGATGTGAATATCGCCTTTCTAAATGGTGACATGGAGGAAGAAGTCTATATGGCTCAACCTGAAGGGTTCGTTACTACTGGAAAAGAAAATTTAGTGTGTAAATTAAAGAAGTCAATATATGGAATAAAGCAAGCTTCCCGACAATGGTATCTCAAATTTAACAATACTATTTTGTCATATGGTTTCATAGAGAACACTGTAGATCGGTGTATCTATATGAAGGTTAGTGGGAGCAAATTTATAATTTTGGTCTTATATGTTGATGATATATTACTTGCTGCCAATGATTTTGCTTTATTACATGATGTAAAGAAGTTTCTCTCAAATAAATTTGAAATGAAGGACATGGGTGAGGCATCATATGTGATAGGAATAGAAATATTCCGTAATAGAGCACAAGTACTATTGGGATTGTCTCATAAAGGCTATATAAATAAAATATTATAGACATTCATAATGGATAAATGCTCTGCAGGAATAGTTCATATTCAGAAAGGGGACAAGTTTAGTCAAATGTAATGTCCCAAAAATGAATTAGAACAAAAATAAATGGAGTCGATTCCCTATGCGTTAGTGGTTGGAAGCTTGATGTATGCTCAAACTTGTATCCAACCGGATATTAGTTTTATCGTTGGCATGTTGGGCCGATATCAAAGTAATCTTGGAATGGATCATTGGAAAGCTGCAAAGAAAGTTCTTAGGTACTTACAAGGAACCAAAGATTTCATGCTCACTTATAAAAGATCATATCACCTTGAAGTGGTTGGCTAGTCAAATTTAGACTTTGCATGATGTGTGGACTCAAGAAAATCCATATTTGGATATGTTTTTCTTTTGGCTGGAGGAGCAATATCATGGAAGAGTGGAAAGTAATCCATCATTGCCACTTCTACTATGGAGGAAGAATTTGTGGCATACTTTGAGGCCACAATTCAATCATTGTGGTTGCAGAACTTCACCTTAGGGCTTGGCATTGTCGACAGTATAGCTAGGCCGCTAAGGATTTATTGTGATAATTCTGCAGCTGTCTTCTTCTCTAAGAATGATAAATATTCCAAAGGTGCTAAACACATGGAATTGAAATACTTATTAGTGAAAGAAGAAGTGCAGAAACAAAAGGTGTCGTTTGAACATATTGGTACAAATTTAATGATAGCAGATCTGTTAACTAAAGGTTTATCGCCCAAGACATTTGTTGGCCATGTATAAAGGATGGGCATTATCTAAAGGTCATTGTTAACATTATAATAATAATAATATGATTGGTATATATACATGAATAGTTTAATGTTCGAATTGTATGACACTTGTGAATTCAATTGAGGTTATGTTTCTGCTGAGTTTGTTATCCATATTATGTTAAAGATATTAGTGTTAATATGTGATGACTAGGGTGTCTTTGAAAAAACATGAAAGACACATTATTGTATCCCCTAAAGTTTATTTGAATTGAATTGATTCGTGATACATGGAAGGAATCAAGTTGATTGATGATTTGTGACCGCCATGATCTGATCGTTTTAATTTATTTAGGATAATAACTTGTTGCTTTCAATGAGTAGTGTGCAATTATAGTATAAGATTGAAACATCAAGTTGTCACATGAGTCAAGTGGGAGATTGTTGGATTAATTATTAATTAATTTGGTGTGACTCATGTAAATAATATTTGGCTTAAATAAAAGACACCTAAATGTGATGATTATTTTGGTATATGGATAATTAAGTCAATGGGGTTTAATTTTGAATTTCAAAATTTAAATCTCTCTTCTCTCTCTTCATGATTGTGGGGACATAACTCTTGGGATAGAATGTGATTGTTGGAATAAAGTGTCTATAAAAGGACATCTTCAGACAATCAATACCAACTTTTCTCATTCCTTCTCATTTTCTCACAAATATAAAAAATATCTTCATCATCAAGGATACCCAAAAGGAAGAAGGAAGAGAGGAGAGAACAATTGCATCTCAGAATCAACAAAAATAAACGGAACAAGAATCATCGATATGGATCCGGGTATGTCTTTACTGTTTATTATAGAAATTAGAACACCGTGAAAATCATAATCTCAAGATCCAAAATATAAAATTTTGCTAACAACTATCACTCCTATTTACTAGTATTATTTATTTATTTTTATAATTTAAAATTATCAAAATTTTATAATTATTCTTAGGAATCTAAATTCCTACCAAACACATGGGTTGAAATAATATTCTCAAGATTAATAATCCTAGGAATAGCATTCTAAGGAATAAAATTTTCAACCATGAAACAAATACACCCTAATAAATAATACTCCATCCGTTCTTTTTTAAGTGTCGTTTTAGAAGATTTTTTTTGTTTTTATTTAAGTGTCAATTTTATAGTTTAATGTCATAATTTGTCAATTATACCCTTACTTTCTCAATAAATGAGAGAGTGTATGAGTGAATTTATTAGGAAAGAGAAAATAAATGAGAGTATAATAGAAAAAATAACTTTAACAATCCACTATTTTGATTGGAAAATTTTATGCTAAAATAACACTTAAAAAAGAACGGAGAGAATAATAACGTTACTTCAATTTTATAAATAAAT
Organism: Vicia sativa; assembly: GCA_021764765.1. Classification (NCBI taxonomy): domain Eukaryota; kingdom Viridiplantae; phylum Streptophyta; class Magnoliopsida; order Fabales; family Fabaceae; genus Vicia; species Vicia sativa. The sequence continues at coordinate 197,227,897 of CM038793.1, read as the reverse complement.
CGAGAGGTATAATAGATTAATTTTACTATAAAATCATTAGATTATACTCTAATATGTGTTAATATGAATCTGTCTCAATTCGCATCATTAATCAAGATAGATTACAATACAACAAAAATCTTCAATAGTTTTCTATATAGCACAAAACTTTTTTTTTGTCTTGTAATCTATCTTAAAAAATCTTACTATTTTTTTTCCTCCTTTTAAAAAAAATAAATAACACTTGCGGCGATTTTACAATTATGATATGTAAAAAAATATGATAGATTGACTTGGTCGGCGAGGTAGAGTTATATATCCTTTTTTTCAACCTAGCTGAATGTGTGGGGTTTGAAGGCCATATATGTGGAAAAGTATTCAACGGTGATACATTAAAGTCTCAAAGAAAAGTGCTAGTTTGGAATTCACTGCACCCTAAAAACCATATCTTAAAGGATAACAAAACTAGCATGCAGGTTTTGACACATACCCAAACACTGTTCCATAATAGCAACAAGTCTTGTAAGTAAGTGTGGCATCACATTTAATAGCAAAAGCTAGTGGAGGCACTAACAAATAAAAATGAATTAATCCTCAAAGGTTAAGACCTTTGACTAAATTTAAGCCTAGTTTATTATTTCTAGCCACCTCTTATAAATTGAACCATATACTCTTAAGTTTCATACACATCTTCAAAATACAACATCATTTCATTCCTATAGTTATTACCTCTTCTTCCTCAATTAAACACTCTTCTTCCTCAATTAAACACTTGAAATTAATTAACCATGGCAAATTCTCGCATTGCAAGGTTTTTCATGGAGGTGGCACCCCCGCAATATGTTAATGTGATGAGGCATAGAACATCAAAAATGATGGAAACAATTAGTGAAGATGATAGGGAAATTAACTCATTAAATGATAGTGTAATAACTTCATCAACAACTTCAGCTTCATCAATTGTTGCATCTTCATGTGCCTCTTCTACAAATACTATTGTTAATTCTAGATACTTCTTGAAGGAAGTTCATAGAACACTCTCAAGTTTGAATTACTAGAAGAAGTTTGAGGCAAGTCAATGGAACATAACAAAACAGCTTTTGGTTTTTGTTTCATAGTCTTTTTGTTGTTTTTTTCCCTTCTTCTCTTACAATTTTATGTAATGATATCATGTTAGTTGTTTTAAAATCACAGTGATCAATATTTGAGATGAGACTTGTGAGTTTAATTAATAAAACTTTAGGAATCTGCATCTGTATTTTGTATGATGTACATGCTTATAATTTCTTTTTCTTTTTTTCCAGAGTCTTTTAATACTCTTTACATTAATAAATTTTGGAGATTTCTTATCCCATCTCATGTATTTCTTACGCACCACGTAAAATTTCAAAAATATCCCTCAAAATTAAAAGTATATTTTTGGTTCGCATCATCTCATACATAAATTACGTAAGAATGGTTGGGTGCTAATCGTAAGTATACTTCTGGTTCTAAATCGGAAGTATACTTCCGGTTCCAAACATAATTATATGGTGCGCTGCCTCTTCCCCTCCCATTATAACAACATATTTTCAAAACTCAAAACTTCAAACACTCTCAAACTCTCTCAAATCCTTTTTACAAATTTTATCAAATAATCATCTGTAATCATTAAATATTGATTGAACATAGCATTCCAACACATTCCAACCAAATCAATCAAGCAAAATCAACACTAATCAATCAAGTAAGTAATTTTTCAAATTTTTAGAGTTTATATAATTTCTACTCAAATTAGTGAAATAAGGTTCAAATTATGATGTTGTAGCTAGATATCATTATTAGGAGTCATTAGAAAATTATTTTATAGAGTTTATTTGATGATCAATGGATATATTTAAGCACATTAGGGTCACTGTTGCGCCATTTTTGTGTTTCGGCAATCGCAGCAGAAACCGGAAATGTAACTCTGATTTTGGGTAAGAACAAAACCGGAAGTATAGTTCTGATTTTGGTATGTGTATGTTTTAAACATTGTTTTGCATAGTGGACCTCGTGCTAATATTTTTTTTTATACTTCTACAGGAGTTATGGATGAGAGACATTCATGATTGAGGCACAAAAGGGTTGCACAACATGCTTCCGTGCAGAGAGAAAGAAGTCAGGCTACCCAACCTCGTTCTGGCTTTGCCACAACATCACCGGATGAACCACAACAACTTCATCCTCTAGGTTGGCCGCTTATATTCCTTCGACGTTGACGTCGACCTCCCGCAGCAGGCGGGACTCTCCTATTCTGCCTTCACCACCCCATTCTTCTGCAGGCGCACCTCCTCACCTGGGTTATTTGAGACGGGACAGTCATCCGGGACCTAGACATCACCTGAGGATGCCACATGAGGATGTGTTGAGTTATCCTAGACAGCGGAGGCGAGATTCGAGGCCGCACCAACGACACCTGAGGCCGCACCAGCTGCACCTGAGGCCGCACCTGCCTCACTTGAGGCTGCACTAGCTCAGCCTGCAGCTGCGGTCCCTCTAGCTTTTGGCGGAGAACCGTCTGATTTGTCACTTCTTCCTCTATATACCAACCATGTTGCTAGATACATCTGAGACGGACAGATATGAATTTTGCATTTTATTTCTATTATGAATTTTATTGTGAATTTTATTGTGAATTTTATTATGAGTTTTGACTTGAATTTTATTATGCAGGAACATGCTACGCTCAAGGTCATTAGCCATGGGCGGAAGATCAGTAAACTCATGCCCCCTCCCGAGCCATGGTTTGACGAGCTTCTACGACTCACATGGTTGAAAGATTTGGCCCTTTTGTGGATACAATATGGTAAACTGGGGTATGATCAACGCTTTTATTGAGAGGTGACACCATGAGACGTCGTCTTTTCACCTACCACATGGTGAGATGACTATCACACTCGATGATGTCGCATGTCGGCTTCATCTTTCGATCAGAGGAACATTCTTGGATCATGATAGGATCGAGAAATATGAGGCATTGGATTTGTTGGTTCAGATGTTGGGAGTTACCCCTGACAGTGCCCTAACAGAGATTGATAAGACACGTGGTTTCCACGTGAGGTATAGCTACTTGGCTATGATGTTCGTGAATGAGATTGTGTGTGCACGAGTGGCTGCTGGTGATGCCAAACAGGTTACCATTCACAAGGGGTATGCCATGAGAGCATACCTCTTATATCTTGTTGGCACACAGATCTTTATGGACACCAGTGCCACCTATACTTATATTATGTACATGCGGTACTTTACTGATTTTGAGACGATCATCCAGTAGAACTGGGGGGGCTGCCTGCTTGGTTTACTTGTATACCAAGTTGGATGACGCTATTAAATGGGATACAAAGTAGATGAATAGCAGTATGTCGCTCATGATGGTATAAATTATTTGTCTTTGTGAATTTTGTTAATTATTTTGATTCTGGAACTAAATTATATGAAGCTCGACACATCAATACTAAGGAGCTTCTCAAGTGTAAAACTTTCAAGGAAGTCATAGTGCTTTTAGGTAGTAGTGCTTTACTTTATTTAACGTACTCATATGTTTTTATCCTCGTCGTACTAACTTGTGATTTGTTATTTGCTGCAGATAAGATGTTGAGTCTCAAGGATAGCGTGCTCAAGATGACGTAGAGCAGATGGAAGGCAGATGGCGTAGAGCGGAAAAATCCAATTAAACCGACAATTCAAACCAAATCAAATCGAAATAAAACTGATTTTTTCTGGTTTAGTTCTAAAATCGAACTGAACCAATAAGAATTAATGTGGTTCAATTCGATTCTTTATTTTAGTTTTTAAGAACCGCAAAAACGATGAACCAAACCAATGGAAATAATTACACCTAAATCTTTTCTTCCACCCATCATTATGCCTAAATTTGTTATCGATCCAACTATTCTCCATCTTTGTTTATATTCCTTCCTTTCAGCAAAACACACATCTAGAACCAAACTCAAAGACATAGAAAGTAAAAACTATTAGTCACAAAAAACCTGCATTCATTAAACCAATGCTCTCATTGCCCGCCATTATTGTTTCTTTCACTACTGTCATTCTGATATGTTATGGTTGTCTTCTTCGTGTTTAAGTTTTCCTCGTTAATTTTATATTTTCTTTTACCTTTTTTGTTTCTTTTTTTTCAATAAAATTCCTTCTAGTCTTGTTACAAAATAGTTTCGATGTGTGTTTGAGGTGTGAAACATGTTAATTACTATGTGTTTTATTGTATTCTATTTGTTAAGCTTTCAAATCTCTTTTCAATATTTTGATGCTAAATGTTAGCTTTTATATTTGATAGTAAACTTATTTCATGATGCAATGAAAATTATGTTATTATTTTGTATGAATTAAGAACAACTTGTAATTTATTTTAAAAAAGAGCATGAAATAAATTACATGAAATATATTATTTTAAAAACAAAAACATAAAATACACTAAAAAACACGATAATGGAGAATACACTGATGAATGTAATGTTTGAAAAAAAATGTAAATTGATCAACCATACCAAACCAAACTGATTAGTTTAGTTTGGTTTCATTTTTGAAAAATATTAAAAACCGAATCAAACCAAACTGATAGAAATATCATCGATTAAGACCTTTTTTTGACCAGAAACTAGTCCAAAACTGTTTGATTACACTCCTAGCCTCAATTTTGGGTTGAATATCCAGACCCATAATAGATGACTTCCAGAATTCTCACGTGGTAGTGAGGATAAACAACGCATGCCTATTATACTGGGTCAAGTGCTCCGTGAACTTCGCGGATAGTTGGTTGACCACATCCGTTATGAAGGGCATAACGGCTTTGAAGAGTGAGGAACAGATTGATGACATGTTCTCAGATGAGGAGCACGTGGGTGACATGTCTTCAACTTGGACCCCAATGAATTGGACCATCATTTAAACTATTGTTGACGCAAGGCAAATTGGACAATGCCCGACAATGGACCAGACACTAACCTAGTCCAGAACAATTTATATTTAAAATCAAAATGATAAAAAAAATGTTTTAATAATATAATTTTAGTGGCGTGTTAAAGTTATTAAGTGAGATCAATTACCATTAAAAAAGCACACAATATAACATAGAGATCAAATAACTAATTTATTTACCGGAGTACTAAAAATTTTAAAAAATCATAAACTAGAAAAACTAGACGGCATTTAAACCTATATTTTTTTAAAGCAAATCAAAGGCATATCTTCCAAATCTAAATTTTTTGGACATATTATCACATTGTCAAAGAGAACAGATTAACATTAATTCTTTTAAACTACTAGTAAGAAACCCGTACGCACGAGTTCCGTCTGAATTTTATATTATATGTATCTAATTATGATTTGCAAAATTCCTATATATATCAAAGATAAAAATAAGTTAATGTAATTCAACAAAAACTCAATCTATTTTGAATCAAATAGTATTTTGAATCAAAATATCCGTTACATGTTTTTCACTACCAACTTTTAAACATTTATTCTTATTTATAATAAATCATACAACAATTTTTATAAATTCAATTATATATAACAACAACAAAAGAAATAGTTAAAAGATGGACATTAAAATGGACAGTCTGGTATCTGATAGATACATATACATCTGTGAATCCATATGAGTTAAATAAACCTGAAAAACAATACAGGAAAAAGCACCATATTAATAACGAAACTCAGATGTAGACTTTGAACGATATCTTCCACCATGAACAAAGAAACACAAAAATAAAATAGCAGCATCCACCATTAATGTTTAGCAAAGCTTAAAATAAAATGACTACAACATTTCTTCTCATACAACTATCTAACAATAAAACGATTCACAATGACAACCAAAACGTGCAACAACGATGATTCATAGTTTGGACATATATTGGGGAAGAAAATAGAAGAAGTTGTAAATGATGAAGATGAAAAGCTCTGTCAACACATCATATTTTAGGGTTTTATAAGGGTACACACATCATATTTTAGGGTTTTATAGAGGGAAAAAAAAGAGAATATGACAGTAAATGATAAGAAATTTTGGGAAGTTGTGTGCAGTTTTATGGAAACTGTATAGAGTGAGAACTCAATCGTTCAACTATAAAACGTGATTATGCATTATAAAGATTTGATGATTGGACCCACAAAATTAATCATTGGTGTAATTCATAGTCATTAATAAAATAAATCAAAACAAATTAAAAAATGTATGAAAAATTCTTGACAGGACGCATCATCGGCATTAAATGCCAAATAAATATACAGAATAAAACTATATTACCCATGAAATCAATAAAAATTAGACTTTAATCAGTTGGTTAAACCTAATATTTTCAAGTACTTTAGATTTTATAAATAAATAATAGATAAAAGATCGGTCAAACACAATTCTTTCTTACTTTTTTAAAAATAAGCAAACACAATTGTTATTGTTAAAAACTAAATAAATCGCATTAAAAAACACGGGCAGTTACTTTCGTATTCGCAGTCGAGATCACGCGCTAACACTCGCTTATATTAGTGTAGCTGCTATTATACTCTCCTACTACGAATTCATTTGCTTCGAAAATTGAGAAAGAGAGAGAGAGAGACTGTGATGAGGGAAGAGGTTATCAGCTCCGGTGGCACAGTTGATCCCACACCTGCCGCCAGGTACGGTTTTCCTTCTCAAACCTCCGTCCGAGCGCTTAATTCTTCTCGAATTAGGGTTTCGTTTTGGTTCAATTTTAGGATTTACGTTACCTCTGTTTTCAATTTCTCGAATTGATATGTTATACTGTTGAATTGGATGGTGAAATGTTATGATATTGTTCTCATTGTTAACTGTTGCTTGAGAATTAGATCTATTTGTAGTAGTTGATATATGAATTGTGCATCACTTTACTGATAGCGTACTGCATTTGAATTTTGTTCTTAACAAAATGTTTGCAAAATTTGATAGTAATTAGTAAAGGAATTAAGAGAAATAGAAAATAAAGTTAAAGGTGAGAGAACAGTGATTAAAGGAAAAGTTTGATTCTTGTCATAGAAAAATGAAAATGATGAGGTAATTAAAGTTGAGGAAGATTGATTCATGTTAATAGTCATGAGATTAACTAGCTGTATCTTCCGTGTATAGGAGACGTGTCGCCGCCATATTGGGATGTATAGAAATTTTTTGTTTTTTATTTTTTAAATAAAAAATATGGATACTCTTTTGATATGTATCGGCGACTGATTGGAGCGTATCCGATATGATATGGCATAGATTTTAGAGTATCTGTGCTTCATTGGTTATTAGTAGGAACCGTTTCCTCAATAAGAACAAGAGATTCCCCTCACCAGAGTAAATGTTGCTATTTACTGTTCCATAGGCATGAATGAACATAACTAAGCTTTTATAACTGTCTTACCATATATTTTCTTTGGGATTTCCACCTGTTTTCTTTACTTCACACCAGAGTCTAGATTCTCATGTATTATATTTCCATAGTGTAAATCAGAAACTTTCTTAAATTTTATGACTTTGAACTTAATGCGTATGAGTTGATTTATGGTTGAAGGAAGGTTAATGTATTTTTGATAAACATTCAATTGTCTTGTCTAGATGTTGTTCATTTGACGAACTTTCTAAAATGACTAATTATTCATTCATTTTGTTAGTTCGGCGGGGGCATCCTCCCCAACTGTTCCAATGAATGTTGGCAGCATAGACGGGTCAAATCATGGGCAAGGCTCTAAAGCTGCTTCTATATCATGTGTTGGCTCGCAACCACCCTGGATATCTGTGAGCACCAGCGTCGGTGGTTCTACTTTTGGTTCCTCAAGATCTTCATGTAGACCCTGGGAAAGGGGAGATTTGTTAAGGCGTTTGGCTACTTTTGCTCCTTTAAATTGGCTCAGCAAGCCTCAGGTTTGGATTGACCGTGGTCTTAATAGAAATAAATGTTAAACTTGTGATAGTTTTTGTTTATACTTATAATTCATATGGCAAACTTTGTCTTTTGCAAGTTGCAATATAAATGAAATCATTATTATGTATGATTTTTTGTTTTGTCATGAATAGTATATGTCTTCTTTCTTCTCAATTCACGCAATCCATTGTTATCAGGATTGCAGTTTACTCGTAGTGTTGTATCACGTGGATGGTTTTTGTAGGCTCGTCACACTGGATTCGTTCTTGGATCACGTTTGTATACAATCATAGTGGGATTTCCAATCTTCACTGCAAATTAGTGAGATTACCAAGCTTCTGCTATCCTGAATGTACAGATTTCAGTTTGGGTTAAAAGGCCCAGTTTGAAAAAAAAAACATATTTCCCCTTATTCTTGATGTTGTTCTTCAAATCATCATCTGTGATCTCTCTGTCCCTCTCTTAGTCATGATCTCTGCTTCCGCATCTCTTCCCTCTATCGATCATGACCCTTGCATCCACATTTCTCTCTTTTCTCTCAAGAACAGCGACTGTGGCGTCCCTTTCTTCTCTCCATCTTCTTCCGACCTTCCCCCCTGAAATTTGTTTTTTGTCATGATCATGTCCCTTTCGCAATTTTGACTACCATGATCATATGTGTCCGTGTGTCTTTTGCTAGCAGCTTGCGTGTGGTTATCCTTCTGGACTCTAGTGCGAGCCAATGGGTGTATAGATATATGTTTATCTATAAAGTTATACTTATTTGTAATAAATAAGGTAGAGTTTTAACCTTTCCAATATTAAAATTTAGATGCTCTATTAGATACTTAAGTTTACATAAAAGTTTTATGCTAGTGAAAGTGAAACATTTAGTAAGCTAATTTACTTACATAAAAAAATCATTTTTTTAAAGTTGAAAATGTTACCAAATTAATAAATTTGCTTTCTTAATATGGTGTATACGTCTACTTATGATTGTGAGTTTTTAATTAAGTTATTTAATATTGCAATTTAAAGGTTATTTTGCTTATCAATGTTATTTTTTTATCCACATGTATTGTATATGTGTAAGAAAGCTCCGAAATTTTCTCGATTACCAAGGAAACCAGGTTATTCTCAGTGGTATTTTTCTTCTTCCAAGCGCTGGTTTACTTTGGTTTTGGATGTGCAACTTGTATTTCAAGTTCTGGGAGGACATATGGGCTGGGAATTTTTCTTCAAAGGCATTTTTCTTCAAATAATTTTCTGTCTCTTTTTTTTTTTTTTTTTACCTTTTAAGGGTTTATATTTATTGAGAATCCAAATAATTGTTCTCTAAATGCTTTCCCAATGACCAGTCATATGCCCTGGGTGTTTCTCTTGCCTTCCAATGCTATCCCACCCCTATTTAGGGGGCCTTTGGGGGGTGGGATAATTGAGTGAATAAACTGGTTTCATGGCCTGTGTGTGTTCTTTTTAAGCAGTTGTAAAATTGGTAGCTACTCCCTCTGTCTCACAATAGGTGTATTCTTTTCTTATTTTTATTTGTCTCAAATTATTTGTCCCGTTAGAATACCAATGTTTGTTATTTTTTCCCACTAACTTATCCTTATTTATTGTATTTTAATTTATATACTAACTACACTACCTATCATTAATAAGGTTAGTTTAGTAAATGATTCGTGTTTTATCATTGAAATCAACACAATTAATCATTATCTTAAACAATGTGAAAATCTCAAAGAGGACACCTAATATGAGACGGAGGGAGTAACTAATTGAGTAAATAATAAAAATATCATTTGAAGTAGTTGAAAGTTTGGCATTATGCATGATTATTTTTTATGTATCATTGTGTGTTGCTCACTTATTTGTCCGAGCAAAAATTCCTTTTAATACTGTCACATTCAAATGAAATTATTGACCGAGGAAATTATCTTGATCTCTGCAGCTTAAGCTATAGAGTATGTGTAGATAATAGTATGTTATATGTGCTAGTCCCATATCCCAATGTTTTAAGTACGTAAGAGGCAGTCTCCAGGGATCTCATGTCCTTAATTTCTTCCAGATCATAAGTTCATTGGCTTGTGCTCAGAAAGGTTGGACAAATATCGGTGAGGACAAAATTGCATGCGAGGCATGTGGTGCCTGCCTGAATTTCTCATCATTGTTATCTTGGACAAGTGCCCAAGGTTAGTGCTTGCACAATTGCAATTTAAATACGTTCAGCTATTCTATCCTGATTCCAAACTTCATTTTTTCTCTAAAATGAGGCATGCTAAAGTAACTAGGACTTAAGATAATTAAGAACATCCAATACCAAACAAAGTCCTATTTTGTTTATATAGAATTGTTTTTTTGCCTTCCAATTCAACTCAAGATATACATATTAGCTTATCAACATGTTTGAATATTTTTTATAGGATAGGATAATTCATTTTTTTATTTTTATTTGGTGTTCAGCTCATGTCTCTATCTTACACTATTAAGTGTAGCCCTTTTCTTCCATTTCTTTTTATTCATTTTCATGTCTTGGTGCACTCCAGTTTCATTTTCTGTTCTTTCATACATTTTATCCTACTAAAAATATGTTCAAAATTAGACTATAATTCTATATATTGATGCGAGAATGTCCCATCAAATTTGCTAGTTTTTTTGGTCAGAAATCGGTTGTTATTGTTGCAGTTAACATGCATTTATTATAGTTGTAGCACTTTGTTCCAAGGTTCTTAACTTCCTATAGCATGTATAATAAGACTACAAACAAAAATAAAGTAAGGGGAATTATGAGTTGTGCGTACAAAATAGATTTTTGATCTGCATTTAAGCAACTCAAGTTTTGTTCCAAACCTCTAATGATTTGAAATCTTTAGTTTTAATACATTTTATATAATCTTGTTTTAGACATGTTTGTTAAACAAGCTTTATCTGATAACATGGATAAAGAAACTTTTCTGTTGATGCTGATTATGTTCATCATTTGTTTTAAGTTTTAACTTATTTTATTAATGTACTGGCCAAAGTTCAAGATGCCAGCGAATCCTTTGCCAGGCAGCTGGATTCCGGGCATAAAGCTCATTGCCCTTGGAAAGGAAACAGCTGTCCAGAAAGTCTAGTGCAGTTCCCTCCGACTTCTCAATCTGCCTTAATTGGTGGCTACAAGGATAGATGTGATGGACTTATGCAATTTCACTATCTTCCCGTGGTAGCAATCTCTGCAATTGAGTTGATGAGTGTTACTCGAGGCCCACAGATTGAACGCTTTCTATCACATTCTCAAAACTTTATGTCAGGAGTAGACTTTAAGCCTGATAATATATCCGAGCTGGAAAGCTCTAAGGATGAGGCATACTGCTCATTTACCCGTGTAAGCCATTTTCATTTTTTATTTCTTTTGGTAGTTTGTCTGGTACGTCTGTTGTTACTCTGTCTATACTTATTTTTTATTTGTGTACCTTCCTTTTGTCAGGCACAGAAGCTCATAAGCCTTTGTGGGTGGGAACCAAGATGGCTCTTAAATGTTCAAGATTGTGAAGAACACTCTGCTCAATCTGAAAGAAATGGTAATTCGTTTGGTCCAAGCAAGACTCAACTCCGTCTTACTCAAAATCCAGGGCCAAAAGCAGTTTCTACTTCTACTAAAATGGATGACAGGAAGGGAAAAACATCTCTTAAGGAGTCTAGACTTGACTATAGGTCACCTATGCTTGATTGTAGCTTATGTGGTGCTACAGTTAGAATTTTGGATTTTCTGACTGTTCCTCGCCCGAGTCGTCTTGCACCCAACAATATAGGTAACCCTGATATCAGTAAAAAGATAGGATTAACTCGTGGAGGAAGTGCAGCTAGTGGAATCAATGGTTGGATTGCAGCTGATGATGCAGAGAAAGATCAGGCTGAAGACCGTGATGAAGTTGCAACAACTAATGAGAGGAAAACGTTGGCAAACGCAGATTTGGATTTAAACCTTACTATGGCTGGAGGTTTTCATTGTCCCCCTTTTGGCAGGACAGCAACATCTGAAAATATTCATGATGTAGACATGGGAAGAGATTTAATGATTGGTCAACCTTCAGGGAGTGAGATTGGTGACCGTGCAGCTTCATATGAATCTCGAGGGCCAAGTTCTCGTAAGAGAAATCTTGAAAAAGGTGGAAGCTCAGATAACAGGCCAGCTCTTAGGTTGCAGCATCAGGCTGATAGTGTTGAAGGAACTGTCATCGACCGTGATGGTGATGAAGTTACTGATGGTGGACAATATCCAGCCGGTCCTTCAAAACGTGCACGTGACTCTGATTTTTTTGACCCTTATTGTTCACCTCATCAAAGAGATTCATCTGGGGCAGGTCCTAGCCATTCATTGGGTTTTGAGGGTTATGTTGCTGGCAATCGAGTTTCTTCATTCCATCAAGGCAGTGATCGCTTAATAGGAATCCAAACTCCTAGAGACTCAAACCGTGCATCATCTGTCATTGCAATGGACACAATATATCATAGTATAAATGATGATTCTATGGAAAGTGTTGAAAACTACCCTGGAGACCTTGAGGATGTCCATTTTCCCTCCTCTAGCACCTATGGCAATGTTGACATGAATGAAACATCTGAGCTGAATAATAGCATTCAAGCTCAGCAAAGCACATGTTTACAAACAGCAGCTGAAGTTGTCCCTGGTGAAGTGGGAGTCAGCAGTACAAACTATGGGGATGGAATTTTTAATGCAGAAACTGTGACTGCTCATGCTCGAGATGGATTTAGTCTTGGCATTAGTGGAGGGAGTGTTGGAATGTGTGCTAGTCATGAAGCTGAAATCCATGGGGCAGATATATCTGTACACAGAACACATAGTGTTGTTGGTGAAATGGAACAGAGAGTAGAAGATGCTGAAAACCAGGGACAGACTGGTGAATCTGTTCCAAACCCAGGTCTAATGGATGAGATCATCCCAGATGATATAAACAGAGATTATCCTGTTGGTGATAGCCAGGAGATGATGTCTCACTCTGCAGGAAGGGCAGACAGTGGGTCAAAAATTGGTTGTTCTGCAAAGGCAGAATCTGTTGAAAGTGGTGAAAAGATTAGTCAAAGCTGCAAACTTCCTCCTGCTTATAGCAGTCGTCCATCCCAATCTTGCAATGCTATTATTCATTCAGACTGTGGTAATACTAAGGAAGAGATCATGAAGGATGGTAAATCTTCATTCAGCAATAATTGTGCTCTAGTTGATTCAGATTTTGGCAATGCCAACCGGATAGGTAAGCACTATATTTTGACGATCTTAAACTTTTTATGTTGTTACCCACCCTCCCTATTATTGCTCAAGAAGGTAGAATCTAGAAATTTAATAAGAACTTACGGAATTGTTACTGTTAAATATAACTTACAAAAGTTCATTAGATTTTCAGAGAAAAGCTCCAGTTCAAGGAGAAACCTCAAAAAAGTACCTACTTTAACATCTCTCATAGCACTTCGGTTTCTCATTTGTAGTCCCGGGTTTAGTTACTTTTGAGGCTCTTGAAAATTCCCCCTTTAACCGTGTATATGACTCTCCTTGCGGAGTTGAACTATTAATGTGGAACTTACAGTTACAGCTGTTCAGAAATAGTATTATTTATTTGGATTTCTTCTCTTTGTAATTTCTGTCGCTAGGCTATATTCTTTTGGTTCCTGGGCCTTTTAAATATTTTCTCAATACTCTGTTTAGATCTTGATGGGTGGTGGGTCTCACCCTGTTCCCCTTTATTAATTGCTACATATTTTTGTGGCAAAACCATTGACATTGTTCATTATTTAGGTCCTCCAAAAGGAGAAAGTAACTATGAGGAAGCTGTAGAATTTGATCCTATTGTCCATCACAACCAGTGTTGCCCTTGGGTAAACGGCAATGTTGCTGCTGCTGGCTGCGGTAGTTCTGTTCCAAGCACTAGTAGTGATACCATTGCACTCTGCGGTTGGCAGTTGACTTTAGATGCTTTACAATCACTAGGGAATGTAATTCCGACAGTACAGTCTGAGTCTGCTGCATCTTTGTACAAGGTTTGTTTGTCTTAACTCCTAATTTGGTTTCTCCATCTTTCACCCTGCCATGAATTTATTTAATTTGTCTTCATTAAATTGGAAGCTTGATTTTTCTTTTGCAAACTACTTTTTCAGTGATTACATCATTTGCCAGTTATTAGAATACAGCTTTTCTTTTTCATACATTACATATGTCCAATTTAATTTAGGGTCGTTCTTAAAAAAAGAGAGGATAAAAGGTCTGAATATTATTACTATTGCTAATTAAAAGGTCTGAATATTATGTTTCTAATTAAATTATTTCATAAGCATTTACATTGATTAATTTTATTTGTTCATGTTCAATCACTTAAATGTCCTTAGCAGAATGATCAGCGAGCACCTCGAAAAAAACTTCTACACAACCACTCCATGAGCAAAAGTCACGGTCAACCCTGAGATTTTGTTTCGAGTATTTGGTATTTCCTTGTAAGTAGGTAATTTCTCTAAAATATAGACAATGTTGTTTTACTTTACCTATTCCAGCTCAATCTCTGTTATGCTGCACTGCTTTGTCCAACTATCTTGTTGTGTCCTAACATTTTGCTGGATTCTAGGTTATATTTATCCGAACTACATAAGGTATTTCAAAGCCACGGTGTTTGTAAGGTTGTAGCAGACATGTTGTTGCTTTGATCCTCCATCTGCAGAGCATAGAGATTTCTCTCCCATAAATCTATATAAGACTAGAGAGTTATTATCTAATAACTATTTGCGTCAAAGACCTGTAAATACTGAAAGGTCGTTGTTTTAATTATAGAATTGTGTTATTTGACCATTTTTTAATTAATGCGACAAACAATCTCTGAAAGTTTTCTTATATATATTTCCTTTTTTAGAACAAGAAGAGTTGTACATTTTGCAGCCGGGTAGGTTAAAAGGGTGTGGATTTTCTCATCTACTTATTTATTGTTGTGACTATGGATATCCATTTTATAATGAAAACTTTTTCTTTCTTGATAAAGGGGGCAAATCCCCAAAAGAAAAAAAAAAACTACGAATTTAAATGAACTTTTCTAGGCCTATAAACTCTGTATATGCCATTAAAAAATAAACTGAAGTATGGACATTTCTAATGAATTGTAGAAGGATTTCTAGGCATGTAAAATCTGTAAATGCCACTAAAAAGAATAAACTGAAGGTCTTTGGAGGATACTCGATAAATTTAACATTAAAAATAATTAAGAGTATTTGCAAACTCATCGGTGCTTAGTTTCCTAAACACCATGTGAAACACTTAAACATCCGCATTCATCTTCAAAAGCTGTTCTTGTCAACAAAAAAAAAACTTCAAAAGTTTTTTGATACGGTGCACTAAAGTGGGTATGCTGTAAAATTTAATTTTCCTTATCAATACATTAATGAAAATGTTTAGAGTAGATTATAAGAAAACACAACAATTTCTAAGAAGGGCTGGACTGATGATAATTGGCATTCTAAGAATTGAGAAATTCACAATTTTTGCCACATTCCCTATCTCAACACTTCATAAATGGGCAGTTACAGAAAATCCTCATCACGTGTGCTTGGTATTCCATCCTCCCACCTTCCACTATCAATAACCGTTCATCACTTTCTATTCCATATTTCATCTTCAAAAACCACCCGTGTCACTGCTCCACAATCTATTTAGGGTTTTCGTTTCACTTTTCTCTCCATTTAGGGTTTCTTTTCTTCCTTTCTCCTTTTCATATCTGATTTTTTTGATGTTGTTCTTCTAGGAAATATGGAATCGGGATTCGAGTGGGTCTGTCAACGATTTGTTTCAAACTCAAAAAACTACATGTTCTTGAAATTGGAGAGATGACGGTTTGGCATTGGTAAATCATGAGTAACACGAAAATGGAGAGATGACGGCGGCTATAACATTTTCGACGGTGTTAGATCTGCGGTGTTCGGTTTCTTTGTGGTAGATCTACGGTTGCAGCAACGTGCTTCCAGCAGCGAATTGGTAATCCACTTTCCAATTTCTATAACTATTATTTTGTATTTTAGGTTTTGAATTTTCTATTTCTGTTCTTATAGTATTTCTCCATAATTCTTGTGAAATCCTTTTGCAGTGTTGAAAATGATTGAAAAAGAGGTGCAGTGCAAAACTTGTAATTAACAGCGTGTTTCCAGCAGCGAATTAGATGCATTTAAAAGAGAAGTAAAACAAGATTTTATTTCATTGATTTTCTTATATCCTGGCAGTTTGTACCAAGTTTACTGATTGCGATGTCATGCCAAAGAGATATCTTGTGAATTATTAGAGTTGTCACATGACCTTATTTAATTGAGCTGCATAGATTGTTGCAGTTACATTTCTCTTAGTATATCTACAATGTTTTAATCTGTCTTCAATATAATTGTGGTTTTGCTTTACATATCCAAACCCGCACGAAGATTATATTTCTATCTAATGTTTCTGGTTTGTTCAAATACAAAGGGATTTTTGGTCTGGTGGGCCTATCCATAATGTTATTTTGGTCAGCTTCAGGCTAGTTGTAACGCCCGTTTTATTTAATATTATATTATATTAATACTTTCGAGTTATCGATCAATATTTATTTTACGACCAATATTTATTTTACGATGAGAATATTTGTGTTAATTAATATATCTATTAATTTATCTAGCGACGTTTTGTTTGGTCCGGGTTTTATTCCGTTCGGTTCGATAAAATTTTATTTGGATCCGATATTTAATTCTTCGATATTATTTTAATTGATCGAATAAATAATATTGATAGAAATTATTAAGGTGTTAATTAATTAATTAATTAAGTTGGAGGGTGTGAGGATTAAAATTATGTTGAATTGGGTTTGCACCCTTAAATTTACTAGTAGGGAAAATACCATTACAAATCATTTCTCCTCATTTTCCTTCCATTCAAAAATACCAAAGCCAAACATGGAAACTTGGCTTACTAGTAGGAAACAACTTATAAAAATCATTTCCTTTGTTTTTCTTCCCATTTTTTTCCAAACACACCAAGAATAGAAACTTGGGAGAGAAAAGAGAGGGTTTTGGAGAGAAGAAGAAGAAGAAGAAGAAGAAGAAGAAGAAGAATAAGAAGAGCAAGAGAGCAAGCTTGGGGTTGAGCTTTGTAGAACCTTCATGGATCATCCAAGCTAGAGGTAAGGGGTTTGATTTCTCCATCCATATAGTTAGGGTTTTGATGATATATGTTAGATTTGGGGAAAAAATTAATGGGGTTGATTCTTGAGTTTTGGTTGTGTGATGGTTGAAATGATTTAGGAAGTTTGAGTTAGGAGCATAGAGTGTGAGTGTTTTGGTGCTAGCTTGCATAATTAGAAGTATTAAAAATGGAAGTAGAAGTGGAAATAGAAAAGAAAAACTTATCAGTAAATAACAAGAACAGAAAATGGAAAAACTGGAAAATACAGAAAACATGTAGGGAAAGAGGACGAATTGGATGGAAGGAGTTTAAGGGGGGAGGCTCCCACCCCCTATCCTGAGGCCCACGCCTCCCTTCTTAATTAAGGCCAGGGACGTTCGTCCCATTTGTGCAAGGAGTGTGCAACGGAATTTTGTTCTGCTTGCTGTTTCTATTTTCCTGCGTTTTCTGTTCTGCATAATTTGTTTACCTGCATAATTTTATATTATGTTTCTGTTTCTATTAATTTTCCAAATCCCTTATACTACTAGTTAGTATTAATAAAATATAACTAGGACACGAGTTAGCCGATTAAATTTAGAACACGATTATGTTCCGATTTTTCGATTTCGGTAAATTCGACGACGGAGCAAGTTGCTCCGAATTCAACGAAAATTGACGTGCTAACTAAGTTTGACGTGTAGAACGTAGTGGTGAGGTTAGTTTTTAGAAATTATGATGTTTACGATTATGATTAATGCCGGTTATTAGGAATTACTTTCGCGATGATTATTGACGTTTTGACTATTTTTCCGTTTTCGGAATTTAGTGAATTAATTGATAATGATGCGGTGTTAATAAACGTAAGTTTTGCGACGATGTATTTATTAACGAATACTTGTTGATATGCAATGTGATGATTAAATTGATGTTGTTAATAAATGCTTCCGATTTGTGAATGCATGACTTTTGATGAATTTATTGGTGATGTTTGCATAATGCAATTATGATGCGATGATATATTTATCTTGTTTTGGATAAATTATGGCGATGCGGGTTTTATGCCAATTTGGATGAGCGATGATGATGTTTTTGTGTTGTGTTGTTTTATTGTCGAGTCACATACATTTCATAAGCGAAGAGGGCTTTTATGCCAAGCGATGATGGCTTTTATGCCGAGCGAAGATGGGCTTTATGCCAAATGTCCCTAATTACGGACAAAGCGAGGGTACCACATGCATAACATAGTCGTGTCTCATGGAGTCCATTATGTTTATTTTGGAGTCTTTTGGTATTGAGTTTTATTTGATGGCTAATGATGAGTTTTGCGATGATTTAACTTGATGAAGTGCTTAATGCAAATAGGATGTGATGATGTTTGTGATGATGTTTGTGATGACGTTTGTGATGATGTTTGTGATGACGGACTTTATGCCACAAGCGATGATGGGCTTTTATGCCAAAAGCGATGATGGGTTTTATGCCAAAAGTGAAGATGGGCTTTAGCCAATTTGTGATGATTTTGTTTATGTTGCTTATATTATTAGCATTATTTAATGTTGTTGGTTGATGTTGTTGTTTAAGACTGTCGTGTTAATTAGTGATGTATTAGCTCGTGACGATTTCGTGGTGACGGAGGGTTTTGTGTTGTTGCGATGAAGTATGCCGATGAGGTTATGACGATATAGGGTAGATTATACACATTAGAATGACGATTGAAGTAAGTAAGGTTTGGATATGTGTTGGAATGCACTTATTAACTTATATCCTTTACAATTCCAAAACTATATATATATATATATATATATATATATATATATATATATATATATATATATTTTATATTTATCATGCCTTTAATTATATGTTTTGGAGTATCTCATCCTTTACTTGTTTCGTCGTTACCTTTATATTAACGTGCAGGTTATGAAGACGAAGTTTATAGTCTTTGTTAGTCGGTCTAGTAGCACTCGAGGGAATATTCATGTTGTCTTGTTGTTGTTCTTTTGATTGTTTTTCCTTTTGTAAATAAGAATCGTAATTTATGAAAAACCTGATTTTGATGAGGAAGTTTAATAAAGGAGATGTTTTATTTTATGAATCAATTTATGATTTGCGATGAGGCTATGTATCCGAGATTTATACTTTAAAGCAAACTGTTTAAAGTAAGCTGTTTTTGATGGTGTGATACCTCAATATTTAATTTATGAAAATTTTAAATTACTCTGATTTTTGCATATTAAACTTTGGGTAATATTGGAGTGTTACACTATTCACAGTGACATTATGGTTTGTTACGATCTTTCCTCAATGCTGTTTCTGCAGGCATCAAATAAAGTAATGAAGATGCAGAGCTTCTTTGCACTCTAACATGGTATTAATCGCAACCGTTCCTCAAGTCTTTCGCTACGCACACTCCTTTGTCTTCTTTTAGCTTCATCAGTGAAGCCATTTTCGTGTTGTTGCATCGTTCTCATCTGCAATTTCTCGATTCCCAAGCCTCGAAGAAGCTGTATCCATGATCCTGGTATGGGCTCAAGCAAGCTCCACGATCCTGGTATGATAAGCTTCACAAGACACTTTTTCAGTTTGGTTTTGTGGCTAGAAAGTGTGATCATTCTCTATTCACTTATACTCATCAAGTCATAACTCTGTACGTGCTAGTATATGTTGATGACATCTTGATTACATGATCATCCTCTCCTCTCATTCATAATCTGATTTCCAAATTGTACTCTAAGTTTGCACTTAAGAGACTTGGCAAACCAGAGGATTTCCAGGGCATAGAAGTCAAGTATCATCCTACTGGCTCCCTCATCTTGACTCAAACCAAATATATCAAGGATTTGCTAGGCAGAGTGAATATGGAAGCAGCGAATGGTGTCTCAGCTCCAATGTTCAGTTTGGTTCTAACAAAATGCAAGATCCTTTAATGTATAGGTCCATAGTTGGAGCATTACAATACATCACATTAACAAGGCTTGACATTGCTTATTGTGTGAATAAGGTCTGTCAATTCATGGAAAATCCCCTTGATAGCCACTAGAGCATGATGAAACGAATTCTTAGGTATCTTAGTGGCACAACCACGTTTGCTATCTCCTTCCATCTCCAGTTAAGAACTCTCGATCAGAGCCTACAGTGGCTCTGACTGGGCCAATGACCCTGATGATGGACGATCTACGTCAGGTGTTTGCATCTTTGTTGGCCCAAATTTAATCTCATGGACCTCCAAGAAACAGACACTTGTGACCAGGTCCAATGTAGAAGCAGAGTATCATGCTCTTGCCCACACTACCACTGAGTTACTCTGGCTTCAGTCTCTACTTTCAGAATTGAAGGTCAAGTGCCTGCTCCCACTCTCTTGTGTGACAATTTGAGCGTAATTATGTTAATCCATAATCCTGTTCTACATGCTCGAACGAAGCATATTGAACTTGATATTCATTTTGTGCAAGAATGAGTTGTTGCACACAAGCTCAAGGTCCAGCATGTTCCGACATCAGCTCAAATTGCTGATATCATGACTAAGCCATTGCCTAGCAGCGCGTTCCAAGTCCTTCGTAGCAAGCTTAAAGTCGTGTCACCTCCTTCAACTTGAGGGGGAGTATTAGAGTTAGCTTAGCATTGGGCCTGCATTTCTTATTGGGCCTTATCTCTTGGCAAAGCCCAGATGTAATAGTGTCACTGGAGATAAGATATAAGTGGCTTCAGTTAGTTCAGTTAGTTGAGATTTTGCAACCACTTTGTAACTAACAGCACTCTAAATTGTTTCCAAATAGAGTAATGAAGATGCAGAGCTTCTTTGCACTCTAGCATGGAGTTTCTGACCAATGCTTCTGAGCTCGTCCAAAATGTATCTTCTTGTCTTTAAATTTTCACACATAGATTTAAAGTCGACGAAAATTAATCTCTACTGCCCAGTCCTCGAGAGCCTTTCTTTTAGGGACTACTACAAGCACCAAAAATGATTGAAAATATTAAGTAGAATATTTACATTTACATACACTAACTTAAATAATATTAATAGTGTTTTTTACTAAAAACTTTTATTATTTTTTTAGGATAATGATAATCCAATAATTTGAATTTGAAAATTTTAAATTATTTTTTAAAAAAAATAGATGAAATTTTAATGAAAATGTGGCTCGAAATTAATCATCATAAATTTTTCATTAAAGATTTATTATTATTCTTAAGAGTATATCTTAAACAAAATCATTATCATTCAATTATCACTACTATTATTACTGATTTAATTATTTTCTATAAAGTGACAATAATGAATCTTTATTATTAGAGTACATGACTTAAAAAAAATATGGTAATAATATAAAATATATATATATATATATATATATATATATATATATATATATATATATATATATATATATATATATATATATATATATATATATATATATATATATTATGATAAATCATTTGAAATATATGTATTAATATATATGGTAATAATAAATAAAAGATGTCCACCTATTTCTCTTTTTCGTTTCATTTTTATTATATCTTTGAAAATAAATATGGTAATAATACATAGAAATGTATTTAATTAATTAATTATAAAAATAAATTACTATTTAAAATATCTTATTATTGAGTGAAATCGTTATTATTGAATTGAAAATAAATAATTCATCATAATTATTATTTATTTCTTAATTTTATTTTAATATCAAAGATCATTTTTAGTTTCTTATAAGTCAATTTAGACCGGTAAAATAAATATTTTTAAGTTATCTATTTTATTCATTATATATATATATATATATATATATATATATATATATATATATATATATAGAGAGAGAGAGAGAGAGAGAGATCAAATTACACCCGAAGAGTTACACCATGAGTTACACTCACTCAAAAACGTTACTTCAGATTAATATTTTTTAAAATCAATGGATTAAAACATACCATCATACAGATCATACCTATAAAGTTTCAGATTAATCTATAATGGTTTACTATATTGTGATGACTGGTTTTTTCATTGATTATTTTAAAAACAATGAAGTCGCCACCTAATTTTATTTATTCTAAAAAGAACGGGGAAATATAGATAAAACCCACGAATGATGGATAAGACGGTCTACGTGACCAAAAGAAGTGAATTCGGGAGTCGGTTATGTAAGGGGAATGTATTAACACCCCTTACATCCATCGTACTCGATGGAACCCATTTAGTTCTAAGTGTTTGTGTGTGTTTATTGCTTTATTTCTAAGTTATGAATAAGAAAGAAGAAAATGGGCTTGTTTATTCTTATTTTGAGTTTGCCGTGGTTTCAGAACCTTGTGCTTACGTATTCCCTCGTGCAATGGGAAAGTCAGAACTCCGTAGTTCCTCTAAAAAATGCTTTAAGTTAGTTGTGTTGATTTTATAAGAAAAATCGTGCATTAGACATTTCAAATGCTTGAACTTGAACTTGTTTAGTTTGTTTGAAAAGCTTAAGTCCTCGTTCGTGTTTGAAATGACTATTGCACACTTTTTGTCAGAAAAGAGTTTGATGATCGCATATGAGCAAAAAAAGATTTGAGTGAGTTGAATTGATTTTAAGGTGGGTGAAAAGTACCAAACAATAGGACTAGCATTCTACGATTTAAATACTAGAAACCATAGGAGCTCAGTGCTCAACGAGTCGTCTATCATCCAAAAAGGTTTTCTTAAGAAAAGGTGATGTGAAACAAAGTTCACGTTATTAAGAGTCTTTAAAGAATTGGATTAGCATCAAACGATTTAAAGGCTAGAAGTTCATTTTTCACAAGTACTTAAACAATTGTCTAGCAACCAACGATTTAAATACTTAGGTTTTTATTATGAAAGAGTTTGAAAATGCACTCGACGTTGGATCGAGGTTTGTAAGTTAATTATGAAAGCGTTTTGAAGTTTGATATGCGAGGAAATGAGAAATAGAATTGGGTTATGATTAATCAAGTATGTGGACTTAATTAACCTCGTGAGGATAAGTGCTCCTATCCCCAACTATGAGACCCTTGTGCATGGAAAATTGGTATGTGGACCAATAATTATCCGGGTTATGATTAATTAAAGCAACAAGGGCTTTAACTAATCTTGTGAGGATGACCATGCTCATCCCCAACTATGAGACCCTTTAGGAAATTGGCTTATGAGCCAATCAAAAGAAATCAGACTTATTTTATATTGATTGTGTGTGAAGTGTACAATGGTGAATAAATCGACGAATAAATAATTTCACACAATACAAAGCTGAAATCTTAAATAATTATTAGACTAGATCATTTTTATTTGATAAAATTGACTAATAATTTAATCGGAAATTATCAAATAAAAATTATCAATGTCTAATAATTATTTAATACAAATTATCATAATTTATCTTGCAAATAAATAAATAAAAGAAAAAGTTGAAATCTTAAATAATTATTAGACTAGATCTTTTTTATTTGATAAAATCGACTAATAATTTAATCAGAAGTTATCAAATAAAAATTATCAATGTCTAATAATTATTTAATACAAATTATCACAATTTACTTGCAAATAAATAAATAAAAGGAAAAGTTGAAGGTTAGAAATGGGCCTGTCTATGCAGAAATTTGGGGGTGAGAGGAAGCAACCCAATATGGCCCAACAAATATAAGCCCAAACTCTGAACGATTCTATGTGAACCACAACAGCAAGTCCACCAAGGGCTCTCATCCACGCGCGTCAGATCCTGGGTTGATGGGAGAAGTGATGATCGAACGGCGCACACCACACTTATTTTCAATTAGAAGGTTGATATTAGAGATGCACACCATAGGATCACAAGGTGTATAGCAGCAGATCATGAGGAAACAAACAAAAGGGTGGTGACAAGTGTCACCACCGGATTAAAGGAAAAAAGCATAGTTAATTAACAAAATCACATGTTTATTCCTTCCTAATCATAAAAACAAAATATTTCTCTCTCTAGATTCTAACGCTCTCGCCTCTCTCTGCTTTCTCAATTTAGACCCTCGCCGGAAAAAGTAAAGGCAGCCGCGCCAAAAATCGCCTCACAGTGACGACGGCGGCGTGGCCAAATGTGATTTCTTTACATTATTTTGTTCGTCTTTCTCTCCTATTTACATTTCTGATGTTTGTTTTTGTAGGGGAGGCCACGATATGTGTAAATCTGAAAAAGGGGTAACCGGAAACCCTAGGGTTCCGATCGAGATTTCTAGTGATTACGAGGTCTGATTTTGACTTTTATGATGCTGAAAACGATCTTCGTAGTGCGTGGCTGAGAGTTTGTCAGCGGTGAAGGAGGCGACGGAACCTCTTCGAAGACGGTTACTGGCTCCGTTCGCTTTCGGCCTTCTCAGTGAGATCCTTCTAACTCTGTTTCAGAACTTTTCTTCTTCTACTTTCTATGAAACTTGCGATTTCTCTATATTTCTGAAGAGGTTTTTGGATTTAGAAAATGATGATGGTATTGTTAGATCTTAGGGTTGTCCTGGCCATTTTCTGTATTAGGGTTTCCTATGAACAAAAATCCTCTCTGATTTATGTGTAATGATGGCTTATATAGTGGCACTGCTAGGGTTTTTGTTTCTGGAATTTAATCCCTTTTTCTTTCTGGAAATAGTCTCCACGAATTTGTTGGGCTTGGCTCTGATTTTTGGAACTGAAAGTCTTACGAAAATGTTGTTGTTGGACTTGTTTTGGGCCTCACCAATCCTGATTCCTTACTTTATGGCCCTGCTGTTGGCTTGTTGGGTTTGATTTGTGATTCTGTACTTATTATGTGGGTTGGAAATGATGTATTCTGATATGTTGCTGGGATGGCAGTGATGTGTTTTGTACTTGGATTGCTTATTTGTCATTGTTATAACCATGATGATTTCTGAGTTATTCTTTTCACTTCCTTTTGTGAACAAAATTATGCTTTGCAATAGGAACTTGATAACTTTTGCCTTTTGAATCTCTTTGTGAACTAAAGCCTATGGTTCTTATGTTTTTGCAATGAGATTGATGGCCAATGACTAAGATCGAGGCTTGGATATTTTGCTAAACCCAAACATGATTGCACCCAACTCTGATTCTTTCCAAAAATGCCTAATGATGAAACTTAAGTAGCAAACTCTTGTGAATTTTTGTTTATGTTTTGTCTTCTAATCATTTTTTCTTGTTTTCATGAACTTCGTTGATAATCGATCGAAATTGGCGAGGCAATTACAAGGAGGGATTGTGGCCAACACGAAGATCAAACTTCCATGGTCATGAAACAAATGACGAAAGAAAAATTCAAGAAGCCATAGGTTCCATTCAATTAGAATATGTTTGTAACATTGTAGGAATATGATGTAACATTGATGTAACTTTGAAACAATATATTCAAATTCCAACTTGTATTAGCACATTTCTTTTACAAACAAACTTGATAGAACTTGTAATATTGTATCTCTTGAACTTCTTTGTAAATGAAAAGATGACTTGAAATTTGAATGAACTTGTATCAATTAGGATCTTGAAATATAACAACCTATAATCTTCTTGTAACTTGAAATTTTGATATAGAACTTAAGTGTGCAAAGTTGTAGTGTACAAAGTTTTGGCATAGAACTTGAACCTTGTATCATGATGATATAACTTGTAATGTACAAAGTTATCATGTAAGAATTCAACCTCTAATTTTTTAAACTTAAACAAACGAGAGTCATGTTCTTGCAAACTTGAAATCTTTGGCCATAAAGCTCGTATCTTAAACTTGTTCGAAGAAAACACTCTAAGGTTCTTGCGAATGAGCTTCACCAATCCCAATTCGAATCAATTAAAACCACATTTATTTCAAATTCAAAAATTGAAACACAAGATAAGATCCTTATTGAAAACAAGTAGTTTTCTTAAAATCAAGACCATACTCTTCATCAAGCTCCATCATGAGCCATATAGTGGAATGATGTCCGCTTGAAAATAATATTAAAGACATGATTTCTTTCTTAAACAATGAAAGCTAAAAAGACATTCATTCTTTCTGAAATTTAAGTCCAAAACTTAATTGCCAAACAAACCTTCGATGACTTATCTTTGAGTTCAAAACCCCTTTGGAAAAGAAATCCATCTGACTTAAATATGCATATTGACAGAGTTTAATATTCTAACGAATTTAATCATCTGATGAAACGATGGACATATTGAGGTGTCCTGAAACATGAGAATTTGTAACTTGAATGGGTAGAAGAAAATATTATATTGGACCCTTCTCACGCAAACATCTTCTATAACTAGTAGAAGAACCAATGGAATGCACCTTGATCCCATATTATTGAATTAATGAAAGAATTTGCATGCTAGAGAAACAAGCCAATTAGGATTGAGATGAAGAGGGTAAATTTTGGGGTGCGACATATACGATCAAGATATCCAAAAATAAACGTCAAAATGAACTTTCATATAACGTTAATTTTGATGTAGTTCATTGACATAGTAAATCATTATAGATTAGTCTCAAACTTTATAGGTATGATCTATATGATAGTATGTTTCAATCCAACGGTCGATTTTAAAAAATATTAATCCGAAGTAACGTTTTTGAGCGAGTGTAACTCATGGTGTAACTCTTCGAGTGTAATTTGATCTCTCCTCATATATATATATATATATATATATATATATATATATATATATATATATATATATATATATATATATATATATATATATATATATATATATATATATATATATATATATATATATATATATATATATATATAAATAATCATTTGTTAAATTATATGTAAAAATTTATATTAAATTGTTATTTATAATTATTTGTTAAATTATAAGTAAAAAAATAATATACACTAATATATTATATGTAAAATTATTATTTAATATTATAATTGATTTTTTGATATTCTTAGATCTAATTTTTGATTTACCTACTTATATTTACCCTAATAAATATTAAATTAATAGATGTCTTTTTAAGTCTATGTGATATGTTTATACCCTGTTTTTGTTAAATTATAAATTTAATTATATATTAAATTGTCATTTGTAATTATTTGTTAAATTCTAAGTAAAAAATAAATATTTAATCATTAATGTTAAAAAATTTATATTCAATTACATATCATATTTCAAGATACCATGAAGTCTATATATTCATTTAGAATTGAAATTTGACGAGTAGTTGTCCTATATTATAGACTTGTAAAATTTTTAAATATGATATAATAAGGACTAAAGAAATATTTAAAAAAATTACGTATTTTTAATAAATATTAAGTTAAAGGACTAAAGTATCAGTAAAAATCATGAATACCTTTCTTATTATAAATTATAACTTTTCTAATTCCAAAGTTAAATATTTAATTTATCATTATAAAAACATAATAAAAATTATTTTGTAATTAGTTAGTTCCTTATTTGAAAAAAAATGTATTTTGAAATTACTTAAATTTTTAAAGAAAGGTTAATAAAACAAAATAAAATCAATTGAGATTTAGTAATTATTTTAGACTTATGAAATAACTAAAATATGGCAGAATTTTTTCAAATTTTATAATTGTAATCATGATAAAAAATGTTAAATGATATTCATGAAAATTTAACGGTAAATGATAATCATAAAAAGTTAATGAGAAAAGGTAAAAACTTATGAGACACATATTTATCACCATAAAATAAATAAATTTAAGATTATACAACAAATATTTATTTTTACAATTATTTTTAGAAACATAAATAACTTACAAATATTTTTATAAACGATAAAAATTCAACTACTTATTCAATTGTTTTAAACACGAATAAGTGTTGCACCCCAAAATTTGCCCTCCTATCTCGATTTTATCTGGCTTAGGCTTCGCATTCACCTGCATACGCGTCCATTAGGTCATTGACATTAAACAGTCATTCATTCATGGCATATGCATCATTTCGTCGTATTTAAATTGACCAAAGTTAGTTTAAATCGACATTTGCATCGTTTTATAGTTATAAAATGCCCGATATTTCACTTCATTCATTTTTATCTCCTTACCTGTTTATTGTATCGTTTTAAGTTGATTTATATGTCGATGATATCGATATTTTGATTTTACAAGCAATGTTAAAAGCGATTCGACATCGGAAAATTAGCGGGAAAATATTTCAAACTTTCGCCTCTAACTCATCGCTTTATGAATCTACGTGTCACGTAGATAATAAAAATGTGATCTCTCTAATTTTTCGATACATTTCGATGTTTTGTTTTTAACCGTAAGTGTTTTAAAATCAGGTATTTTTTATTATCGTTTTATTTCAATTTTAATTATTTCAATAATTTTTATTTAATCTATGAAACCCGTAGTTTATTTTAATGTGTTCATTTTATTTTTTCGGATAATTTATTGTCCGAACTTTTATCATTTTTAACAATGTTAGGTATCAATTTTTTATCTCAAAAAATCAAACAAAAAATAGTTTTGGGCTTTTTATTTTTAAGTGACCCACTTTGGTGGTCCATTTAATCATGAGGGGTATTTCCGGCATTATAAAAAATTACTTAACCTAATTGTATGAGTATATATATGTTGTTTGTTACTGTAGCAAAGGGGGCCAAATTGAAAAACAAAAATGAAAATGGCGGAGGCTATCAGAAAATTATAAAAAACGCAGAATAGTAAAGACACTCCTTGTCTTCAATCCGTCTCCACTGTCATCTCATTCGCCTTCCTCACTAACTCACCCAACACCATCTTCTATTTCTGCTGCCTCCAACAACTTCATACAACCTTCATCCTGTCATCCTTCATCTCCGTCGCATAACCTCCGTTCAATCATCCACCTTCAGCCTGTCGCGACCCTCTCAGTTCCATCACCGTCATCACCTCTCTCCATCGCAAGCTCACCAAACTGCCACAACCCTCCGTTATCTCTCTCTCACCGCAACTCTCTCATCAAAACCCCAACCTTTCACTCTTCCTCACAGCTTCCTTCTACACCTCCCTGATTTCTCTCTACTCGCCGTCATTCCTCAACCGCGTCTCTCTCTCACGAATCAGTATGCCCTACGCTACATCCAAAACCACCATCGATCCCTTTATCCCCACGCGTTTCCTCCCCGTCATCTTCCCTCTGTTCTTACACCTCTCAGCCGTAGATGTTGTCACTCACTCCGAAAACTAACCTCCATCTTCATCCTCTGCCGCGACCCTCCGTTCCAGCGACTCTGCCATCTTCACAGCCGCTCAACCTTGATTCGTACCCCTCCGTGAAACTGCTTGCGCACATATTTCTGCCACCATCTCAATACAGCAGCAACGCCGACAATATCGACACGCATCAGCTTCAAACTCGCATTTCCTTTTACACGTTTCGACATCAACAAACTCAACGACGTTTAGGTAACTTTCAATTTACCAGAGATACCGTGTATTGTGATTACATGTTAGCTAAATTACTATGCCATGGATGTTGAAATGCTTCTTCTTAAAGTTGTTGTTATAGTTTAATACAATAGAAAATACCATGAAATTTGGTTTGACAGGTTAGGAGTTATAGAAATTTGTTGTGTCAATACCATACTGTTCTGTTTGTGATTGATCTCATTTCGACATTGTGGAAGTCATTTGTGTTAGTGTTGTTGATGTTGCAGAATTTCTAAAATAACAGTTTGAGTTTGAAATTTTTTTGGAACTATTGGTGCGAAATGTTGTAGAATTCACTACTTCTTTCTTATTCGTTGCTGCCCGAATTGTTAACTGTATAAGTTTCGGGATCAAACTCAATGTAATATCATGTTTGTTTGAGATAATTTTGAAGAAACGTCGATGACATTTTGGTTGTGTTTGAGTTGAGTTTGGATGAGAATATAATATCGTTGTGTGTCTTGTTTGCTTTGAGTATGTTTGAGTCTAATGCTGCAGTTTTTGATTGATAATACTTTTCAATTGTTGTCAAACTGTGTGGAGATTTGTGATGTCGATGCGTTGTTTTGAGTTTAATTTCTTTGAAATCAAATATCATGATAGAATCAATTGAGAGTTGTGATAGGCGATGTGTCATTATTCGTGAATTGGGTTTAAGTTTTGTATGCTTGGTTTCATTCAATTTGAAGAGGATATTAATGAGGTTTGGATACAATCCGAGTTTAATTTCAAGAGGTAATTCGGTAGACATTATTTTGTTGATTCCATTTGTGCTAAACATACTTGAGATTGATTTTTTGAGCTTTTATTTCGATCTTACTAGTTGCTGCCCGGTTATTGACAAGAGGTTAAGAACTTGATTTAATTTACTACTTTGTTCGTTCTTGGTTCAATTTGAGATAACATGAGTTTATGCATACTTGTTATTTGGTTTTGATGATTAGAATGTCGTATCGTACCCGGAGATACTTAAAACTTTCATGAGATCTTGGTTTCTAATTCCTTTTACCATGTACTTTCTTGATCCATAAAATACATGTATGTTTGATTTTGGTTTTCATTTAGCTCATTTCAATTCCTCATGTGATTACTAAATTTTGCTCTCTGGTTGATGCAAGTTCTTAAATGGCTCATGTTTCATTCGATTTTAATTATAAGTCTTGTTTAATAACACATGTTCTAAGTATTGCAATTCTATCTCATTTATTTTTATCATACTTATGCTACTAACCAATTTGTTTTGTCTTGAAGGCATTCAAGAAAAGTCCGATCATCATTTCCTCTTAGCATATATACTTTTCTTCTTCCAATTACATTCTTATTATTGTTGTTCCATTATTAATATCTAGTAATGTCATTTTTATTTTTGTAAATATGAAATACATAATATTTTTGTTATTATATTTAGTATGTAAATATACATATTATTTTTATTCTCACAACTTTATTCATATCCTTTTGTAAATAAATTCAATTACATTGTAATGATCTTTGTGTTGCAATTTCGAATTTGGAATTTATTTCAACCTTCGAATTAATTTGAATGCAAATGTAGCTATTCTAACTAATCTAACAAAATATATACTTGAGCATATCTATTCTTCGCATAGTTTTTGTTTGTATCTTGAATGATGTAGGGATCTTCATTTGGTATTCATCCGATGCATCAAGCCTTATCCGATCTTGAAGACTACTTGAAGCTCAATTCTTGCACCACATAAGAGCTATTTAATTATTCCATAACACTTAATAAAAGTGAACTTTGTTTCACCTCACTCCTTTCATAATAAAGATTTTTGGATGAGAGAAGATCGGTTGACCTCAATCACCAATCTCGAGTATCGAATCGTTAGAGGATATCCCGACGTTTTGGTGCTTGTCATCTACCATTAAAATCAATTCAACCCATTCAAATCCTTTTTTCGCTCATATGCGATTATCAAAAATCAAAAACATTTTCTTCTAAAATCAATACAAACAACCCAAGACATTTTCAACCAGAACTACGGAGTTTTGACTTTCCCATTGCACGAGGGAATACGTAGGCACGCGGTTTCGAAACCGTGTCAAACTCAAAATAATAACAAACAAATCCATTTTCTTTTATTTATTCATGATTTAGAAATTAGCGATTACACACACAAACACATTTTGAACTAAATGGGTCCCATCGAGTACGATGGACGTAAGAGGTGCTAATACCTTCCTCTTGCGTAACCGACTCCCGAATCCATGCTTTTTGGTCTTGTAGACCGCCTTATCCGATTTTTGTGGGTTTTATCTATATTTCCCCGTTCTTTCTAGAACAAATAAAATTAGGTGGCGATTTCATTGTTTTTGAAAATTCATTTTAAATGATTTTTGAAAATCGAGTTGCTTCAATAAGTTAAAAACATTTTTATAAATAGTCACACGGCTTCAAGTCATTTATAAACTAGAAAAATTCTATGTGTTGATATAATTATTTGTAGAAACAAAAATAAGTTACAATAACTTTTATAAACAAGAATAAGTTACAAATATTTGTATAAACGAAAAAAATTCAACTATTGATGAAATTGTTTTTAACATGAATAAGTTAAAATATTTTTATAAATTGTCACAGTTTCAAGACTCTTATAAACAAGAAAAGTCTAGATATTGATATAGTTACATTTATAAACGAAAGTATGTTACAATAATTTTTAGAAACAGTAATAAAGTAGAAATATTTTTATAAGTGGAAAAAACTCATGATTATATATTATAAGTATATGAATGTTAACCATTGAATACATGAAATAGATTCACGAATATATGTGAACATATCTATGAAATTTAAGATTTAAACTGTTCATTTTAATGTACATCTTTTAAATATTTCTTTTGCTATTGTTTTATATAATTTAAGTTAGAGAATTAATTGTACGATTTATTATAAGTACAGATCAATGCTTAAAAGTTGGTGCATATTATTAACCTATATTTTGTAATTATATAAAGGGTTAAATAATTTTTTGGTCTCTCTAAAATTTCCAAATTTCGTTTTTAGTCCTCCAATATTTTCCTTCAAGAACCGGTCCCTGCAATATATTTCGTCTGGAGAATTGGTCCCTAACGTTAAAAATCACTAACGCCTGCTGAGTTGGCAATACAAGTGGATTATATTTTTTGTTTTTTTTAACTGAGGTGGTATTAGGTGGCATAGAAACCCAATTTCTTTCACTAAGTCATTCGTGGAGCCCTAATTCCCCTTTCTCCATGCTTGTGGTCCTTCTTCGAGAAAAAGAATTCTGAAACTCAAGAGCTTGTGGTGTGGTCCCAACATTGACGAAAGTGGAGCCTGTTGTTTCGGTCCCAAGAACAATTAGGTAAGTCCCACTATCTATAGTTTAATGTTTTTGAGTTTGTGATTGTCTGTGGTCCTATAATCTATGGTTTTTGGTTTGAATTTGGTTGTAATGTCTGATATACCCTTATTTTTCTTGAATTTCGTAGGAAATGGGGTTATTTAAGGTTGTTTTTCATACAGAAAGGTCATTTGTAAAGGATGAAGGGTTGAGATACGAAGGGGGGATGTTTATGTTGTGTGTGGTCAAGACCCTGATTTCTGGTCATACTTTGAAGCATGTGACATAATTAAGGGTATGGATACATCGTTTAAATTTGAAGATGTGAAGATGTGGTGGAAGTCTGAACATGGGTCACTTGAAAATGATCTAAAACCCCTTGTTAATGATGAGGATGCAAGTTTGTTAGCTATGTGTGCTGAGGAGAATAAGTGTGATGTTGAGATATATACAGAGGCAAAGTCATGTAGTGGTGGGAAGACTTATATGGAGAGGTTAAAAGAGAAAGAAAAAGGCCATGTTAATGTTGAGGAAAGTGAAAAGGGTGAGGATAGTCAATCATTAGAAGACTCTTTGGATGGTATACACTTTGAAGATAGTGAAGAGGAGAGGATGCACGATTCTGATGATGATATTGGTGAGGGTCAAGTAGATACTGGTAATGGTACATGTCAGGTAGATGGTAATGGTTCAGTTCAAATAGATGGTAATGGTTAAGGTCAAGTAGATACTGGTAATGACACAGGTCAAGGCATACATAAAGGGTTCACTACAGTAGAGATGGATATGGAACATGTCATTGATGATGATTACATCATATATGAGCTAGATAGTGGGGTATACGATGATAGTGATGATGGTATGCCTGTAGGGATAAGGTTTAATGAAGATGAAAACCTTAGAAAAGACTTTAAATTCAAGGTGGGAATGGAATTTTCATCTCTGAAGCAATTAAAAAAGGCTGTATTGGAACACAATGTGTTGAATGGTATGGAGGTTAGGTTTGCCAAAAATGATGGGGTGAGGTGTGGGGTTGTTTGTAAGGATAAAAAACTATGTGATTACACTGTATTATACAGTAGATTTTTGAGAACAACATCATTTAGGATCAAAACTCTGTTTTAGAAGCACAAATATGGAAGGAAGTTTTTCAACAAGAATGCAAATGCTGATTGGGTTTCTAGAGTTATTATTGACAAGTTGAAGAACAATTCAGGTATTAAACTGAATGAAGTTGTAGCAGATGTCAGGTTAAGGTTGGCTACAAAAATTACTGGATGTAGGGAATTCAAAGCAAGGCAGCTAGCTAGAAGGGTTGTTGAAGGAGACTCAACCAAGAAATATAGCATGCTTTGGTCATATGGAGCAGAATTGAGGAGGGAAAACAAAGGCAATACCTTTAAGTTGAACATTTCTGGTTTTCCACCTAGGTTTGACAGGTGCTATATGTGCTTTGATGGAACAAAGAGAGCATTGAAGTTTGGATTTAGCCCATTCATAGGGTTAGATGGATGTCACCTTAAAAACAAATATGGTGGAATGTTGTTGATAGATGTTAGTAGGGATGCCAATGACTAATATCTTGCCCTTGCCTTTGGGGTTGTGGAAAATGAAACTAAAGACTCTTGGAGTTGGTTTGTTAAATTAATTTTTGAAGAAATAGGTTATGACACTAAGTGGTGCTTTATTTCTAATCAGCAAAAGGTATGCTTACTTGTTAATTTTGTGCTTAATGTGTGTTACTTGTTGATGACACTTTCAATTATTTGCAGGGATTGATAAATGTATTTGAGGAATAGTATCCTGAGTTTGAACACAGGTTTTGCCTAAGGCATCTATATGCTAACTTCAAGAAGAAGTTTGGAGGTGGAACACTATACAGAGATCTTATTACGGTTGCAGCAAAGGCAACATATTTTGAAGCTCGTGAGGATAAGATGAATCAGATTAAGGAGGTAAGTCCAGATGCTTTTGAATGGTTAAATGCTACTCCCGAGAAAAAGTGGTGTAAACATGCCTTTCCTTTATACTCTAAGTGTGATGTTCTTATGAACAACCTAAGTGAATCTTTCAATGCTACTATTTTGATGCAAAGGGATAAACCTATAATTACCATGTTTGAATGGATTATGAACTATCTTATGGGTAGGTTTTCTACTCTTAGGGATAAAGTAGATAATTACAAAGGAGAGATCATGTCTAAACCCCTTAGAAGGCTAGATAGGGAGATAGAAAAAGGTGTTATATGGCTGTCAACATATGGAGGTAGAATTACATTACAAGTAACTCATGTACAGTTCACAGATAGTTTTGTTGTAGATTTGCAAAAACATACTTGTTCTTGTAACTTTTGGGACTTGGTTGGGATCTCATGTAGACATGTTATTGCATCCATACATAGGAAGCTAGGTAATCTCATTAAGTATGTAGGTAAGTGTTACCACAAGTCTACCTATGTATCATGTTACAATGAGGTTATCAGTCCCATTAATGGCCAAAAAAATGGCCAAGGACTACTGACCCTGAAATCTTACCACCGTTACAAGAGAGGTCCTGGTAGACCAAAGAAACTCAGAAGAAGAGATCTAGATGAGGAAACTCAAACAAGGTGGCAAAGGACAAACATAAGCCATAGGTGCATGACTTGTTTGGAATATGGACACAATAAAAAGACGTGTAAGAAAAACAAACAATTAGCAGTTCCTACTGAAGGGGAAGTTGCTACTAATGTTGCTACTGAAGGTGAAGTTGCTACTGATGTTTCTACTGAAGGTGAATTTTCTACTGATGTTGCATCCACCCAAGGAATCCTCCTGCAAGATGTTGCTACTGCAGTACCTAAAAAAAGGGTTAGTATCTCAAAATAAAACAAAGTCTACTGCTACAAAGAAAACAAATTCTATTGCACCAAGTTAAGCTACTGAAGCTACACCAAGTCAAGCTACTGAAGTTGCACCTACTCATGCCCCTGAAGCACCAAATCAAGCTACTGAAGCTGCATATACTCATTCCCCTATTCATGTTACTCGCCCTGCACCAACTAGTGCTACTGAAGCACAAACTCAAGCTAGGTAAACCTGTCAAAGACTTCTGTTAGCTCAGTTGAGGCAATGAGGATGTATTATGGTATAGATCCTGATGAGTTAGAAGCCTTGCTGAATGATGATGAAATACTAGATATTGTACCATTAAGAATTGATACTAGTCCTGATCCTAGTCCTGCAAAAAAGACTAAGTTTGGTCTCAAAACCTTTATTGGTAAATGTCCAAAGGTCTCAAAGTCTCCTAAGCCAGCTGTCAAACAAGTATCTACTCCAGCCAACAAGCCAACCATGAGTGACCCTGTAAGTTTGTATCTTGTACTGATAAATGCTTTTTTGGTATGCTATCAAACAAGTATGTAACTCTTTGTGTTCATAACAGGTGATAATGATGATATCACCAAGAAAAAGTCAAAGATTGTTGCATCTCCAAGTAGAAAAAGTGACAGAATTAGGATGTTGAAGACAAAGGAAATAAAGGGGCCTGGAAGGGATCCAGATGATCCATTTGTAATTCCTGGAGAAGAATCAACTATTGGCAGTGCTTGTGGGAAGAAGAAATGGAGTGACATCAAGAAGAACATGACTCAGTGAAGACTGTTTTGGTTAAACCTAGTGTTTTGTCATGTACTATGAATCAAACAAATGTATGATGTATTATGAACCAAGTGTTTTGGTATCTATTTTGTTATGTACTTTAGTGAAATTATGTACTATGCATCTATGTTGTAAAACGAAGATATCAGTCCTTTTGATGTGTACTATGAATCTATTCTGTTTTGTATGTTGAATCTAAACAAGCTTTAGTGAAATTATATCAACTCAACCTTACCAATTACAGTCAGATTACAAGATTTTTATACCAAAGTATTGCAAATTATTTCAACTCAATGATAACAAATAAAGTATTGCAATTTATTTCAACAACAATCATAACAAACCAAATTAAAACAACTGCATTTCATTACATTAAAAAACTACATTAAGCCAAATACATTGAACCAAGTTACTTGAAATTCATTACAATGCACAATTCAACAATTACAATTGATAACAAAATACACATTTATCAAAAATGACACAACAAGAAACATCATCTTTAATCTTCCATGGAATTCCTCAGTTTTCAACTTGTTCTTCAATTTCTTCTTCTTCTTCTTCCTTTCATCTTCATACAAGGACTTCATATAACCCACAGATGCCAAGCCATCTAACTCTAAGTTCCTAATGGTACCATCTTCATTTCCAGATTTTTCAACAAGATCTTCATCTCATATAAAGAGATTACAGGTTTAAGAACTACTCCAATTAGGACATCTCCAAAACAACCTACCCTTATTTGGTCCATTCCTGCATTGATACGATACCATCCGATACTGACATCCACAAAGCTTCCCAACTCGCGATTCCACTGAAGCATACGACATAAGTTGAGTTGAAGCAAACGAATATTTGTGAAAGAACAGAGTGCAGAAAGTGAACAAAGAGAAGAAGGAACAAAGTGAACGAAGAGAAGAACAAAGGAGAATGGGAGAAAAATTAGGATTTAGGCAATTTGTGAGGCGGCCAATCTGTGAATCAATTATAAGTCAAAGGGATCAAGGGCACGTTGTCATTCATGGAAATAAATAAAACAAAAAATATAATCCACCCGTATTGCCAACTCAGCAGGCGTTAGTGTTTTTTAACGTTAGAGACCAATTCTTCAGACGAAATATATTGCAGGGACCAATTCTTGAAGAAAAATATTGGAGGGACTAAAAACGAAATTTAGAAATTTTAGAGGGACCAAAACTTATTTAACCCTTATATAAATATTACTAATTGAAGTATGAATTTAAACTTTATAAATGAGTGTTTAGTATATGTTTAATTACTTTTGTTTTTAATTTTTCTAAATAAATTTTTAATAATATAGTTTATGATTTGTTTAAATAAAGAAGAAAAATATCTCATAATTATTTTAATCTTTAAATATGTTTTAAAAAAGAAAAGTTTATTGTGAGATACAATTATTTTTATAAACGAAAATAAGTTAGGAATGTTATTTTCAATTCAAAAAAGATACTATAGATACTGTGTAATTTGTATGTCAAAACGGGTGAATATGAACGTATCTATGACATATCAGCGGTATACTGTTCATTTTGATGTCAATCTCTAAAATTATTTTGTTGTTGTTTATATAATTGAAGTTAGAGAATCAACTATATGGTTTATTATAATTACAAATGAATGTTTAAAAGTTGGTACATTATTAGCTTATATTTGTAAATATGTGAATGTCAACCAATTAAAAAATAAATTTATAAATATATTATAGATTTTATTGAAATATATTTTTATATGTTTATCAAATTTTATGTACCATATACTCTTGCTTCATACATTTTACATATTTTTTTAATTCAAACTAAATTTCTATACTCTAAAGATTTTATTTTATAATATTAAATTTTGCATAACATTAATATTGAACAAAATAACCGAGCACCAATAGATATTACACTATTTACTTTTGAAGACGCGTAATTCCCTGTTAACTTGAGATTTTATTGCATACTTGCTCGTTTTAAAGTATTGTTTAACTTAAATTTCATTGTCTATTCGTTCGTTTTAAATCATAGATAGAATAAAGATTCTTCACTATTTTATAAATATTTTGTTATTTTAAATTATCATTAAAACAAATTAGCAATTTAAGTGATATGCCGTTGTCGCATTGCATCTTTTTATTAGTTTTAAACGTGTTTGTCTCTGCATATTAATTTAAATCATTTCAATTAAATTAAACTTATATAATTAAAATTAAAGAAAAGATATAAAAAATATTTGAAGTGCAAGCTTTAGGTGTTTATGCAATACTAATACTATGTTGTTCATGTTTTTTTCCCTTTCATTTTTCCTCTATTCAAATTTATACATTTAAATTGATTTTGTTTTTTTCCTGCATAAAGATTATGATCGTGTGAAATGTTTCATTAGAGAAAAGAAAGAAAAGGAACGACGATACCAACAAGAATTGACAATGTGCGTTATAGTTGTAAATTGATGAAAGAAAAGAGTTTTGGTAAAAATTAAGTACAAAGAAGATAGAGAAATTGAAGAAGAAAGTTGGGAGTGACTTGAACAAGATTAATTTTCTCATCATTATTTTTATATTTTCTTGGGATTACTATTAGGGACGGTAATGGGTATCCATGAAATAGGAGTACATATTTATACACAAAAAAATCCCAAAAATAACTATGCCAGTAACCCTAATTAAAACCTAATTTTGGTGATCAAGCTAAACGATACTAACAGTACAAACTAACAAATATCAAACTACCCTTAAACCTAAACTTAATAATTAAGATAAGGAACCAGAAGTTAAACACTTCTGGACACGACCCCAGAAGTTCAACAACTTCTAACCAACACCAGAACATCAACTTCTGGACAGCACCAGAACATCGACTTCTGAACAGCACCAGAACATCAACTTCTGACTCTCCTCAGAAGTTCTGGATATTAATTATTCTCACAAAGCTCTGTATGGATTGAAGCAAGCACCCAGAGCTTGGAGTTAGAAGATTGATTCATTTTTCAAGAAGCATGGGTTTTAGAAATGTGAGATAGAGTATGGTGTGTATGTGAAACATTCTGGAAGCAATATGATTTTAGTGTGTCTTTATGTTGATGACATATTGCTTACGGGGAGTTGCAACCAGAAGAAGAAACCTGCAAATGTTCTGATGAAGGATGTCAAAACTGAACACCTTATCCGTTTGAGGGATGAAATTGGTGTTGTAGATTTTGATGGATATGAATTAAGGGACGGTGTTGAGATTAATTCATATCCAGAACTTCTGAGGGGAATCAGAAGTTCTGATGTTCTAGTGTTGTCTAGAAGTTGATGTTCTGGTGTTGGTCAGAAGTTGTTGAACTTCTGAGGTCGTGTCCAGAAGTGTTTAACTTATGGTTCCTTATCTTAATTATTAAGTTTAGGGTTAAGGGTAGTTTAGTATTTGTTAGTTTGTAATGTTAGTATCGTTAATCACCAAGATTAGGTTTTAATTCTTAACATATTTATTTTGGGGCTTTTTTGTGTATAAATATGTACTCATATTTCATTAATAAACAACAATCCTTATTTTTCTTTACTCTTTTGCTAGCCGTCTTTTTCTTTCATTCTTCCGTCGTTCCATTCTCTTTTATCCTTGTGCACCAACAGAGCACGAGTATTAGTCTTCCGCTACCTGCCCCATTTAATAAATATGATACCTGTATCTGTCCCATACCCGTGCAGATATCCATTAGATGGGTATCTGTGAACTTTGAGATACCCGTGAATATTAACGAGTATCTATGAATATTATTATTTAAATATATTTTTACAAAAATTAATTTAAATAATTAATTTCTTAATCTCTTTTAAAGACAAAAAATTATTTTCAAATTTAACCCATAATAAGTAATAACAAAAATAAATCACATTAATTTTTTTTCTTCTTTTTTTATCAAAATAATAATAATAATAATATCATATATTATAAAATAATAATAATAATAATAATAATAATAATAATTTTGATCAAACAATTTAATATTTATGTATTATTTTTTAATTATTAACGGAAATAGATACCCGCGAATACGGGTACCATCAAATCCATATTTGTACCCGTAAGTAAACAGGTAACCAAATATTCATTTATTTTACTCATGGATATTCATTAAACTATCATATCCGTCGTGACGAGTTTTATTTGCGAGTATCCATGAGTACGAGTATTTTTGTCATTCCTAATTACTATTGTGTATAAGTTAAAGTAATTCTGTTTTTACGAATGTAATGTTATGGGTTGTAAATTGTAATGTTGTTTGAATGTAAATAAAAGTAATTTTTACTTGAATACAAAATATGCATAATGTGCAATTTACTTCATTATGCATATTTAAAGGCATGTCGATCTGATTTAGAATGTAATTATGTTTTAAGGAATGAAATGTTATTCAATTCTAACAGTTATAAATATTATAAGAAATGGGTATGATATGCCTCTAAATTCTATTCCATAGTATCCACATTATCCTCATTAATGTGATACTTCAATTTCTTATGAACCATCAAAGAGACGGCTCCTAGTGTTGCTAGTCTAAGTCGTTCATTAATACAATTGTACATAGAATTGCAGTTGATTAATTAAAATCATGTCTTCATTGTTTTTATGGATTTTTTTCTCCCAAAAGACCCCATTAACTCTACATATTCCCAGTCTTGTTGTTGAGCCAATGAATCCTTGGCGATCACTTCCATTACATGGGACGAGGTTTTTCCAAGTCAATCCTAATTTTTCTAGGAGGTCGGCATCAATGTTGTTGCACGAGCTATCCTAATCCACCAAAACGTTCCGTACATCAAATTTTTCCATAATGGATATTATCAACAATTGGACATGAGATTTTTGAATCGCGTTGACTATATCATTGTCGTAAAATGAGATGGATGGCATGCCTCTTATGGATGGTTCTTTTGGTGATTTCTGGTATTGCCTAATCATTTTCCTCATTTCTTTTTTATAGATTTACCGGAGGCTCCTTTTGGATGGGGGAAACCACCTAAAACTACTCGTATCGTAGTTAGTGTGTCCTGGTCTAGGAATATTTGACTTGCTCGGTCAACCATAACATTTGCTTTCTTTGAGTTTGTGCCCAATTGCCTTTTTTGATTTCTTTTTTAACTTTGCCTCTCCTCTTCACCCCGTGCCCTGTCTATTTATTTTCTCTTCCGCTAGTTTCGGCTTTCTTGAACCCTATTTACGTTGCTAAATGATATTTTTTATTCATATTATATGTTTATGGCCCTTGCTAGTATACTATTGAAGATTTTAAGAGATCCGATGGGAATGCTCTCAATAAACTTGGATCTCAGTTGGACTATGAGACTAAATAGATATTTCTTCATCTCATTATGAACATTCTTTACTAGTATTGTTTCTCCGTTGAACCTTTTAATGTAAGAACACAATGTCTAAACTTTCTCTTTTCTTAGACCACAAACTTTTCATCGACTTAGATTGTCATTGGAATATCGTGGAATGCGTAGAGGAATGTTCATCCAAAAATGAATAGACCTGATTCTCCATCCTCTAAACCTAGTCATGGTTCATGCCTTCAAAGTTGAAACAAAAAACTTGTAGTTTTGTGGGGTCATTATTCCACGTAACAAGAACAACAACAATCAAACTTTATCCCACTAGGTGGAGGTTGATTATATTGATCAATTTCTATCATAATATTTTATTCAAAATTATATTTCTATTTAACTTCTCTAATAATTAATCTTCTTCCCGTTGTCACAAAATCTACAAATGTTCTTTTCTCTCTACCTGCCTAAATCACCTAAGTTTATTTTACATAATCTTGTTTTACTTTAAGTGGCATAAAATTCTTGAAGCCCTCTTTGTTAACCCTATAATTTAATTTTAAAAAATCATTATCTTTTTTGTTATAAAATAAGTGATTATATTTAATTTGTTCTAAAATAAGCCTCTTTTAAATTTCAATACAACATTTATTCACTTTTTTAATTAATACTATTTATATGACTCAATTTAATACATTATATTTAATTTTACAAATATAATAAAGTTGAATGCATCAATATATAGTAAGAATTTCTTAATAAAAATACTATATATTTATATAATTTTCTTAAATTAATCAACTAAAAATTCAAACGGGTAGGAGTATGTACAAAACAGCAACAACCCATATAGTCAAGAAAATGTAACAACTTGCTTTTACAAAAAAAATGTAACAATGACTTCAGAACCTTATATGGTAAAATATGCTAAAAAAAAAATGTAACAACGACTTCAGAACGCCCTATATGCTAAATTTTCTATTTTCCACTGTATCACAAAGACCCACCTGCTATCTACGTTTCCTCCACACAAAAAACAGTTTGTCTCCTTTTCATTGTTTACTGTAGAAGATAACCATGAGAGATAGGAGCTCCCACTGGTGGAGTTTAGACATCTGCTTTGGTCTTTGTAGCTCCACCTCTAGAAACTTCGTCAACAAGGAAGTTTCTGAGCAGCCTTTGGTCCAAAATCATATTTGGAATCTGCAGCACATATCCAGAAGTTCAAAGCTATGTACAAGGACAAGCGAGACTATCGAAATATCTAGGATGATTGAAATACCTTGTCCCCAAAGAAAATCTTTGTGTTATTGGCAATGGATTCGATAAATTTTAGCTTGAGAAATTCAGGGGTAAGCTTCAATCTGTTTGCTTCGGCTTCCCTTATTACACTGGAAATTATAGAAAACGATAAAACTGGTAATTTCGTATTTCAAAGACCACAGATTAAAATATCAGTCCTAAACTTACACTCAT
The DNA here is from genome assembly GCA_021764765.1 of Vicia sativa. Lineage (NCBI taxonomy): Eukaryota > Viridiplantae > Streptophyta > Magnoliopsida > Fabales > Fabaceae > Vicia > Vicia sativa. The sequence goes on along the minus strand of CM038793.1, from coordinate 197,184,734 downwards.
CAAAAGAATAGGAAAATCTCACCGGTAGAAATCTGCATCAGCCAGGCTCTTCTCGCGAGCTAGGTACATTGCATTCTCAATTTCTTCCTGTTTTCTAGCACTATCTTTTTCCAACAACTTTTGTTCCATAAGGATCTTGCTAACATTGGCATTTTTCTCGGCCTCACTAATGGCCATCTTCTTCACAGTATCAGCTTCCTTCTCAGATACTTTCTGCTTCTCAATAGCAATTAAGACCTATTCAACAGCATCCAAAGCAGTGTTTTATCAATATTTAGACGATAGAAAACATACAAAAACCAGCTAGAAGCATTTACATGACAGATATCTCAAATAATGACAGAATGAATCAATCATACAGTCAAATAACATGATCTTGCTCTATCTTCTTTTAAGGAAATTGTCAACTCAACATTGCATCTATCTAGCTTTGGTGAATGGGCATATTTAAAGGAAAATGACAGGCGCTTCTCAATAAAATATACCTTAGTACGCTCCTCTTCCATTTGTTCAAAGTTGCGTCTTATGCTTTCTGGAATATTCGGCTTTGTGACACGGACACCAATGATCTCAATGCCTGGAGCATAGCGGGTACAGTCAACTTGAAGGGCATCCTTCATTTTTTCGTCAATCTGACAGAGCAAGGCAAGAAAAATATATTTTGGGTTGACTCATTTGACGCGTAAAACAATCACATGCTATTGAGGGGGCAAAAGAAACTTGCATCAACTACTTTTTCAACGGATGACAATAAAAGCTACAACTTACAGAAATACATCAAAGATCCAATTATTTTCTAGAATGTCAACCCTTCATATTTTGCTTGTTTGATTAACCCTCTCTAGTCGAAATGGATGTTGCCAATATAAAATAAACCGTAGAGGTAAAATTACACTTCTAAAACATCAGTACATTACCTGATCAAACACATCAATATATACTTGTTGAAGACTATGAGAGCTGCAGAACTGATTAATCTCATGATGAATCTTGTCATATATCCATGTCTTGTCATATTGCACACCATAGTTGAGCAATGTCTCGTAGACAGATTCCTTATGCAGCCGGTTAACAACCTAAAAAAGAAAATTATGGCATATACATTTAACGGCGTAAAAACTTGGACACTTGTAATCCAAATATTACATATGAAAAATACAGTTGCTATTACCTCAATCTTCCCAAAAACAATCATAACACCTCCTTTTGTACCACATGGTATATCTGTCACCTGCAATTGTCACCGTAATTCAAAATCCAAATTATAGAGACAACAAAAACCCTAACTCTCATCACTATTCTAAAGAATTTACCTCGTCGGTTTGAAGTGTCACTTGGACAGGCTCAAACTGAGTTAAGAAAGGCATCTTCATATGGAAACCTGGAATAATTAATATTACAAACATGAACAAAGATTTTGTGCAAGAAACATAGAAGGCCCTAAGCTTGTAACTAATTGTTCTGTGTCAGCGCATCTCGCATTTTCTCTCTCATCTTTGCAATAGTCCTAGTTTCTATTACAAAAAAAAGAAGCATTTTGTACCTGGCTCTGTAATTGTTTTGAGAAGCGCACCTCCTCTCCAATATACCCCCACATGACCTTCCGGGACTTGGTGAACAATTGACAAGGAATTTTTTAAGGATGATGATGCTGTAGGAACCAAAACCTATAGATAACATAAGACATGTTTTTAATCTTTAAATTGTTGATAAAGCATTCACACAAACCGACATGTATCCGTGTCAGATACGAGACATATATTCAATCCGAAATGTCAGTGCTACATAATTATATGTTAACAAGAATTAATTAATTTCCAATCGAAACATAACCAAAACATTATGCATTATTATCAAAATCAAATCAAATCAAAGCAAGAACTAATATCCTATTAAGCACGGACACCCCAAATACGACCCCGACACTGACACCCCAAATACGACCCCGACACTGACACGGTGACACGGAGAATAATTTGAAAAAATGAATAAATTGAATGTAAACACAAGTGTCGGTGCAGGTGTCCAGCATTGACACAAACACACCTTATTTTAGAGGTGTCGGTGATACATAGCTAATATCAAAACAACATCAAATTAAGAGAAATATTCCATTGCCTATGCATTATCATCAAAATCAAAGAAAAGAAAAACTAATTTCAAAACAACAACAAATGTTATTTAACACATGCAAGTGTTACAGAAGTGTGCCCTAAAATACACCAACATTGACACACATGATCATTACCTACACTAATTTTTAACTGTGATTGTTTTTCCAATGCTGTTAACATAGTTTTAATACAAGCAAATTCAAAACATGGATATTTTGTCGGGGATTATTGATAATAACAAACAAAAACAAGAATCGAAATGTTTAACTTTGAGTATTACATTTGCGGAAATAGAAACAGAGAGATAGAGAGTTACGATAGCGGCAATGGCTATGAATGAGAGCAAGGCGATGGAAATGGAAGGTGGAGGTGGCGATGGTCCTGTTGGTCGCTGCGAATCCATGATGGCGGTGGAAACTTTCTTGAACTGTTTGATTCTTTGAGTTTGGGTTTGGTATATTTTGCTTTATTGCTTCATCATGCCTTCTTTTATAAGCTAAATAATGTTAATCAAATTTAAATTTAATTTAATTTTTCTTAAACTACGATGTAGTTTTATATCGTCAACCAATACAGATATGAATAAAGACAAGTCGTAATGTAAATTAAAAAACATTATATTATATGATATAATACAATTTTTAAAATAAATTATATGACATAATAGAATATTATATTTTTATTAAATGATAGAGTATATTTATATCGAGATTCTCTTTATGAACTCATCTGATTTAATCGATCGAAATTATAACTAATTTTAAAATTAAAATAAAACATATTAAAAATGCTTAAATATATATTAAATTCAACTATATATTCTTGACCAAAAAAATCATACATATTTTTAGTTACTTTGATCTAATCCAAAAGGCAAGAAGCACACTCAAGCCCATTTAAATAATAAGTTGTTAGGCTTTGAAATTACAAGGACGGAGCTTAAGGTTACATATAAGAATTAGGAAATTTCTCAAATTTCTTCTCAATCAATTTAAATTTATAGAAATATATTATGAGGGTATATTGTGAAACCTCTTAAAAGTTGTTCATTTGTATAATGACTCATTTCTAGTGGTTTTTTATATGATTATAATCTTTCTCACAATTTTAGAAGAAACGAGGGGGAAATTAATTTCAATACGTAGACCATTCTAAAACATAGTGAGTTTCTTCTATTTCACCCATTATCCAACTTACAATCCTTAACACAATTTAATTTAAAAATTCTTAAAAAAAGACTTTATAGATACTTTTATGGATATGTTTAATTTTCAAAGACCCTTCATTTCTTAAAAACATATTGGATAGTCTTTGAACTCTATCCTTATCCGTGTTAAAGTTAGACAATTTCTTTTTTCATTCTTATAAGTTTTCTCTTTTTTCATTTTTATAACTTTTCTCTAATTTCTGCTTAAAAGTCAAAAATATCATCTATTTTTAGATATGTAATATGTATCTTCAAACTTAAAATATTTATACAAAATAAGAGTAAATGTGTTAGATCAAATTTTATAAGATATATTCGTAAATGCATCTCTGAAACACTCTCATAATATATGAAATATAAATATTTAAATTGTTAAAAATGTCCATAAGAATGTTTTTGGAGATGAATCTCTTAATTAATTTTTGAAAAAAATGGGATGACAAACGTTAAAATAGCTAGAAATGCACTCATGAATGATTTTTAGATATACATCTCTGAATTAATTAATTAATTTTTTTTTGCAAAAATCAGGTGGTTGCGTTGAAATATCTAAAAATGTACTCGGGAATTAATTTGGGATGCATTTCCGAATTAATTTTTTTGACAAAAATGGGGTGGTTGCTTGATTTATAAAGAATGAGGTGATTTAAGATACTTTCGGAGATGAATCTTCGAAAAAACTTAAGAGCAATTTCAGATTTTTAGAGGTCTGAGCCACATCATAACTCATAAGGGTGGAAAGAGAAATTTCCTAAAGTTATGAGAGAAGTTCATCAAAGATTTGTGATATTTGAACAAAGTTTTATTGATATTTTTTAAAAGGGAATATTGACGTTTTTGTTAACTTTCTTGTGTACTTCAAGCTACCCTTTTAAAAATTTAATGCTCATTAAAAACTAAATGCAGATTGGAAAGTTATTCGATGCAATTGAAAAATTTGATACATCATGAAAAAAATTAATGTAGATGAATTTTTTTAATGTTATGCTTATAATGTAAGAGATGTGCTATGTATATATTATGCAATCAAATTACCACAATAAAAGATAACATCTAATATATGAATAACATATAATAATAATAATAATAATAATAATAATAATAATAATAATAATAATAATAATAATAATAATAATAATAATAATAATAATAATAATAATAATAATAATGATAAATCGACATATTATAAAAAGAGTAAGGAGAAAGGAATAGCTAATATCGATTGAGATGACCTAAGACTTATCTAGTTGTTCAAGTAACGTGAGTAATCAACAAAATTTATATAGAAAAAGCACAATAGGGTCAAAAATATGATTGGATACAAATTTCTTTTCTCATCTTGAGGATCTTCTAATAGGATACACTTGCATTGATTGAAAATCTCAGACTTCTTGTCTTTCAATTAAATTGAGATTAGATACTTCTCTGGTTGAATTTATGATTAAAAAACTTGGATAATCGACTCAAAATTGATAGTGATTTAACTCACTGATCAAAGCATATTACCTTGTATAATTTCATATAATTTTTACCTGATTAAAGAACACACAAATTTATTTTTCTTTTGAAGAATCTTCACAGGTGTTATCTTCATCATTCTTTTAGAAGTGAAGGTCTTCAAAGAGAAGCTTATTTTCTCTTTATTAAAATTTTCCTCTTTTTCAAAATAACTTTAGATAAAATCAGTTTTTCAAACATGGTTGTAATATCTAAAGTCTTCAAGTCATTTGGCTATGTTGTCAATTCTTGCACACAAACCTTATCATTTTGTTAACACAATCTTGATTAGATAAAGTCAATTAAAATCTATAACTTGATGATTATATAAATAAAGTGTATATGCATATACTCTATAGACCGTTCTCGCATATATTCTATGTGGATCTATATGTTTGCAAGTACGAAGACTATAACAACATGTTGACTTGATTTTGATGTTGAAAACTTTCTTAAATTAAGTCTTCACCAATCTTAGTGATCAAGGATATGTTTGCTCAATGGATATTGTTTGATAAATTGCTTATCAAGTGATGGTGCTTAGTATGTTACTTAAGTGATGGTATTTAATGTGTTTACTCAAGTGATGGTGTCTAACAAGTTGTTTATCAAATGAAGGTGTTTGACATGTTACTAAAGTGGTGGTGCTTGAGTGTTTTTTGTGGCGATGATGCTTGACAAGTTGTTTATCAAGTGATGATGTTTGGTATAATATTCCATGGTACTTGATGTGTGTGCTCAAGTGGTCATGCTCGAAAACTTGTTTTATCAAGTGATGTTACTTTAGTAGTTTAACCTCTCAACTCTTAGATGATGGTAAACAACATGGAGATATATCAAGAAGACTCGAGGATTTTGTGCAATGTGAAGTCAAAGATATGATGTTAAGTTTTGAAGCTTCAAAGTGTGAAAAAAATAAAGTGTGAAAGTTCACCCGGTTGTGTCTGTTTGAGTGATTAGTGTTTTGTAAAAACACGAGAATTTTTTTGGAACATTGTGGCTAAATTATGAGTGGCGAAATAGGCCATGAGCCGCAGGCCCCAGCCGCGCACCCGCCAAAAATTGGCGGATTAGATTGGGACTTTGGGCCCACCGCCCACCAAAGCCTTCTCCGTCTATTTGTTTAGTCTATCCCTCCTTAAGTCCACCATTTTTTAGTTAATTCTATTAATTCTGATTCTTGATGGTTTTATTTTATATATTTATTCGTGAATATATGTAAAATATTTCAAGTAAAATTTGTTAAAAAGATGCTTTATAAAATCTAGTTAAAATTGTAAAAAATGAAAAATAATTTGTCTATTAAAAAACGAAGAAAAAAATAATATAAAAAACTAGGCGACAAACCCGCCGCATCCAACCAACCACTTTAACAAAGTTGACTAGATTTTTATGGTCATTTTTACTTGATATGTTTGTCCGACCCACTCATATTTTGGCAGACTTAAAATAAAGTGATAAAGTGAAGTGGGACAGACACTCCGTAACCATCTCTAAGATAAATTACAACACACTAAAAATTATTGAGAATCATCTCATATTTTAATAGAAGGGGATTTTTTAACCCACCCCATGTGTTTCTTACACACTGTAACATCTTGGTATTTTTACATATATTAAATATACTCTCTTAGGAAAAAAAATTATTTGATGTATTATTTAATAGTTAGTTTATCTTAAGTATATAATTAAATTTTAATTGTTTATTTATATTATTATAATTAAAATTAATATTTTATAAAGAAATATATAATACATGTTTATATTAGCAGTTTAGTACTTTATTTAGAAGAGGTGTATAAAACTTAAATTTAATAGAAACTAAACGAAATGTTTTATTAAATAGGATTTTTGGGAAAATAAAATAGGAGTTAAGGAGAGTGATTTACGTGAACTCAATATTCGGTAAAGAAAAATATAAGTTCCTTAAATAGTGGAGTCAATATAATTGTCATGGTCAATTTCTGTTTCTAATTTTTAGCTATTTGTTCCATAAAATAAAGCACTACCTAGCTCTCAATTTTCCAATATCAGTATCTTTACAATAACCAAACCGTACGACCCTCATACTCTCTATACATCAATTATTCTTTCAGCCGAACCGTTTGTTACCACTTTTCTCCTTCCATTTCTATAACTTGTGGTTTCAATATTAATAAACAAAATCATATATTTTCCTCCTTACAAATTTGATACCATTTGTCTAAAGGGTTTTTGTGTTAAAAACTCTAAATATTTCTTCCTTCTCATCTTCACTTTTGGTGTAATACCCAAAAAAAATTTAAGCATTGGAACGTGCAGATGAGCAATCTTAGGAATCTCTTATGAAAAGAACAATATTCAAAGGTAAGGGCACTTCTCCATATTTATTATAACAAAACTAATAGTTTGATATTTTAGTTTTATTGTATTTTGTTTTGTTCGTGGATGAAGTTTTGTAATGATTGTGTGATGTGGATGAATCTTTGTTTTGTTTGTGATTGTCATTATTATGTGTAGTCATAACGTGAATCGATTATGATTGGAGATGAATGATTATGGGAAATAAATTTTAAGATGGTGTGCTTGATGATGTGATATTATATGGTTGTATAATTGCCTAAGTGGTTGGTATTGCCTAAGTGGTGGGATTTACAATTGCATCATCATGACATGACATATGCATTTATGTATGGTGCTTTAGTGGCGGATTATTTTCCCCATTGGTACGTGATGAATTCTTTGTGGTGCCTTAGTGACGGACTGCTTATATCTGGATCATGTAGTTCTAGGAGAATTCATATTCATACATAAAGATATTTGCAAATAATGATTTTTGTGGATTTGATTTCTCTTAAGCTATTATGTTTTGTATGAATTGTTTTATAATATCGTACTATATGTTTTGTTTGATTTATGAAATGGATGATGGAAGATTGATCCCTTGCAAATAATATTTAGGGACGAAGATTTTGGAGATAAGAATTGATCGAGATATGATGTTGCTTGTGCTCGTGGAAATGAAATCGGGTTTTAATTGAATTTGTAATTTTGTAAGGTACATTAAGAATTTTGAACTTACAATTTTATTTGTAAAAATTACTATTTTATATAGATGAGGATTTGGAATCTTTTAAATAGTTTATTTCCTAAATGCTTATTTATTTATGGTTAAAATTTATCATATTTTTAAAAGTAAATGAAAATTTTAAGTTAATGTCTTGGATTGAAAATCCGGTGCACACCACGTAAAATTTCAAAAATACTTCTAAAATTCAGAAATATACCTCTGGTGTACACTAATTTATTCGTTTTACAATTTTTTAAAAAGTATATTTCCGGTATAAAATCAAAACTAAACTTCCAAATTTCAATAATTAGCATCATATAATTCTTTGTCGAGGGGATGACTTGTAATGTAATAATTTTGTGGATCTTATCATGTTGCAAAGGGTTTGATTTGGGTTTGAGTTGTTCTAAGGACACGAGTTGAAGTGAATTGAAGTTAAAATGAATAGAATGAAGGAAGTTTCTTCCACCATTCAGAAGTTTTTTTTATGTCAATTTTACATATTGCTGTCATTTTTGTTGGAATAAGGTCCAACAGCTTGTCAATTTAAGAGCATGTAAATAAGTTAATGTTAAATTGGTTTTTATATGCTATAAATTGTTCTCACAAAATAGCTAGCAGAAATTGTTTTAGAAAACTTGTGTGGGTAGATGTGGTCAGATAAGCTAATGTAAATGTGCCTTAAGTCACATTACAAAAAAAAATTACCCACCTCTTCTCCAGAGACGATATATAAAATGTCATTGATCGAAAATCAAAAATATATTTTCGATTTTATATTAAAAATGTATTTTTAAAATAATTTTAAAAAATAAATAAATTTGTACGCATCATAAATATATTTTTAATTTTTATAAATATTTTTAAAATTTTGGTGGTATGTAAGAAACACATGGGGCTGAGTTAAAAAATCTCATTAAAAAATATTTTTGGGGTCTTGACTAATGGGAGAATTTTTTACAAATATCTAATCTATTTTATTTTTTATCTAATTGGTTTTAAAACAAATTTTATTTATTTAAACCTCATTTTAACATAGAAAGTGTATTTAAATTTAAATATTATTTAATTTAACGGGATATTCAACATTAGAAGCGCGTGAAAGTCACGAGAAGAAAAAGGGCGTGAGATAGCCTTGTGTGAAACTGAGGATGAAGATTGAGTGGCAGTTATTTGCATCGTTGCTATTACCACCTTAATTCACTTCACAAAAAAAATGGTTGCCGTGTTTTCCCTCGCAACCGCATTGCCAAAGTTCAAGGTCGTAGCTGAAGTTGAAGCTGACGCATTCGCTTCCTTTCTTCCCAAAGACGTTAACAGAATCAAAGACCCGTTCGCTCGAACCCTCGCTACAAGGATTCAAAGACTTCCCGTATCCGTAATTTCTTCCTTTTCACTCTTTCTCATATGCGTGTTTGTGTCATGTCTGAAAATGCATAGATATTGTTAATTGTTAAAATGTTTAAATCATGCATACTTATCTGTAATGCTTGTTTAATTGGTCATAAAGTATTGTAATCAGTTCAATTTTACATATGATTCAATCAGGTAAAGTTCTCTGAAAACCCCATCATGAGTAGTTGTGTGAAGCCGCTGCTGATTCAGAATAAGGCAAATCCAGTTGTCCTTTTACACGGTTTCGACAGGTGCTCAAAATATTTGCACATTTTCTTTCTCAAGTTACCCTTAGATTTCACTCCTCCTTATTGTTCAGCTCATGCTTAGAATGGAGATACACATATCCATTGCTTGAGGAAGCCGGTCTTGAGACATGGGCCATTGACATTCTCGGTTGGGGTTTCTCTGATCTAGGTTAGTTTCAATATTTTTCCTTATGTTATGTTCATTCATTTCCTTCTTCATTTTAGTTATCCATCTTTCTTTTATCATTCTCGTATTCATCAGAGAAACTTCCTTCATGCAATGTGGTATCAAAGCGTGAACACTTTTATCAGGTATTTTTGTCTTCACACATCGATGAGTTTCTTTGCACTCCTTTTTAGTTTCACTATGTGTTGAGGGCGAATTGGTTTATCTATCAGTTTTGGAAGTCCTACATTAAAAAGGCGATGATATTGGTTGGTCCAAGCCTTGGTTCTGCGGTTGCCATTGACTTTGCGATTAATCATCCAGAAGCTGTAAGTGCTCTCAAATCATTTGAATTTTTGAATGTTTGCAAGCCAATAACCCAATTTTTGAGGAAATTCGTTAATCTTTACTTAAAGATAGTTGTATCGAGTGACTCTGGCATGATCCGGTCATTTTTTCAGGTGGAAAAGCTTGTTTTGATTGATGCTAGTGTATATGCAGAAGGGACAGGAAATCTAGCAACCTTACCTCGATCGGTAGCCTATGCTGGGGTGAGTATGTCTTTAACTCAATAAAGCCGTACGCCCTCAGCCATACATAGCTGGAAATTATCTAGAAAGTTATTTTCATGGGGAGAGATAAGAATGAGAGAGGATATTAATGTTTTGAATGATGCAAGTTACACTCACCACTGTCTCTGTATTGAACCAGGTATACTTATTAAAGAGCATTCCGCTACGCTTATATGCAAACTATTTGTCCTTCACTAACATATCTTTCAGCAATGCCCTTGATTGGACTAATGTAAGCCGCTTGATCTTAAATTATCACATTTTTTGATGATATGATGTGCTTATTTTGTATATATTTCTAGTTCATAATGAGGCGCCATTGGACACATGCACACCTTGAGACCTAATCATCACAAGTTGAAGCACTGTATGCTTGTTTATGACAGTCAAGAATCCAACATTCTATTTTGTCATTACAAATGTTAGCATTATGTTTTATTGGCAATAATAACCATTTGAAATGTAACATATGCATACTTTGTCATCTTTATGTGTTGCAGAACAAAGTTAGATAACATGATCTTCATATATAATATATAATCTCATACAGGTGGGCCGCTTGCATTGTTTATTGCCTTGGTGGGAGGATGCCGCGGTTGATTTTATGACTAGTGGTGGCTACAATGTTGCTTCCCAGATAAAAATGGTATTTCCAGAGTTATATTCTATTTTTGTTAGAAAACATGATTGAGTAATGGAAAAATCCTCAAATTAGTGATACAATTGTTCGTAGTTTCTTATTCTTTCTAACAAGACTTGGCTTTCAAATTTATTTAACAGGTAAGGCAGAAAACACTCATAATTTGGGGGGAGAATGACCGCATTATCAGCAATAAACTTGCAGTGGTTAGATAGTACACAACACCCTTATATATTATAGGACATACTGGAACATCATGATCTTAAACATATGATTTTCTTTCTGTTTCAGTTCCTTTAACTGCAAGTAACTGATATTTCCAACTAATTCTAATGCTGTAATTAACTTTTGATTTTTTATCCTCTTAATTTCAGCAACTGCACTGTGAATTGCCCGATGCAATCTTACGCCAAATACCCGAATGTGGTCACATTCCTCATGTTGAAAGACCAGATTCTGTTGCGAAACTCATAGTGGAATTTGTTGAGACGGGTACCAGGGCAGTAAATCCATGTGCTACATCATTATGAAGGTTCAGACCTTTTGTCAATTTTATATCTGATAGAGAAAGGACAGAACTTTTGGCCTTTTTTCCAAAAGAGGAGTCTCAGTAATGGAGCTTTGAATGGTTATCAATTTAGTGGGTGGGGATTTTGGTCCTAGTGGAATCAATGAATTATTAGTATAGTACAAACTTAAGTTGAATAGAAGCACCAAATTAAGTTGATCAAACTTTTATCTAATTTTAGTAATAAGGTTTTTGAGTAGGTTCAAGTTCAAGGAACCAATGACCTCTAATTAAGCTGACACACTTATATTATTCTAACTTATTTATTCCTTAAGGTCTTTATTATAAAAAAATTATTTTATAATCAATATATCTAATCTAATTTATAATAATTTAACTATATTTATTATTTATTATACAATAAATTTAAAAATACATTTTTTATATTCTTTTATAATAGAGATAAGAGTATCTATTTATTTATTAAGAGCAAAACATCTTTATCAATTTTGTTTTCATTTAAGTGTTGTTTTAGAATTTTATTTTCATTTAAGCGTCGTTTTAAAATTTAATGTTATAATTTATCAATTATATTCTTATTTTTTCAATAACTTCACTTCCTATTTTCTATATAATTAATTAATTTTTTAATTAAAATTAAAAAAAGAAAGTGTATAATTAAATTTATTTAGAAAAAGAAAATAAACGAGGATATAATAAAAATAAAAACTCCAACAACCACTATTTTAGTTGAAGAGTTTTATGTTAAAATTATCTTGATCAAAGAGTTTTATTTAATGTTAAAATAACATTTAAAAAAGAATAAAGGAATTTAAAAAAAAAATAGAGCATTATTATAATATTTGTCGTCTATGTATGTCTTGATGTCAAACAGACTTATTCTAAGTCTTTTTTTGACAATTAAGAGTAATTACGTCCAAGAGATAAATTCTTCCACCGCGTGAAACAATTGCCAAAATCGGAAAGAGATATGGCACAAGATTTACATCTCATATTAATGTTGATGCATAGACCTTTGAACAAACCATATACTTTCCTTGTTACAAGAACACCTATAAACCATTAAAAAAAATTAATGTAAAAAAAATGAAGTAAGAAACATTTTAATTAGCACATTCTGTTTGTCTGTAAATATCTATTAACCCAGCTAACTCAGTTTTTATTGGTAGATAATACTTTTAAATTATTTTGAGATTATTACATCATCCATCTTTAAATTTTCAAGGAATGTCAAAAGCAAATCAAGGTAGAAGCCAGCTAGCTACCATGAAATTGACCCATATTAAAATAAATGATAAATGGGATAGCTTAGCAGGCTTCCATATAAATTAATGTCATTCATATTCTTTAAATAATCAAAGGGGAAAATGATAAGGAAAACCGATGAAGTTTAACTTCTAACCCATATTATATCATAACTAATTAAAATATTACCAATAGACCAAACAAAATTTCAACTTAAGGAGGAAGAAAACAAAATTAGTTTTTGCTTGTAGACGATTCTCATAAATAAAATTAACTACAGATTAACCATCACTTAGCTGTGCAAAATCTCATCCACACATGAAACCCTCCCTAAATTTTTTCCTAGTTACTCTAACTAGTAGCATTAGCATTGTACCTTTATTTTCTGACCCTAAATGCTAAACACAAGATAAACAACAAAGAAAAATATCAATATGGTATTGGTGTTTTTCATATATGACACTCCAGCTCCAGATGGATCACCGGAGGCAGTTGGACCCATTCCAGTAATACTAGGACTGCCCGCCGCGCCTGGAATCGAGCCGGGCGGAGAAACCGTTGTCCTGCAAGAAAGCCAAGATAAACCAACTCAGTTAGTAGCCGTGCAGAAACATCACACAATAACATAAAATATATTATCATGAAACACACCCAGGACTTGAAGGGTAAACACATCCAGATGATGTACCTGTGAAAAAAAACACAACAGTTAAAAGAATGAGTAAGAGTAAAATTCTACAAAAATGTATGATCATGATGATTATTATAACAAAGAAAAATATATACTTGGTGGTGTTTGAGCAGTTGATGCAGCACCAGCAAAATCACAACTTCCTTGAAGATTACCCTTATTCTGGTAATAGCTATTAACAGCATAATTACAGTGATCTTTTACAGTGTTGGGTTGGAAACAAGGTCCATTCTGGAGAATAGGAGTACAATCAGCACCAGCTCCACAAGCATAATCAATTGCCGTCTGAAGGATTTTATCACTCACACCATCCTTGCATACACAGTAAAGACCACCTTTTCAACCACCAAAAAAAAAAATGTCAAAATAGAAACATAAACATTTCCCCTGTTTTTTTTTTAAGGATGCGGTTTATACTTTATACAAAACAAACAAATCAATAATATATATATAAGGATGAGAGTTATCGTCATAGTTATTATCGAGGAAAGAAACTAGTAGAATGTTGAAAGTGGAAATAGAGACAAAAATATAGTTTTTGTGCTTACTTGAATGGCCAGTGAGGGAGAGGAAAAGGAGAAAAAAGAACAGAAAAGCCATAACAAGAGAAAGTGATTTTGTTGTTGTGAATCAGATGTCTAAGGAGAAGAAAGAAAAGTAGATGAAGTGATGAAGAGAAAATACGTTTTGTTTTTTATTTAACCCACTTATGATGGCTTTTCACCTTCTTCTCTATGGTAGTTTTGTTGACTAGTAAAAAGATATAAAATCATAATTTTTCAAATCACTAATACTAAACTGAAATAAGGAAAATTCTAGTATTTTGTTAAACGTTACTGCATGTAAAATAAAAATTAAAAGTCTAAATAAAAATAGGATATAGGACAAACAAAGATGTGTTATCTGGGGAATTGTAACATTACTTTTTCCATGTCTTTGTCGTATTTTCTGAGGATACTTTACACGTGTGATGAGACTTAAACTCGATGTTTTATAGGTTGGTACGAGTGGCATGTGTGTCGTGTTGGACTTGGCATGACGCATGCTACTATAATCCATTCCGCGGATAAATGAAACAAGAAAATATTGTTAGTAAATTAATATCGTAAAAAATGATACTTAATTAATTAACTAATTATTTTTTGAAATTAAATAGTAAAGTAAAAGGCAAATCTTATACCAAAAAAAAGTGAAACTTTGTGAGATTGTGGACAAGGAGCATTGTGTCAAGCAACATCCACCTATTGTTTTTCAAGTTTGAAGTTTTGTGTGAAGTAAAGATGGTGCAATACAATGGCAACAATAAGGGTAGTATAGGAAATAATGAAAGATAACATATTTTTGGTTGAAAATCTACCATAATATATGGAATTTTTTATTAATTTTGATGGATATGTGTATTATCAATACACAACAACAATGAAAAAAAAAGTAGGATTTGATCGAATATGAAAGAAGATTATGACTTAACAAAATATAGAAGATGATGATTTTATGCAGAATTTCTCTCTATAGTCTATCCACAAATTATGGAAAAAAATTATTTATTTTGCAACTGTAAATTTTTTTGTGAATACATGTCATTAGTCGGTACAAAAATAGGGGTTACCCCTATTATTTATAATGAGTTTGCTTGCTTTCTAAGTCAAAATCCAAAACTATATAAATATAAAATACAATTTAGACCTAAATTGAAATCCTGTGTGAAGCTATTTACTTCGACATTTTGACATAATACAACTTCGACATACAACTCGACACACACAAAGCTACGTTCGACACACCCTTGTTCTATCGAGCAACATGCTGCTTCGACACAAGAAATTGCAATTTCAACACACCACTTAATTCATTGTGTCTAACCCATCTACATTCATCCTAGCTCTAAGTCTTATGAACATTTCGACCTGCACACCTTTCATTATGATATCTACAATCTAATTCTCAATTTTGTAGTGTTCCAAGTTCATCTTTTCTTTAGCTACCTGCTCTCGAAGATAATGAAACCTCATTTCGATGTGCTTTCTTCGACCATGTGCTATCGGATTCTTCGCCAGATTGATAGCTGACATGTTGTTGATCTTCATGGTAATTGCTTCATGATTCTTCCCTATTATCTCTTCGACCAAGTTCACCATCTTGTTGGCTGGAATTTTCAACAGGGTTAAAATCCAACCAATAGAATAAAAGAATTCAAAAGGGGTTCTTTGAATTAATGTAATATTTGGGTCGACCAGGATGCTTTAGTCGACCAAGGTATAATTAATTGCGTTTGCAGTCGACCAGGAGGATAATTGGGCTTGTGAATATTAAAAGTACAATGTTATGTAAGTGGCCCAGATCACTCGAACAAAGGTTTCTTGGAGGGAAAGAGAGCAAAAGTGAAGAACGTGGGTTCGTGGAGAGAAGTTACAGGATACACGTAGCGCATAAAGGAACGGGGCCCGCCAAGAAGCAGTTATAATAGATGTATTATAAATAAAGCACTTAGTGCATTGTGGAAAGGGTTCAAACTTTTACATTTCCAACGCTAATCACTTAGAGTAACCAAGCGAACGAGCGAATGAGTCAAGTTAGGGCAATGTATGTTTGAATCAACTTATATACTTTTCAACTATTTTAAATGACATGTCATTTATTTTTACGGTTTAAACGCTTCCATTTTACTTTACAAGTTTTACTTTGTTTACTTTTGAAATCACACAAATATATTGAACGTGAGGTCGAACGCACCCTTTTCAAAATAATTTGTAGAGAAACACTTGAAAACTGAAACACTGTATTGAGATTCCCTGATCGATCTTGCAAGTAAATTTTTTGGCAAGAGATCACCGTTGTTTACAAAAACCCAGGGTAAAAAAATTGGCACACCTGGTGGGACAATGTTAATAATTTCGTATTCGTGTTAGGTTTTACAAAGTTACATATAGTTTATTTGTGGTGTATGAATATAAGGAGTGATAAACATTGTTCAAAGTCCAATATGCCACGCTCTGACATAAACACTTAAGCACATACACATACATAAGTTTCTACACAAAATGTGGATGCCATACTAGTGAATGCCATAACTCAAAGCATGAAAGTTTTATCTCCTGTGAGATCAGTTGTTGTTCAAGGTTCAGTGACAACAGTCACAACAATAGAACCGAGACATGGGGTACCACCATTTGACCTAAATCCACTACTCTTTCCAGGGGGTCAAGGGTCAGCATTTAGCCCTTATCAATACGGTATGCCTCATTCTATGATGGTTGGGTTGAACTCGAACTCATCCACGTATATTGAAAATGTAGTAACCACCAGGCATCAAGGCAGTTATGTCCCAGGAGGTCACAGAAGTGGTGTCAGTTACATCTGTAACTGTTCACAGTGATTTCTGGTGAAACAACCGCTAGTCCTCCAAACTATCAAACAAGCGTTATGATTGTTGTTTAATCCCTTTGGTAACTTGCAGGATCGACTAGATTGATCCTATGGGGTTATTGGTCGTTTGCATAAACTTAAACTGCTGGTTAACGTTCAAGACTTATTTTTAAATGTTTTATATATGTCTCAAGTGTATTTCGATTATGATATTCAATAAATTAATAACGTAATCAAGCAAAGAAATATAAAGATGATTTGAACATACAAGGCATAAAGACTTCGAATTGCAGAAAGTATGTAAGTGCAGGAATGTTCAAATGACTTGTGAATGTAAAAGATTTTCAAAGTAAAACATGAAGTGTAAAAGACAGGAATGTAAAAGCAAGTATGTAGAAGTTTTCTGGAAAATAATAGCATGAATGTAAAGGTTTCTGAAAAGTAAAAGGCTTCAAAACGAAAGGAAAAGCGTTTAGATGCATGGAAAATTAAATGACTTTGAATATAAATGATTTAAATGACATTTATGCAAGATAAAGGTAAATTGGAAAGATAAAGATACATTGTTGAAAGATAAAAGTGGTGCAATCATACGTACATCATTCGTGCATTCGTTTCCCTATCCATGTGGTATTTTGAATGTTACTGAATTTAGTACAATAGATATGACACACGAAATCCTAACACTAAGACTTCTATTTATACTATTCTGACCATAACGGTCTGACTTATGAGAGCTTGCCACGTTTCGGACATGCAGAATACTATGCTTCTCTAGCCTCCACGTCTCCGAACCGTTTTCCAGCGCGCATATTCGAACGTCCATTCATCCCGCTCATATTTTGAATTTCAAATATCTAAACTGCCTTTCGATTCGAACTCGCTTCTCAACACCATGCTTCCACCATTTCGAAGCTCCTTCACAATTTCTACTCGAAGCCCCAAGTTTCAATATCTTATTCGAAGAGCTGATTCCTTCATTCTAGTGAACACTGTTATTGTTTCGTTTCGAATTCAATGCTCCCTTTTCGAACCATAAATATCAAAATCTTCAGCCAACAAAATGCCCCTTTAAAATATGTATTTCGAATCTCTATCTGAGAAATACTTATTTTAAATATATCCACAAGATTTTGATGTGACCTTGAGCAATTATGACACTGTGCATGACTTCCATTACGTCGATCCACGGCTCTCGGTTTCGAATGCTCAAAGTTACCACGGTATGGTGCGGTTATTAAAGATAATGATTGTCTTTAATCATGCTTACTTCAATGCTTACTTTACGCCACCTTACTCCGTGTCCAACCCACGTTCTCCACGTACCTTGGCCTTAGTTGATGATTGTTTCAAATTCCTTACTATAAAACCCAACAAACTCAGTCTTTTTACTCTTTTTCCACACTCTGAACCTTTTTCTTCTCTCTTTCTTTGAAAAACCTAAAACCTTAACAGCTTCCAACAATGTCTTCAACAACAACATCTCAGAAAAAGATTTCTAAGAAGAAGACCAAGAACACTGGAACGTTCCTGGAAAGCAAGGTTGAAACTCACCACGGCCAATCGGTGCTCATTCCTCAAGGCATCTCAAAGGAACAAGAACTCCTGTATTCTTCACAGGTATTAATCCCAACTAACGCCTCTGGAAAGAGGTTTGCCCTAATGGGCCCTCTCACAGTTTTTGAGATTTTGAAGGACGCTAGAACCATATTCCCTGTTTGCTATGATTTTAAACCGTTATTTAACAAACTGGAAATCCCTAGAGTAGAAACTGATAATGTGAACGAACCCTCTGCTTCTAAAACCACAGAAACCCTTGATATTCCCCCAAAGGATCCTTTCATTTTGGACTATGTTAAAAGTAATTTCAAACCATTTCGATCTTGTCCTACTGCTGATGTAGCATACCAGAATTGGTTTGCTAAAATAGAGGTTAAGAAATCCCATCAGTGGGAGGAACTAGGTATTTACAATCTGCTCAAGTTATCAAAACCGGGCTTTACCTATAGCCATCCACTACTTTTTGCATCCCTGTACTTCTGGGATAGTACTTACAATACCTTTCACCTTCCTGGAGGGATGATCACACCCACGTTCTTTGATATAGCTGCTATAACTGGATTATCACCACTAGGAGAAACATACATTCCTGATTCTGAGGAGCACTCGAGCATAATTGACTTCGATATTAAGTTAGCTAGCTTCTCCAAATTTATCAGTCATTATCACACTGAAGGTGTTAGTGTTTCTGATGTTGAACACATTGCTTTCCTCACCCTCTGGCTATCAAGATATGTCTTTTGTAGTAGATCACTTCAAGTGGCTAGCAGGTTCATTCCCTTAGCAAGGGATTTACATGAAAATAGGAGGATTAATTTAAGTGAGCTCTTATTAGTTGACCTTTATGAAAGTCTGAGGTCAGCTGTTTCAAGTTTAAAATCCCATACTCCTAAGAATATCTTGCTAGCTAGTCCTTTCTGGTTACTTCAGCTATGGCTTAACGCCATGTTCGAATCTTCACTTTCTACTGCTGACACCATTGTTGAGCAAAATCCAGAAGTGATGGATCGAAGTATTGAGGGCACGAGGTTAAGGAAACTGACTCCAAGTGATGACAAAGCTGATTTCCAGATTCTTTTTTCCCAGTACATCATGCTATTTTCCAAGAAGCATAAGTTCGAAGAGACTATGGCGCCTTTTGCTTCGAGGACTCATGGACCATCATGGTTTACCATATCCCTTTCGGAGGCTGCCAAGACCAAAGAAATCCAAGACATCTGGAAAGCCTTTCTGCTTCCAAGACTAATTTCTTCAAGGATCACTCCGACCAAGAATCAAATCCTTCTATTCGCCTACCAACCCAACTTTGTCTCAAGACAATTTGGTTTATGCCAACTGATTCCTAAACCACTCTTTCAGACTCATGACTCCATTACCTCTGGTCGAACTTTCAAGGCTAGAGAAGCCAAACTTCAGCAAGAACAATACCAAGATTTTGCTCAATTTAAATTGATCTCTTTTGAACCAACTTATTTTTCATCCAAAGGTTTTCTGGATTGGTGGAGTAGATTCTACCAGTCCTGTATGTTTGATACCCTTACAATCGAAGAGAAACTAACTGCTGCATTCGATGTGCAGGTACATAGAAAGAAAGGTACGTTCACTCACGCTCAAGAAATTAAAGCTTTTCAAACTTACTTCGAAACAACTTATGATCCTACACACTTGGAGTCCACGGTATATCGAGCGTCCCAAACCTTGAAGGAAAAATTTAGAAAAAGTCTCTAAGTTCGGACTTCCTTGGTCACGAGGATAGGTATAGGTTGGCACTCGAAATGCATCCACCTAAGTTTCCCAAACTACCTACCTCGAAGCTGGCTCGCTTGGTTTCCCCCATACCCTTGGTGGCTTACTTGCAAAGAGATGTTCAAGTACAAATCTCTAAAGAAACTAAAGCCATCGGAGGCGTGACATGGGCTCGACATTGGCTCCATAATTTCCTGGGCATCTTCGCTATGACCTTTACGCCATGTCGATTCTTTCGAATGAAGGCGTCGAATGCTTGGAAACCCCAAATAAGTCTTATTCACTTTATTTTAACGTTTTGTCTTATGTGTTTCACTTTTCATTATCGAATAAAAGCTGCATCTAAGACCAAGGAAGGAAGTAGTTCCCAAACAACTAACGAAATTGATGACAATGTACCCAACCATCACTCCTGCACCAACAACAGCAACAAACACCAATGCTCCGATTCCAACAACTACTCAGACTCCAACACCTGCTCCAATCCCAACAACCGTCCCAACCTCAAAGGTAAACAGTTTCATTTTGGCATTTCGAAACAAGTTCAAGTTTATAACCGAAGCCTAATCTTATGTTCGCATTATTTCAGCCTAGCAAACTCCCACCAACTACTCCAAAGAAAAGAAAACCCAGTGCTAGTGGAAAGACTCTCAAGGTTGGGGAAAGTTCACCATCGGTTTTACGAAAGAAGCATAAGAAAGACGCACCAAAAGACACTAACGTCTATGGACTTGATTCCAGGGATGTTGCTCCCTCACAAAAATCCAAAAATCCACCTTCGACCTCCAACGTAATGTTGGAACACATAGACAGCAACATATCTGCAGATAATCCACAGGTGAATTCACTTCGAATTTTTGACAATGATTATTCGTACCTTAGTTATAAGTTTCTAATCTTTTTTCCGTGTAGGATGATTCGACTCCGATCCCAACTACTTCGACTCCTCCCCCCCAAACAACTGCTCCGATCCATTCTTCTCCTCATGGAGATTCAAGCAATCTGGTGCAGAATAAAGGTTCGTCAATATGGCGGTTCAATGGAACTTCGAACAACCAGATGATCAAGGCACTTCGCCTCCTCTCAAGGAGACCAACGAAACAATGCTTGAAGATGCTACAGAAGTGCCTCCAGAGACTTCTCACCCAGAGTCTCCTCCCAAAGTCCCTCAAGAGAGTGAAAAGGCACCTCATATTGAAGAAGAAGAAAAAACCAATACCTCCCAAGAGAGTGAAGATTCAAGTGAGGAAGGGTCTGAGGATGAAGAAGGAGAAGATGCTCAAGAAGGTTCGAGCGAAGGGACGACATCTGATGTTGATGGTAATCAGCATGATAACATCGAAGTAGTGGACTTGATCGATGATGAAGAGGATGAATAAGAAAATAATGAAGGAGGTGATGTTCCCACTAATGAACCAATGGATGTTGAAATGGATGTTACTCCATTGCGTATGGAGCTTCCAGAGTCTTCCAAATGCCAGACAGCCGAAGAGGAGTTAGCCCTCTTGAAATGAACTGACCCTATTGGGTACATGAAGGCTAAACTAGCTCAGAGAAACACTCCCCTCCCTAAGGCTAATGCTGGTTCGACCTCCAATTCAGTACCTTCTGATGATAGAGTCATACTTCTTCACAAGATTCGGAAAACCATACTTGATGTGGATTTATTCGAAATACTCAGAAAAGATAGTACAGCCTGCTTCGTGATGAAGGGACTTATCAATCAGGTCAATCTCGCCACATGTTCCCTGGAAGTCAGCACCATTTTGTTTGAACTTCAATCCCTGATCGATAACGTAACTGGATGCCTTCTTCAAAATGAATCTGCTGGCAACAAAGTCCAAGAAAAACTAACTGCAATGGACGCCGCTTATGAACATGCCTCGAAGCTCACTAAGGAGGTTGAAGATCATGCCATGCATATCCAGCAAGCCAAAGTTGATTATGATCTTCGAGCTCAATCCATTCTTCAATGGGAGAGGCAGATCCAGGAACTTCAGCATAAAATTAAAGAAGCCCAGCAGCAACAACTTGCATATGAGTCCAATACTTTTGGTAATCGATTCGAAGAACTTTTGAATAAAGGGCTTGCAGAGACTGAGGCGGCTGAACAGTTAAAGGGCGAAGTTGCTATCTTGGAAGGAGCCCAATGCTCTACTCAACACAAGCTTGAATCTTTCAAGAATATCTTTGATCGATTAAGGAACAATACCCACTTCTGAAATTTGTTTATCTAAAGCAATCTTGTATTTTAGTTGAATGTTTGTTTGTAACACTTGACAATGCCATTTTGGCAACTAATTTCACCATTTTGGCCTCGAGTTATATGTTTATGATTTACGTTGCTACTATTCGAACCTCCTGCAGGCATGGTTTATATTTCTTTAAATACTTCCCATTAACCTTTAGGATTCGTTTGTCATCTGCCAATTCTTCGATTTCATACGCATTGTTTGAAAATGTTTTCACTACTCGAAAAGGTCCTTCCCAATGAGGTGACCATTTACCTAATGCTTTATTTTTCTTGTCCATGGGCAATATAACTTTCCAAACTAAGTCATTAGCACTAAATGTTTTACCTTTCACCCTTTTGTTATATGCTCTGGCCACTCTCTGTTTTTGCCTCATCAGGACTTCTAACGCATGCAATCTAACTTCATCTAGCTCGACCAACTCATTCATCATCATCTCCCAATATAACAAAGGTGAGATTTCATTTTGCCTTTGAATTCGAACTGACTGTAGATGAATTTCTACTGGTAAGACTGCATCATGACCAAATGTTAATTGGAAGGGTGTAGTATTAGTAGCTTCTTTAGGGGATGTTCTACAGGCCCATAGTATTTGATCTAAAGTCTTATGCCAATTTCTTGGTTTTTTACCAACATGTTTTTTGATTAGACCTATTATTACTTTGTTGGCTGCTTCGACCTGACCATTTGCCTGAGCATAATATGGTGTTGACGTTAGCAACTTGAACCCCATTTCTTGGGCAAATTCTTGCATCTTTTTACCAGTAAACACCGATCCTTGGTCTGTGGTTATGCTCTCTGGCAACCCAAACCTATAGATAATCTGTTTTTGTACGAATTCGATGATAGTCTCTTGATCTACAGCTACCAATGGTATTGCTTCGATCCACTTAGTGAAATAGTCTATTCCTACGGGATATTTTCGACCTTTAGATGAAGCGGGATTGATTTCTCCTATTAAATCTAATGCCCATCCTCTAAAGGGCCATGGCTTAATGATCGAATGCAACTCACTTGCGAGGCATGTTGAATCCGCATGTTTACGGCATTCTTCACATCCTTTAGCAAAATCTATACAATCTTTGAGCATCTTGGGCCAATACATACCATGAAATAGCAACCATTTCATTTTATGACCCGCTTGATGTGCCTCACATACCCCATTGTGGACTTCTGATAGTGCTAGATATGCCTCACTTTCTCCCAAACATTTTAGTAACACACCTTCTTGGGTCTTCTTGAACAATTCATTTCCATAAGGACATATGACAGCGCTCTATATTTTATTTTCTATCCACATTCAATGTTGGGTTTTCTAAATACCTTATTAATGGATTTCGCAATCATATCATTAAAGTGTCTATGGCTAATACTTCGAACCTATCTTTATCACCATAACTTATTTTGATATTCTCTAGATCTAATGGTGTAAGTCTGGTAGCCATGACTCTTCCTCTTATCTCAATCAAATCCTCTAAGTTCTTAGCAGAGACTTTATAACCTGAAGCTAATTGTGCTAGGTCATTTGCTTCTTGATTTTCTATTCTTGGTACGTGCTGAATGTCCATGTATTCAAAGTTTTGAGTAGCCTATTAACTATGACGAAATATATCATCAGGTTTTCCTTTATGCATTTGTATTCCTTAGTTATCTGCTTGACTACTAACTCTGAATCGCCCTTGATTTCGACTCTAGTTGCCCCCAATTCCAACAAAGCTTCAAGTCCAACAATAAGCGCTATTCACCGTTGTTAGAACAGGACCATCTAACTTATACTTGAATTTTGTTGGAATTCCCTCAGGAGAAATTATAAGAACTCCAACACCACTGCCCTCTCTATGGGTCGAACCATCAAAGTATAGCTTCCAATGTTTCATTTCGACATAACCCATGACAGGCTGTTCGACCAATGAATGGTCCACAATGAAATCAGAAATTACTTGGCCTTTCACTGCTCTTAAAGGCATAAAAGTCAAAGCATATTCTGTCAAGGCCAATGCCCATTTACCAACTCTGCTATGCATTATTGGCTTGGAAAGCATGTGTTTAATAACATCGAAATGAGATGAAACATAAACATCAACAGGTTTTATATAATACTTGAGTTTCATACAAGAAAAGTATAAACAAAGACACAACTTTTCTATATTACTATATCTAGTTTCGGCATCATTCAACACCCTACTTAAATAATATATGGCTCTTTCGATGCCATTACTGTCTTCCTGTACTAACATACTACCTATAGTAAGTTCAGACGCAGATATATACAATCTCATGGGTTTTCCCCATGACGGTGGAGACAAGATAGGAGGTTGAGATAGATATCTTTTAATCTTGTCGAAGGCCTCCTGCTGTGCTTCGCTCCATTCGAAGGCTTGGCCTTGCTTTAAACGAAGAAGTGGAGAAAAAGCCTGTGTTTTCCCACTTAAGTTCGAAATGAACCTTCTAAGAAAATTAATCTTCCCTAGTAGAGACTGTAACTCCTTTTTCGATGTGGGGGCTTTAGTCTCCATGATGGCTTTGGTCTTGTTCTGGTTAATTTCGATTCCTTTTTTATGAACCACAAAGCCCAGGAAATCTCCTGCCTGCACAAAGATTGCACATTTAAGGGGATTCATTTTCAAGCCATGTTTTCTCATCCTTTGAATGATTGGCTCAAATGATGCGATGATTTTACGCAAATAGATTTGATGACTATATCATCAATATACACCTGCATAAACGTCTCAATAAAATCATGTAATATGGAGTTCATTGCTCTTTGGTAAGTTACCCCAGCATTTTTTAAACCAAAAGGCATCACTACCCATTCATAGGTGCCTAAGGCTCCTGGGCAACGAAATGCTGTCTTAGCAACATCTTCTTGACAAAAATCGATTATAACGGTATCCATCTAGCATACTTAGGTATTGAATCCATAGCAGAATCTATTAACATTTCCGCCACGGGCATAGAGTATTGATCTTTGGGGTTGCGGTATTGAGATCCTAAAGTCTATGCATATTCTCAATGAACCATTTTCTTAATAACGGTACTATATTTGCTAACCATTCGACATACCTTGTGGTTACGATGAATTTGCGGTAGCAACCTCTCGACCTCTGCTTTGATCTTCGTGAGCACTGCTGGCGCGAACCTCCTGGGAGTCTGCTTGATGGGCTTCTTGCCATCCTTGATTGGAAGTCTATGCTCCACTAACTCTCTTTTTAAACCAGGCATTTCATCATAGTCCCATGCAAAGCAATCTTTGTTCTGTTTGAGGACTTCGATCACTTCTTGTTTGAGGCTTGGGCTGAGCTTCGCGCTTATATAGGTGATCCTTTTTGTGTTGATATCCCCCAAATTTACTTCTTCGAGTGGGTCCTGTGCCAACATCTTAGCACTTGAATTTGTTGGATCCTTCTCGAAGTCCAAGGGTTCCGTATCATAAATGGCGTCAAGCCTTTGATCTATTTCGTTCTCGTCACAGGGTGAATCCTTCGGACCATTCCCTTCAAGTTCGTTTACTTCAACTGTGTGTTCTATTGCAGATGGTAATACAGATACCACATTGCAGTTCAGGTTAAGTGAGGATTCCCCTTCTGATTCGAAGTTATCTGTAAGCATATCCTCATCTTCTTGTGGACTTGGAGTGTATTCTTTTGATTCATCTGGTTTTGTTTCAGAAAAAAGCCTCCTACTAGCGGAGGTTTGTCTTGAGTTACTGTTTGTTGTTGGTTGATTGGTGCTTGACGCTTCTTTTTTGTTGGTCGAAACTGCTCCTTTGTCTGCTAAAGCTTCCCTCTTAGCCTTTCGATTCCATTGCTGCCTTCGCCATTGGGATCTTGACATGGGATTCTTACCTTTATAATTTCCCAACCTCGGTTCCTCCCTCATCTTTGTGTTGAATTGTCTTATACCATGGCATGGCATTTCGCTCATTGCCTCCCATCTATCCTTCCTTTATTGGTTTTGACTTGCGCCATCATGCATTGGTATTTCGGTTTTAAATGTCACCCTTGAGCACCCTTTGGATATGGGCTATCGGGCTTTGTTGTGACTACCATCGAAGCGACTCATTTGACCAACTTCCTTGTGATTCCGGCATGGGGTGAAGGAATCGTTTGAGCTCCACCATGTTACGGTCGTATCTTCTTTGAACATCTTGGGCAAATCAAGCACTTGGTTGCCCCTTTGTGACAGCGTACTAAAAATTCCAACAAACTTTCCCCAACTCTAGGGTAGCATCTGAACAGTTGGTTGTCTTGGCGCCAATTTACTCCAGTTCGAGCTCTTTGCTTTCATTCGAACTCCATAACGATCCTCTCATTACATATGATGCTGCATCTTGGACAAAGCATCATTTCAGCATGTCCCTTATGGCACAACATGAGATATTGTTTTAGGCTGGTATCTGCAACATAACCATCCTCCATTTTGTATTTTTCTTTTTCGAGATATCTTTCCATTTCCTGCATCTCAGAACAGGGTCTCCCCATGTCCACCATATTGACATCCACATCTGGTCCCTTCGTACCATTATCTCCCCATCCTGATGGTTTGATGTCTTCGATCCGAATCTTTGAACTCTCTGGAGCAGAATATTTTACCATATAATCAAATTTCCCACTGGGCTCCCCTAAGGTGTCCCAGGTCTCTTTCTGAGGAACATTACCATCTTTATCTTCCCCTTCTGTATCATCATCTCCCCATCCTGATGGTTTGACGTCTTCGATTCGGACTTTCGAACTCTGGGCGAGAATATTTTACGGATAGTCGAACTTCTCACTAGGTTCACCCAAGGTATCCCGTCTCTTTTGAGGAAGCTTGTTTTATGTCTGAACCTTTTCAGTTTGAGCCTCGGGCCTTGTGCTTTGTGTCAATTTCTTTACGGCTTTCGACCCTCGTGCTGGATTCCTTCAAAACAACAGTGGAGTTGGTTCGACCGAAGGCTCCTGTTGTTCGTGGACGTCTTCAGTGACTCCATTGTTGACTTCGACCAACACCCAACTTTCACTCTCAGTGCTTTCCCCTTTCAAGGTAGTGGCCCCTTGGTCTGCTTCCACCATATTGATATCTCCCATGCTCAAAGGCTCGGAGTAGTTGGTGTCTGCAATATCCAGAGGGTCTTCATCCACCTTCATTTTTGGTTTATCAGCAAACTTTAGTGCCTTCTTTAATTGCATTTTGAATCAAGTCCACGAAAAGAAAACATGAGGTTTTGTGGCCTAGGAAACTATGATATTTACAAAATCCTCTTTTCTTTCTTTGATCTAACGGAGGCATTTTGACATTTGGTGGCACAATTAATTGGCCATCTTTGACTAGTAAGTCGAAAATTTCATCACACTTTGTTATATCGAAGGTATACACCTTCTTTGGAAACTTATCATTTTTTTCATTTTCAACAATTTCTTTCCCTTTGTAGGGACTAGGAGTTTACAAGAGTAAGGTGGAGCTGTTTCAATTCAGTGAGATCTATTTGATCTCCTCGAATTGGGTAGTCTTCACCTTCCTCCGTTTCGACATAGGAAACTCTTTCCTTCTTATTACTCTTAGAAGCCACGGCCTTCTCGGCCTTTAGCCTTCGACTGTCAAACCCTATCGCTAAGCGGGCCATGTCCCTCAAGTATTGAGTATCTAATTTCTTTCGAATAGAATAGTCCAAACCACCGGTGACCATTTCGACTAACTCATGAGGGACTCTTGTGAAACATCTAGATTTCAAAAGCACGAACCTATTTAAGTATTCATCTATAGGTTCGGTGAACTTCCTTTAACACTTGCTAATTTCTTTAGGCTTATCTTGGATTGTCCCATATAGAACTGTTCATGGAACAGCCTTTCTAAGAGGGTCCAGGTGTCTATGGATCCAGGGGGCAAAGTAGTGAACCATGTGAAAGCATTCTTAGTAAGGGAACTTGGGAAATATTTAATCCTAAGGCTTTCGTTATTGCTATGTCTCACCCTCGGTTAGATACCTAGCTATGTGTTCATTGTTGACTCATTGGTATCCCACAAACTTTGTAAATTTAGGGATCTTGTATCCCTTGGCAAATCGATATGGATTACATAATCGCTATGGGGGAAGTGTAATTTGGCCTTCTAATTCCTGTATTAATACCGTTTTGGGCCATGATCCTTTCTATCATGGTGGTTAGGTTATTTTCCGCCAAGATATTGTCATTTCGAACCCTATGAACCCTTTGCATCGACATCTTGATTTCGACCTACAAGGACAACCCTCTAGGTTGTTCTTCTCGGCTGGGGCCTCTAGTCTGTCGACCCTTGCTCCTGGTTCAATAATTCCCCTTTGTGGTTCTTCTCGAATCACAGGGACCTCAAATCTTCGACCCTTCTGGTGGTTCTATCAATTCCCTTTGTGGTTCTTCTCGAATCAATGGGACATCTACCCTGTGCTCTTGCCCCAGTTAACCCCTCTCTGGCTGGCCTATAAGGTGGGTCATCGCAATCTGTTCTATGATTGGTGCGTTCGCTCGAACCAATGCAGTTACGCCTCGCCTTTCGGTGGAGCGAAGAAATCGCTATTCGACTCATATTGTCGTTCTCTGTTTGTCACGATAACGTTTTGAACTATTGGGGCAAAGATTTCTTGCATAGTTTGTGCTAATACTCCTATCATGTTATGGTTACTATCATCCATTAGCGCCTAAAAGCCATTTGATTTTACGTGGTTAAGATGGGTAGTGTACCATAACCTCTTGACCAGTTGTTGTCATAAATTGATTAGCCCCGAACGACCCTAAGTGTGGTGGCGTTCGACGTCGAAGTTTGTAAGCCTGCCATAAAGGATGTTGGCATTCCATCTGGGAATTTACGGGTCTAATCTTCGAAACTAAATGGTCTAGTTGGTGGTGGGGTAGCGAAATGGGTTTGTGCCCCTGACGGTGGGATGAATCCCCCAGGATACCCAGTGGTTCCTGTACTACCTAGGATCGAATTGTTTGTTGACATGCCACTTGTTCCATTCGTGGCCATATTATTAGTGGAAGATGCAGCAGTTGTGCGAAGGGATCGCGATGGGCGTCCTCGAAGATCGCATTAGTGCTGTTGCATGTGGGGCATTTGTTCCCCTTGTGGGTTATTTGGATTTGACATCCTATTACTTGATTTCTTACGGTAAGGGTTGGTTCTTCGGTTATTCTACCACTCCTAAGGTTCATATACTAATGAACTTTGTTTACTCAGAAAGAACCTTTTAACAATAATTAAGTTTTTTAAACGTTAATTTTAATTAGCAACAACCAATCTCTGTCCCACTGGGCGTGCCAATTTGTTCTGATGATTTACGGTGAAACAACCGCTAGTCCTCCAAACTATCAAACAAGCGTTATGATTGTTGTTTAATCCCTTTGGTAACTTGCAGGATCGACTAGATTGATCCTATGGGGTTATTGGTCGTTTGCATAAACTTAAACTGCTGGTTAACGTTCAAGACTTATTTTTAAATGTTTTATATATGTCTCAAGTGTATTTCGATTATGATATTCAATAAATTAATAACGTAATCAAGCAAAGCAATATAAAGATGATTTGAACATACAAGGCATAAAGACTTGAAGAAAGTATGTAAGTGCGGGAATGTTCAAATGACTTGTGAATGTAAAAGATTTTCAAAGTAAAACATGAAGTGTAAAAGCAGAATGTAAAAGCAAGTATGTAGAAGTTTTACGGAAAATAATAGCATGAATGTAAAGGTTTCTGAAAAGTAAAAGGCTTCAAAACGAAAGGAAAAGCGTTTAGATGCATGGAAAATTAAATGACTTTGAATATAAATGATTTAAATGACATTTATGCAAGATAAAGGTAAATTGGAAAGATAAAGATACGTTGTTGAAAGATAAAAGTGGTGCAATCATACGTACATCATTCGTGCATTCGGTTCCCTATCCATGTGGTATTTTGAATGTTACTGAATTTAGTACAATAGATATGACACACGAAATCCTAACACTAAGACTTCTATTTATACTATTTTGACCATAACGGTCTGACTTATGAGAGCTTGCCACGTTTCGGACATGCAGAATACTATGCTTCTCTAGCCTCCACGTCTCCGAACTGTTTTCCAGCGCGCATATTCGAACGTCCATTCATCCCGCTCATATTTTGAATTTCAAATATCTAAACTGCCTTTCGATTCGAACTCGCTTCTCAACACCATGCTTCCACCATTTCGAAGCTCCTTCACAATTTCTACTCGAAGCCCCAAGTTTCAATATCTTATTCGAAGAGCTGATTCCTTCATTCTAGTGAACACTGTTATTGTTTCGTTTCGAATTCAATGCTCCCTTTTCGAACCATAAATATCAAAATCTTCAGCCAACAGTAACGCCCTGAATTTAATTAATTATTTAATTAAATTAATTAAGGATTTAATTATTTGAATTATCGAAGTTGGGAATTGGTCGGTATTATTCTAAGATGAGAAATTGGATTATTATGCTGTTTGAGTTAGTTAGTGGATAGTCGAGTAATTAGTCGATTTAATCGGAGAAATAATATTAGAAATAATATTATTATATTGGATTATTATTTAATTAAATTGGATTTAGTGGTGGTGTGAGAAATAGCATAAGTGGAGGTGCTGATTAGTAGGCCCAATAAGATAATATGGAAAAATATATTATTTTATTAGGTTTAGAAAATAAGAGAAAATAGATTTATTAGTTATAAATAATAATAAATTAGGTTTGTGAGATTTATTGAGAAAAACAAGGAATAGAAGAAAAAGTTGTACGTGGGAAGTTGGAAAAGAGGAATAAAGCTTGTGGGAAAATTGTCGTCGGGAGAGGAATTGCAAATCGAAAGCCAAATCGAAATTCGTCCGGAACTCCGTAGGAAAACCTTCAATTTAAGGTAAGGGTGGGGTTCTAATTTTCTAATGGATTATATGATGAGTAGTATGTGGGAATTAGGGTAATGAGAAATTTATCATGCATTTGTAGTTGTTCTATTTGTGAAAGTAGCGATTTTCTATGTTGGATTTGTGTTTGAATTGCTTGCCAAATTGATGTTGTGAATGAAATTATGATTGTTAATTAATCGGTAGAAATAAAATTATTCAGAGAAAAATTACAGTAACTGAAATTTAGGAAAAAACCTGTACCAAACGCCACACTCTGGATAAGGAGAGTGTGTTTAACGACACACAACACACATGGGAAGAAAATGCCGACCGGAATGTGTAGTTAACAAGAAGGTGATATATATATATATATATATATATATATATATATATATATATATATATATATATATATATATATATATATATATATATATATATATATATATATATATATATATATATATATATATATATGAAATTAATTAATATACTCTCTGAATAGTTTAGACTTTACTAAAGAACTTTGGCTTTTTAATAAGGATACAATGCCTGTGTGAACAGTATGCAGCATCAGCTCTTAAATTATTATATGAATGGTGTTTGTTCCTTTTAAATAAATATAAAATTTAGTAACTGTAAAAAATTTCACATGCTATTTTAATGAATTTTGATGGTTGTAAAATTTAAGTGATTATGTACGTTACTTTACTCCTAATATATCATAAGTGTACTAAGTATGATAATTATGATTAGTATATAATACATGCTATTAAATTAATAATAATAATAATAATAAATATAATAGGAAATCAAGTAGTTGAATTAATTAATTTAGTAGATAGTGTTTAATAATTAAATAGCATTAGCGGTAAATAAATTATTTTAGGCGTAGAATCGTAATTGTTAACTTGTGTAATAGTCGTTGTTGTTTGCTTGTGATGATGTTGTTAATAATTTGCAAAGTTGTCGGTTGTGATGAAATTGGTTGTGTTACTCTGTGTTGTTGTTTTCTTTGCGATGTGTTGTGATGTTATGATGCGGTGATAAATTTTGTTGATTGCGATGTTGATTACGATGTTAATTGCAATGTTAATTGCGATGTTGATTACGATGTCGATTGAGATGTTGATTACAATGTTAATTGCGATGTTAATTGTTGTTGTTGTGTGTGATGTTGCATTCATTGAGTCACATACATTTGCATACTTTGCGATGGTCTAGATTGGCAACACGATGTGTGCTTTGCTCTGTTTACGATGGCCTTGATGGCAAACACGATGATGATGAAGGCTTATGCCTTGGCCTTGATGGAAAACACGATGATGATGAAGGCTTATACCTTGGCCTTAATGGCAAACACGATGGGAGTTCTGCTCCGCTGGTACCACATGCATGTGCATTTGAACACGTTGTTGCATCTCATGTTGCATTTTGAGTCGTTGTGAATGTTGAATAAATTGTGGAATTGTTTGTTGTGTGAATAATTTACGAAGCAGTGATTTACATTATCTGAATTCTAATATGTATTATTTATCATATGATTTATTAGATTATTAGATATCCCACCCCTTCTGTTGTGATGTTGCCTCTATGTGGGTAACGTGCATGTAATGAAGAATGAAGATTTAATAGTTGTTAGTTTGAGTCGGTGTCATCACTCTGATACATAACACTCGGTGTTGGAACTGCTTCCTGTACGCCATAGCGATTCTGCCTCCTTGTTTGTAACATTTCCATTTTCCTTTTACTTTGTCAGCTTTTTCCTGGAGCCATCTGTCTGTAGGAATCTCAGCAGGTAACTTGAATGTGACTTTTCGCTCTGCCCTGGGGTAGAGACTATCAGGCCTTCTTGGTGCCCTCCCTGCATTGAAATTGGGAGCCACAAGGTTTCTAGTATGGTGGTTCCAACAAGACATGAAAGGAATTCTTTCGAACGCTTCAGACATCCTTCGATCGTAAACAGCAGCACACCTTGGGCACATCAAATACTCAGTCCCACTTTTGTGATAGCGTACTAGAAGACCTACCAGGCTTTCTCCTGCCCTTGGATAGACTTTGAATAATTGATTATTTTGCCTACAGTTTACTCCTGTTCGAGCTCGCTGGATCCTTTCGAACTCTGCAGCAATTTTTTGGTTGCAAATGATGCTACATCTTGGACACAACAGCATCTCTCCGTTCCTTTTGTGGCAGTGAAAAAGATAATCACGCAAGCTGATTTCTCTCTTTGGATAGCCATCTCTCATCTGCTCCCTTTCCATTTCGAGACATTTCTCCACTTCTTCCATCTTTGGACAAGGTTGCTTGAGATCAACCATGTGGACCCCTAGACTTTGACCCTCAATGATCTGCACTTTTTCGAACTTGACCCTGAGGCCCTCAGTAGCCGCTGCCATCCTTACATCAGAAATGATTGGGCCTCCAGTATCCCTTGCCCCAGTCGAAACTCCAGGCACAATTTTGATCAGGATGGTTGAAGGACTATTGTTGGTGAGACCATCAGCAGTCTTCATATTGCCACCAATCATAACGAAATCTTCTTCCTCTTGAGACTCATTTCCCTGGTCAACATTAATTCCTCTAACTTCCACCATGTTAATTTCGACTGGCTCAACATAATTAGTTTCCGCTACCTCTAGAGGATCACTGTCAATCTTCATGGAATTCTTCGATTTTTCCGCAAACTTAAGCCTGCCCTCCTTGATATCATTTTGAATTAGATCCCTGAAAAGAAAGCATTGTGAGGTTTTATGGCCTAGGAAATTTTAATATTATGAGGCACTATAATTTGGCCATCTTTTACAAGTAAATCGAAAATTTCATTACACTTAATTACATCAAATGTGTAGATTTTCTTGGGAAATTTATCATTTTTCTCATTCTCAATAGGATTCTTGTCATTCGATGGGACAAGTACCTTGCAAGAATAAGGGGGTTCTTGCTTTAATTCTGCCAGATCCACTCCGAGTTGATCGAAATCATAAGGATCATGGAAATCTTCTGGCTCTTCTTCTGCCTCTATATAAGCTACCCTTTCTTTTTTATAGTTTTTACTAGCCCTAGCCTTTTCAGCCTTCAGGAGCTCTACTTGTCGAACCCTACCTGCTAGTTGAGTCATGTCTCTCAAATATTGAATATCTAACTTCTTTCAAATAGAATAATTCATACCACCAGCAGCCATTTCGACTAACTCGTGTTCAGCGACTACAGTGAAACACCTAGATTTCAAGAGATGGAACCAATTCAGATAGTCATCTATTGGCTCTGTGAATTTTCTTTTAATACTGGCCAATTCTTTGAGGCTTATTTTCGATTGCCCCATATAGAATTGTTCATGGATCAATCTTTCCAAGTAGGGCCAAGTATCTATAGATCCTGGAGGGAGAGTAGTGAACCAAGTGAAAGCATTTTTGGTTAAAGAACTTGAGAAATATTTTATCCTAAGATTTTCACTATTTTCCAAATCTCCTGCTTCGGTTAAATACCTGGCTATGTGTTCTACAGTTGATTCACTAGTATCCCCATAAAATTTTATGAATTTAGGGACTTTACAACCACTTGGAAATTCAGTTTGTAGAATGTATTATGTGATGGGGGGACGTATAGTTTGGCCTCCTAAATCCTAAATTCAAACCATTTTGGGTCATAATCCTTTCAATCATGGAGGTTAAGTTTTTTTCTGCCATAATGTTATCATTTCTTACCCTATGGATTACTTCGTCAGCGTTTTGGTCCCTATTTACCATCATCACTCTCATAAGTTGTTCCTCTTGAACCTCTTGAACTCCTTGTTGTTCTACCATTTCCCCTATGTTTCTCCTTCAGCATTTTGCCTAGGAAGTCGAATTTGGTCAATAGTAGGTTCTTCATCTTGAATCACCACTTGGTTTTGTCTGTGTCTTGCAGACGCATCAGGGGCGCCAAAGAAGTCTTATATACGTGCCATTTGGGCTGACATTCGTTGGTTAGTTTGAGTATTCTCCTGGTTGGTTCTATTAATATTCTGGATTAAGGGGGTAAAAATTGTACTCATTTTGCGGGCTAAGATCCCTATCATATCATGGTTACCACCTACTATTTGTTGCCTAAATGTTGCCTGATTATATGTTGTAAGCATAGGCATTTGGGTGAAAGATCCTAGATTTTGGGTATTTGGGCCCACATGATTCATCCCAGAACCAGATCCTTGGATTGGGGAAGATGATGTTATTGTAGTATTATGCAACCCTGCCATAAACGAAGTTGGCATTCCATATGGTGGATTTTCCCTTCGAGGCCTAAAAGTTTCGAAACCTGGAGGTCTGAGGGTTGAGAATTGGGCTTAACTCCCTACATATGACAGAATAGGACCTGTTTACACATTTGTTGGTATTTGCGTCGTGGTTGAAGGCATCGTATTCGAATTTCCCGTGGCCGTAGTGTTTGTGAACACAGGTATGACCTGCGGATTTGGGATTGCACTAGAAGCCTCAGTTGAACTAGAAACGACCGTGCATGTTCCTTGTGGGGGATTTTCTTGTCTGTCTTGGCTATTTATGTGACACCCCGATTTAATTTAAATATTAAATAAGTGAGGATTTAATTATTTAATTAAATGAAGTCTCGAGTATTAATTTTAGTTGGATTAATTGGGTCATTAAATGAGGAAATGTTTTGAGGTGTGCAGAGTAAACGGTGGGTGTAAGAGAGTAAATCACTCTACTAATTATTAAGTTTTAAATATTTTATTTTATTGGAATAATTAAAGGAACATAAAAAGGAAAAATAAAGGAAATAATAGGTTTTTGGAGAAACTGTTTTCACGTGGAATTGGAGAGAAGAGGAAAAGAGAGGAAAAGCCAACATCAAGAGAAATCGAAGAATCATCGCGAGGTAAGGGGTGGTTTCGATCGATTAATATGCCTTATGGGTTTTGGGAATCATAGGGATAATTGGGTATGTTAGAGAATTTGAGTTATGACGATTATGAGTTATAGGAATAAACCCTATTTGTGTCGGTGTTGGAATTAGGAATCATAAGTATGTCAGATAATTGATAGGGGTGAATAAACCATGTTGTTTGATGTTATAATGTTGTGAAACGACGATGAAATGATGTTCCTAATGTACCAAATCGTATTAGTAAGTTTGGAAATGAGTAAGAATGAAAAATGCTGTCAAAAAGTAGCAAAAATGCTGTTACAGGTCGTGGGAACCGGTTCCCTGTGGGGAGGAACCGAGTTCCAAGTGTTAATTTGGCCAAAACTGGGAAAAATAGACTCAGGAACCGGTTCCTGTATATGTAGGAACCGGTTCCCCATTCAAAAACCAGGGGCGAGGTATTTTTAACTCACAGGAACCGGTTCCTGTATAGGTAGGAACCGGGTTCGATGTGCATTTTTCCAATTTTTCTAAAACTTCAAAAATTCATATTTTCTAAACCGTAACTCCGATTCGAGTGCCTTTTTTGGCGTTATTTCCTAAATTTCAAATACTACCTTTTGAAAAGATAAAAATATTCTTTTGCTAAAATTATTTTAAAAAGAGTCGAGCTCCCGATTTTTGAAAAGAGTGATTAGTTAAGGATAGTGGGGAACTGTCACAATTGGTCTAAGTTACCAGATGAAATATTAATGCTTACTATGTTGTATCTTGATATTCGTTATGATTGAATGCGATACATTAGTGATTGGCAATAAGTGAATTATGTTGAGATCGTAATCTATGAATTGGTTTAGATTGTTTGACAATTTGAATGGAGATTGACGCTCATGTGATGTTTCTTTCCCTTGTGGTTTATTTGTGATTGTATTGGTATCATGTGTTATTGTTATTATAATACTGGTGATAGTCTTACTGATTGAAGAGTAAGCGTTTGGCATGTTTATGCTTTGTGATAATTTAATTCATGATTATGTTGTTATCATGTGATAGATTGGTATTAGCATTTATGTGGAATTATGTTGTTATCATATTCCGTTGAATTGATGTTGCATGCTTTTATGATGCATGCATGAGCATTTGTTAAATTGGTTCACTCCCATTGTGCGGAAGTGAACTGGCAGGGCCAATGGACTTACCTGGTGCAGAGGTAGTGGGGCTAGATTCTTGACCCGGTGGTTATGGGCGAATCATGGATTGGATTCTTGACTCAGTGTTCTGGGCGAATCATGAATTTACACTGTCTTTCCACATGTAAACGGAGCGGTGTGTGTGAACTTGGTTCACGTTTTGGTACCACATGCATAGAGTCTGCATTGCATATGGGATTGTAACATGCTAGGATGGATTCCAGTGTTGCAATTTCCATTGTTTGATTATATACATGTTCATTGTGTGAACTGCCTTGTGCATTGATTATGACTTGTGTTTGATTAATAAATTAACGTATCTGTTTATTCCGTTGTATTCTAGAAACGTATAATGCATGTTATATTGAATTGGAATCTCACCCTTACTCAACAATTTTAGATCCGAAGTGATTAGCTGCATTGGAGTTGGTGAGGATTAGCTCTAGCATTGAGTCAGTTGATTTAGTCCGCGTGTCAGTGTCGTGCTCTGATAGATGTAACACTGGGGAAACGGTTGCTTGAATCCTTTAATGGATATTTTGAATAACTTTGAATTATGTTGACTTATTATCCTGGAATACTTGTTGAGTGATGTACTCAGGATTTTGGTTATGTTTTCATTTCCGCTGATAAACATGACGTTGAGTATGATTTATTAATGATTTTATTCCTCAGTGAAGGCATGACACATGTTTGGTAAATTTTTATGATTTAAATTGTGATGCCTCTTAATTGTGAATGAAACTCTGATATTAATGTTATAAAACGCGGGTAAATAGAAGGGGGTGTTACAATAGTGGTATCAGAGCATAGTCGGTCGTTGTGACTAGTGTCTTAGTGTCATTATTCCTTTGTACGCGACTAGTGTGTGCAACACTGTCGGTACTTGTTGCCTTTCTGATCGATTATTGCAGGAGTAGTGTGAAACTAAGTGGGGGAGAAGAGATGCTTCCCGGATATGTTCCGATTGTAAGTCATTGGTACGAGGTACTGCTTGAGAAGGCAGTGCAAGTGTGGTTAGAGCTGTTGGAATCGTTTGGACCATGAGTCATAGTTGGAAGTGCAAAAAGGTGAGTACGATTCTGAGAACAGAAAGTGTTGGTAGTGATGGTTTATACTTCAGTATGATTATCGGATGTCTATTGACAAATTGAGGACTTGATCACCCTTAATCTCTTGTTGATAGTAGACGAAATCGTATTGGATGGTATATAATTGTCTTGCTATCTAATTGGGACATAAAGTGATGAATATGAATGAAGTGTGATAGAAGCTTGTGAACCATATGAGTGGACGAAGACTCTAATAAAAATAATGAATTGAGATGGATGGTTAGAGTTGCGTAGATATTAATGATGGTGATGTGGTATTTATGTTGTATTCTTCGACGGAAGTGAAAGGAAAATCTAAGAGCGATGAATTACCGGTAGTGAAGAATTGTCTTGAGATTGTTCCGAGTAAGTTGGATTGCCAGTGGTGGATGAATTTCTAGAAGACGTCAGTGAATTGCCGTCTGAGAGAGAGAGAGGAGGAATTACTATAGATTTAATTCCTGGAACTAGTCCGGTGTCGATGGCGTCGTATTGCATGTCGGCATCTGAGTTGTCTGAGTGGAAGAAACAGTTGGAAGAGTTAGGTGTGAATTCTAATGTTCCCTGAGAATAATAGCGACTCATCGTTTGAGCAAGATGTTGAATTAGCTTGAGGCTACCCTTGAGTTGAATGTTTGAAGTAAACCAAGTGATTATGAATCGTTTTGATGAGTCGATGCATATTCTTGGCCTAGAAGATATTTGGTGATTGAGAAGAATGACTCTTAGAAGATGAAGCTGGTGTGATTGGAATATTGCAACGCTTCCGGTTGATCGTGAAGTTGTCAGTGTGAGTGACCTCTTTGTGTTCTTGAAAAGATTAACTGTGTTAGTGTCAATGATTGATATAAAGTATGCAATGATGTGAATTGGTTATTGGAATCGTAACTTAACGCAATTAATCATGGTGAATGATGTGTGCTGCGGTATGTTGAAGTTAGAATCTCAAATTTTGCATTCTATGATGTTTTGGAATTTTTCACTCTCACAAGGTGAGAAATCGATTACCTATTATAGGGAATTGATTTCCTGAAGCTGACAGCATTGTTTTTCGGAAACTTGTAAAATCCATAATTGGAGTTTTGGATGTCTGATTTGAGTTTCGTTTGAAGTGTTGGAAAAATAATGTGATGAACTTTGTTTTAAAAATGGTTCCAGCACCTGTAAGTAATTTATTTATCGTGTAATGATGGTTGAGGAGAGTCGGAGTCGTTGTTAATGTCGTTCTGGGTACAAAACTTATTTCTATGACACCGTACAAGACGTCAACTTTAGATATAGAAAATTGGAGAAGCTATTGGAAGGTGCTCGGAGAAATAGATTTGTAAAACCAAGTGTATATTGTTTTGGGATTACGAGTGTGAGAAAGGATTCCAAGAGTGGAAGAGGAGGTTGACTAGTGCTCGATTTTAATTTTTGCGAATCAGGAAGAGTCCCTTGTTATGTATTATGATCGTCATTGACGGGTTAGGGTGGTGTGTTGATGAAGGATAAGCGGTGGTGGCTTATGCTTGAGACAATTGAAAGTGCATGAAAGGAATTATCAGACCCATGATTTGAATTTGGTAGCTGGTGTATTTGTTTTGAAGTTCAAGGCATTATCTGTATGGCTCACGGTTTGAAGTGTTCGATCATAAGAGCACAAGTATCTCTTTGATCGAAGGAGTTGAATATGAGGCGGGAGATGGTTGGAATTTCTCAAGGATTATGATTTCGGTTGAATTACCATCCTGGTAAGGCAAACGTGGTGGCAGATGCATTGAGCAGGAAGTCCTTGCACATGTCGATGTTAATGGTTCGTGAACTGGATTTAGTGGAACAATTCAGAGACTTGAGTTTGGTATGTGAAACTACTCAGAATAGTGTGAAGTTGGGCATGTTGAAGCTGACTAGTGGTATTTTGGAAGAGATTCGAGATGGACAGAAGTCTGATGTTGGTTTAGTGGACAAGCTAACATTTATTAACCAAGGTCAAGGAGGTGAATTCCGAATTGATGAGAATGGCGTTATGAGATTTGGTGATAGAGTGTGTGTTGCGGATGTTGCTGAGATTAGAAAAAGCATCTTAAAAGAAGGACATCGTAGTGGATTGAGTATTCATCCTGGTGCTACTAAGATGTATAATGATTTGAAGAAATTATTCTGGTGGCCTGGAATGGAAAAGGAAATTGTCGAGTTTGTGTACGCATGTTTGGTGTGTCAGAAATCGAAGATTGAACATCAGAGGCCGTCGGGACTGATGGAACCGTTGTTCGTTCCGGAATGGAAATGGGATGGAATTTCAATGGATTTCGTGTCTGGTTTGCCGAGGACGACGAAGAACCGTGATTCTATGTGGGTTATTGTCGACCGATTGACAAAGTCTGCTCACTTCATTCCGATAAGAATGGATTATCCGATGGAGAGGTTGGCAGAATTGTATGTCGAAAAGGTTGTAAGTTTGCATGGTATTCCGTCTAGCATTGTGTCGGATAGAGATTCGAGGTTTACTTCTCAGTCCTGGACAGAATTGCAAGAAGCTTTGGGTACTAAGTTACGATTGAGTTCCGCATATCATCCACAGATAGATGGTCAGACGGAGAGGACGATTCATTCGTTAGAGGATTTGTTGAGAGCTTGTGTGTTAGAAAAAGATGGAGTTTGGGATAGTTATTTGCCGTTGATAGAGTTTACCTACAACAATAGTTTTCATTCGAGCATTGGTATGGCTCCGTTTGAGGCATTGTATGGTAGGAGATGTCGGACACCGTTGTGTTGGTACGAATCTGGAGAAAGTGTTGTGATTGGACCAGAGATTGTTCAACAAACTTCAGAAAGGATTAAGATGATTCAGGAGAAGATGAGAACTTCTCAGAGCCGTCAGAAAAGTTATCATGATAAGAGAAGGAAAGATCTTGAATTTAATGAAGGAGACCATGTGTTCATGAGAGTTACTCCGATGACGGGTATTGGTCGAGCCTTGAAGTCAAAGAAGTTGACTCCGCGCTTTATTGGTCCGTTTCAGATTACCAAAAGAGTTGGGAAAGTTGCTTATCAGATTGCTTTACCGCCGTCACTTGCTAATTTGCATGATGTTTTCCATGTATCTCAGTTGAGGAGGTACATTGCGGATCCGTCTCATGAGATTCAAATAGATGATGTTCAGGTGCGGGATAACTTGACTGTTGAAGCAGTGCCTGCGAGAATTGAGGATCGGAAAGTGAAGCAATTGCGAGGTAAAGAGATAGCACTGGTAAGAGTAGCTTGGGGAGGACCAGTGAGGAATGTAACTTGGAGCTGGAGAGTCAGATGAAGGACTCGTATCCCGAACTTTTCGTCTAAGGTATGTTTTCGAGGACGAAAACTCTTTTAGTGGGGGAGAGTTGTGACACCCCGATTTAATTTAAATATTAAATAAGTGAGGATTTAATTATTTAATTAAATGCAGTCTCGAGTATTAATTTTAGTTGGATTAATTGGGTCATTAAATGAGGAAATGTTTTGAGGTGTGCAGAGTAAACGGTGGGTGTAAGAGAGTAAATCACTCTACTAATTATTAAGTTTTAAATATTTTATTTTATTGGAATAATTAAAGGAACATAAAGAGGAAAAAGAAAGGAAATAATAGGTTTTTGGAGAAACTGTTTTCACGTGGAATTGGAGAGAAGAGGAAAAGCCAACATCAAGAGAAATCGAAGAATCATCACGAGGTAAGGGGTGGTTTCGATCGATTAATATGCCTTATGGGTTTTGGGAATCATAGGGATAATTGGGTATGTTAGAGAATTTGAGTTATGACGATTATGAGTTATAGGAATAAACCCTATTTGTGTCGGTGTTGGAATTAGGAATCATAAGTATGTCAGATAATTGATAGGGGTGAATAAACCATGTTGTTTGATGTTATAATGTTGTGAAACGACGATGAAATGATGTTCCTAATGTACCAAATCGTATTAGTAAGTTTGGAAATGAGTAAGAATGAAAAATGCTGTCAAAAAGTAGCAAAAATGCTGTTACAGGTCGTGGGAACCGGTTCCCTGTGGGGAGGAACCGAGTTCCAAGTGTTAATTTGGCCAAAACTGGGAAAAATAGACTCAGGAACCGGTTCCTGTATATGTAGGAACCGGTTTCCCATTCAAAACCAGGGCGAGGTATTTTTAACTCACAGGAACCGGTTCCTGTATAGGTAGGAACCGGGTTCGATGTGCATTTTTCCAATTTTTCTAAAACTTCAAAAATTCATATTTTCTAAACCGTAACTCCGATTCGAGTGCCTTTTTTGGCGTTATTTCCTAAATTTCAAATACTACCTTTTGAAAAGATAAAAATATTCTTTTGCTAAAATTATTTTAAAAAGAGTCGAGCTCCCGATTTTTGAAAGAGTGATTAGTTAAGGATAGTGGGGAACTGTCACAATTGGTCTAAGTTATCAGATGAAATATTAATGCTTACTATGTTGTATCTTGATATTCGTTATGATTGAATGCGATACATTAGTGATTGGCAATAATTGAATTATGTTGAGATCGTAATCTATGAATTGGTTTAGATTGTTTGACAATTTGAATGGAGATTGACGCTCATGTGATGTTTCTTTCCCTTGTGGTTTATTTGTGATTGTATTGGTATCATGTGTTATTGTTATTATAATACTGGTGATAGTCTTACTGATTGAAGAGTAAGCGTTTGGCATGTTTATGCTTTGTGATAATTTAATTCATGATTATGTTGTTATCATGTGATAGATTGGTATTAGCATTTATGTGGAATTATGTTGTTATCATATTCCGTTGAATTGATGTTGCATGCTTTTATGATGCATGC
Organism: Vicia sativa; assembly: GCA_021764765.1. Classification (NCBI taxonomy): domain Eukaryota; kingdom Viridiplantae; phylum Streptophyta; class Magnoliopsida; order Fabales; family Fabaceae; genus Vicia; species Vicia sativa. The sequence goes on along the minus strand of CM038793.1, from coordinate 197,141,656 downwards.
ATGAGCATTTGTTAAATTGGTTCACTCCCATTGTGCGGAAGTGAACTGGCAGGGCCAATGGACTTACCTGGTGCAGAGGTAGTGGGGCTAGATTCTTGACCCGGTGGTTATGGGCGAATCATGGATTGGATTCTTGACTCAGTGTTCTGGGCGAATCATGAATTTACACTGTCTTTCCACATGTAAACGGAGCGGTGTGTGTGAACTTGGTTCACGTTTTGGTACCACATGCATAGAGTCTGCATTGCATATGGGATTGTAACATGCTAGGATGGATTCCAGTGTTGCAATTTCCATTGTTTGATTATATACATGTTCATTGTGTGAACTGCCTTGTGCATTGATTATGACTTGTGTTTGATTAATAAATTAACGTATCTGTTTATTCCGTTGTATTCTAGAAACGTATAATGCATGTTATATTGAATTGGAATCTCACCCTTACTCAACAATTTTAGATCCGAAGTGATTAGCTGCATTGGAGTTGGTGAGGATTAGCTCTAGCATTGAGTCAGTTGATTTAGTCCGCGTGTCAGTGTCGTGCTCTGATAGATGTAACACTGGGGAAACGGTTGCTTGAATCCTTTAATGGATATTTTGAATAACTTTGAATTATGTTGACTTATTATCCTGGAATACTTGTTGAGTGATGTACTCAGGATTTTGGTTATGTTTTCATTTCCGCTGATAAACATGACGTTGAGTATGATTTATTAATGATTTTATTCCTCAGTGAAGGCATGACACATGTTTGGTAAATTTTTATGATTTAAATTGTGACGCCTCTTAATTGTGAATGAAACTCTGATATTAATGTTATAAAACGCGGGTAAATAGAAGGGGGTGTTACAATTTACATTAGCCATTCTTTTGGTATATTTTCTTCTGGGTAACGCTTGATTACTATTTGTTATCTTACCACTTCGAAGGTTCATATAACGTCACCAAATTTAGACTCAGAAGGTTATACAAAAAACAAAATCTAAATATTTGCTCCTAAACAAACACAATATGTTGACACTGTCCCACCAAATGTGCCAATTTGTTTACAGTGATTTCTATTAAACAACCGCTAGTCTTCCAAATTGAAATAACTTTGGTAACTTACAAGATCGACTAGATTGATCCTAGGACATATGTCGACGTTTTGGTGTTTGAACTTGTATTGGAACTTATGTTTAACATCTTTTGCCTAGAATGCAAAGAATATTTCAGAATATAAGTATGAGTAAATTATATTAAGGAAATAAAGACTCTAATTAGAAGGTGATAAAGAAACTTGAACGAAATGTAAATAACTTGTAAAGCAATGTAAAATGGTTTGTAAACGAAATATAAAATACTTGATAAAGAAATGTAATTGACTTTGAAAGATATAAACTTTGACTGGAAAGATAAAGGAATAACTGGAATTTAAATGATTTTAAAGGTAAAGAACTGTGGTTAATTCAAAAGTAATAATGGTGTTTCTATACGTACGTTGCTCTGCAAACTCGTTTCCCTAACACTGGGTATTTTGAGTATATGTGAGTTTCTGTACAAAATGAACACCTGAAATCCTAACACTAAGACTTCTAATTATACTAATTCGATCCTAACGGTCTTATCATAGAACGATGCCACATTCGAAGACTGCATGTCTTCTGAATTCTCTAGCTTTCATGCGTCCTCCACGAATAACGCCTTAATTTGAATTTGAATCCTCACTTGTTGTAGATGTTTAAACTTTCATTTCGAATTCAAATCTTTTTTCTTTCCAAATGAAAACATAGCATTTGGACTTTATTTCTTTTCACTCGAACAAAAGCCCAAACAGAATAAAGCCCACCATTTCGAACTAGCTTGTCCATCGAAATCTCCAGCCAACACTACCACAACTTTAGAAACTCACTTTGAGTTTGCTGACTTATTATTCAATACCCTAGAACATGTATGGGTCCCCACAAAAGTCTTAATTTGAAAAGTATGTTTGTCATCAACTTTACTACAAAGGGATAAAAAACCACATTTACCCCTACATTCTTCCCTAAGTCCATTACTTTCATTTTTCACAAACATAATCTCTCTACCATTTAGAACTGGTCATTCTCTTATAACATCCTTAAATTCAACAAGAGAGTTAAATTCCATACCTAGTTTGAACTCATAGTCTTTGTTGAGTAAATCACCTCTAAACTTCTCATACTTGGGGATCCTTTCATTGTCATTATCACCTGGATCATAACTTCCCAAATCTTCACTTTCATAATCCCCATGATGCGCTACAACCTTTGATGAACCAGGTTTGCCATCAATGACCCTTGAAGGAACACGTAAATTGATTTTTTTTTGGAGACTTTAAAGTTGATGAACCCTTATTAGCTCTTAATTTGTACCTGAGATTCTTACCAGATACTTCAACCCTATAACCTGCATCAGGTCTATCAACCTCCACAACCACAAATCCTTCATTGTCATCATTCACTTTTTCTTCCTCGCTATCCCCAACTGTAACCCCTACATCGTCTTCATCTCCAACATCATCACTCTCTTCACCAACATCAACAATGTTTGGAGTCTGCGCCCTTTTTGTGTTGTCTCCAACAGTGTGCTTAAGCCAAATATGTCCTTCAATGTTGTGCAAAATACAATGATTTGCAATAGCCGTAACATGATCATCTTCAGTGACATGGAAGAAACCTTCGTCAATACATTCGATTTTCCTCCACATTCGAATTCCACTACCGTCGAATCCACATTCCAACACTAAGCTCATAGCTTCGTAGTAGAACCACGTGTCTAAATCTTTCCCTCTAACAATGGTTTCGGTACCTCCTCTGTAAAAAATATGACTTTCTCTAACGAAATGACCATCATGATGAAAGCTTATGTTGAACAGTGTTATCCCTAAAAATGAAAAGAACATGCATGCACGTGTTAATAATTTTGAACAATGGGGGTAATTGTTGTTTTCGTTGCTAAAAATATAAGATATCGTACCTGGCTGAGCTTCGAAGGTTACAAATGGAGTCTTCGTCAACTTGAAGAAGACGATGAAGCACCGTGATTTCTAATTTGGGTTTTCAAGGGGGGGTTAACAAAATGAGGATATTTACTTTTCAATTCAATATATTTAACTAATTACTTAATTTATTACAATTAATATTTGTAATAAAAAATAAAGCCGCGTGTGTTTAGTTTTAAATTAAAAAGCCAACATGTCAAATCCACACCACCAGTTTAAGTGACCAGATCCACTAAGGGGCCTAAACAAAGGAATCTGGTCACTTAGTGGATATTAACCCTGCAATTTAACCCTTTGTTTTAATATTCATTTGTTTAGGCCCCACCAGTTTAACCCTTGTTTATATTAATTGTTGAAACAAATAACGACAATGTTAATCGGATTAAAATTAGTTTGGATTAAAAATACTACAATCTTAGTAATCTGGCTCTGAGAAAAACACAGGCAATAATTCAGAGACGCATCTCTGAATGTACTCCACACATTGTTCGAATATACATCTCTGAACTTATTTCTTAAGAAACGGGGTGACTGTTTGATTTACTAAGGGACGAAATGTGACTTCAGAGATTTATCTGCAAATTTATTCTTAGGAGAATTCAAAGATATATCTGCAAAAAAATAATATATAATGCGCTCGAAAGTATATTTTCGAATTTACCTAAAGATATTTTAGAATTTTCAAATGTGTGCCCCATTGTACATGAGTGTAATGAGAAATTGGCTATCTGATAAGTGTCAAAATATAGTTATTTTGTATATATGTTTTGTGGCACTTATCTGTTCGTTTGATGTTAATATCGTTGAATAACCTCGCTTTTTGTGTAAATACGTTTTATTGTGTTTTGTGTACATATTGTACCGTTTGATTAGTTTTTTGTATATATTTTGTAGGTATTTGTCGCATTATTGGAGCATTGCGAATAAAGTCCAAATGGAGCTCCAAGATGCAAGTTGATCAAATAAGGAATAAGGCTAAAAGAAGAATTTATTCCAAGTTATGCTGGAAAAGCAACAAAAGTTGATGAACTATCATGGATCGTCGGGCAATGGCCAGGTGATGGTCATCGCGTCTGCGTCGCCGAGCGATGGTGGAGCGAAAAAGAGGATCAATTTTGTACTTTTTGCCTGCCTTGCTTTGTTGTTGGGTCGTTGGGCGAGAAGATGTTGTGTCACTGTTCACAGTGATTTCTGGTGAAACAACCGCTAGTCTTCCAAACTATCGAATAAGCGTTATAATTGTTATTCAATTCCTCTGGTAACTTGCAGGATCGACTAGATTGATCCTATGGGGTATTGGTCGTTTGGATAGAATTAATAACAAAATAAGTGTTCATGTTTAAGACTTGTATTTAGAGTGTTTATATATATATATATCCAAAGTATTTCGATCACAATGCTAAATAACTTAATGACATGATCAAGCAAAATAACATAAAACTGATTTGAACAAGTAAACGCATAAAGGTTCGATTTGCAAAGAAATGTATAAGTGCAGGAATACTTAAATGGCTTTTAAATGTAAAAGACTTTTAATGTAAAAGCATGAATATAAAAGCATGAAATGTAAAAGACAAAAATGTAAAGACAAGAATGTAAAGATTTTCTGGAAAATAAGAACGTTAATGTAAAGAGTTTCTGAAATGTAAAAGACTTTGAAGTAAAAGAAACATTTAAATGCAAGGAAAAGTTAAATGACTTTGAATGTAAAGAATTTAAAAGACATTGATTCAAAGATAAAGTATAAACTGGAAAGATAAAGATGTTTACTGAATAATAAAAGTTTTGGTGCAATCATACGTACATCATTCGAGCATTCGTTTCCCTAGCCATGTGGTATTTTGAATGTTTACTGAATTTTTGTACAATAGATATGACACACGAAATCCTAACACTAAGACTTCTATTTATACTATTTCGACCATAACGGTCTGACTTATGAGATCTTGCCACGTTCAGAACATGCAGGACATTGTGCGTTTCTAGCTTCCACGCGTCTTCGAACCGTCTCCAGCGCATATATTCTAACTTCCAATTATCCCGCTCGCGTTTGAATTTCAAATGCTCTGGCCACTTCGATTCGAACTCACTTCTCAGACACGATCCTACTACCACTTCGAAGCTTGCTTTACATATATCATCATAATTGTCATTCGAAGCTCCAAGTTTCAGCATGTCCATTCGAAGAGCCAATTCTTTCATTCCGAACTGTGACATTCACTTTGTTCCAACGAACATTGATATCATTCCGTTTCGAGCTCAATGACTCCATTTCGAATCATATATATCAAAATCTTCAGCCAACAAAATGCCCCTTTAAAATATGTATTTCGAATCTCTTTCTGATGCGAAATACTTATTTTAAACATATCCTAAATTTTGATGTGACCACGAGCAATCATGACATATGATTTCCACTCGTCGATCCACGACGGCTCTTGGGTTTCCGAACCGCTTCAAAACAGTTGCCACGGTATGGTGCGGTTATTAACGACAATGATTACCTTTAATCATGCTTATTACCAATGTATCACTTTACGCCACCTCATTCCGCATCCAACCCACGACCTCCACGTATCTTGGCTTTTAGTTGATGAGTGTTTCAACTTCCTTACTATAAAACTAAACAAACTTAGTCTTTTACTCTTTTTCTCACTCTGAACTCTTTTCTTCTTCTCTTCTTATCAAAAACCCTAAGCTCTTAACAACTTCCAACAATGTCTTCAACAACATCTCAGATGAAGAAGATCTCCAAGAAGAAAAACAAGAACGCTGGAACGATCATGGAAAGCAAAGTTGGTATTCACGAAGGTCAATCCGTGCTTATTCCCCAAGGAATCTCCAAAGAACAAGAACTCCTATATTCTTCCGGTATTAATCGACCAATCTGCTGGAAAGAGGTTTGCCCTAATGGGCCCTCTTACGATTTTGAAATCTGAAAGATACGGGACTATCTTCCTGTTTGCTATGATTTTAAACCATTGTTTAACAAGATGGAAACCCTAGGTTAGGGCGAGAATGTGAATGAATCCTCTTGAAAGTAGAAACCTCGATACTCCCCAAAAGACCCTTTTATTCGGATTATGTTAAAAGTAATTTTAAACCGTTTCGATCTTGCCCTACCCCTGACGCAGCCTACCAAAAATGGTTTACTAAGGTAGAGGCCAAGAAATCCCATCAGTGGGAAGAGATAGGAATCTACGATCTAATCAAGTTGTCGAAACCAGGCTTCACCTACAGCCATCCCTTATTATTTGCGTCTTTGTACTTTTGGGATAATACCTATAATACCTTTCATCTTCCGGAGGAATGATCACACCCACATTCTTGATATAGCGACTATCACGGATTATCACCATGGGAGACATATATCACGACTACGAAGAACATTCAAGCATCATTGACTTCGACATCAAGTTAGCCAGCTTCTCAAAGTTTATCAGTCATTATCACACTGAAGGTGATAGTGTATCGGATGTGGAGCATATTGCCTTCCTCACCCTTTGGTTATCGAGATATGTATTTTGCAGTAGGTCACTACAAGTAGCCAGTAGGTTCATTCCTCTAGCAAGGGACTTACACGAAAACAGGAGAGTTTGTTTGAGTGAGCTATTACTGGTTGATCTCTATGAAAGTTTGAGATCAGCTGTTTCGAGTCTGAAATCTCACACTCCCAAGAATATCTTGCTAGCTGGTCCCTTCTGGTTGCTCCAGTTATGGCTTAATGCCATGTTCGAATCTTCACTATCCACCGCTGATACCATTGTTGAGCAAGACCCAGAGGTAGCGGATTGAAATGTTGAAGGCACAAGGCTGAGGAGACTGACTCCAAATGATGATAAGGCTGATTTCCAAATTCTATTCTCACAATACATTATGCTCGTTTCCAAAAAACATAAGTTTGAAGAGACTATGACACCTTTCGCTTCGAGGACTCATGGACCATCATGGTTCACCATGTCCCTTTCGGATGCTGCTAAGAGTAAAGAGATCCAAGATATCTGGAAAGCCTTCTTGCTCCCAAGACTAATCTCTTTAAGAATCACCCCAACCAAGATATTTGAACCCCTTTTTCAAACTCAGAGCGCTATTACCTCAGGTCGAACTTTCAAGGCCAGAGAAGCTAAACTGCAGCAGGAACAATATCAAGACTTTGCTCAATTTGAATTAATTTCTTTTGAACCAACCCATTTTTCATCAAAGGGTTTTCTGGACTGGTGGACTAAATTCTACCAGTCTTATATGTTTGATACTCTCACCATCCAAAAGAAACTAACTGCTGCGTTCGATGTGCAGGTACACAAAAAGAAAGGTATGTTCACTCATGCTCAAGAGATTAAAGCTTTTCAGAATTACTTCGAAACAACTTATGATCCTACGCGCCTGGAGACCACTGTGTATCGAGCGTCCCAAACCTTGAAGGAAAAATTTAGAGAAAAAGTCTCTAAGTTCAGACTTCCTTCAGGGTTGTCACCTGAGGATAGATATAGGTTGGCGCTCGAAATGCATCCACCTAAGTTTCCTAGATTACCTGCCTCAGAACTGGCTCTGGCTTGGTTTCCCCCATACCCTTGGTGGTTGACTTGCAAAGAGATGTTCAAATACAAATCTCAAAGGAAACTAAAGTCATCTGAGACTGTGACATGGGCTCGACATTGGCTTCATAATTTCCCAGGGCATCTTCGCTATGACCTTTCTGCCATGTCGATTCTTTCGAATGAAGGCGCAGGTGCGAATGCTTGGGAAATCCCCAAATAATTCTTACTTTCTTTGTTTTAACATTTCGTCTTAATTGTTTCGATTTTCAGCCATCAGAATAAAGACTATTGCGTCGAAGACCACGGAAGGCAGTAGTTCCCAGCAAACCATCGAAGCTGATGACAATGTGCCCCAAAGAATTCCAACAATCACCTCCTGAGACAACAACAACAACAACAACAAACATCGCTCCAACTCCAACAATTTCTCCCAATCCAGCGATTGCTCCAACTCCAACAATTGCTCCGACTCCAAAGGTAATCAGTTTATTTTGGTATTTCGAATGGACTTGAATTTATGATTGAAGTCTAACTTATGTTTGCACCATTTCAGACTAATAAACTCCCACCAACCACTCCAAAGAAGCGAAAGCCTAGTACCACTGGGAAAGATCCCAAGGTTGGGGGAAGTTCACCATCGGCTTCGAGAAAGAAGCAAAAGAAAGATGTTTCAAAGGATACTAACGTCTCTGGACTCGATTCCATGGATGTTGCTCCCTTACCCAAATCCAAAAATCCACCTTCGACCTCCAACATAATGTTAGAACATATAGACAACAATATTTCTTCAGATAATCCACAGGTGAATTAAATTCGAATTTTTAACAAAGATAGTTATTATTACCTTAGTGCAAGTTTCTAATCTTTCCTTGTTTGTGTAGGATGATTCAACTCCAGTCCCTATCACTTCGACTCCTCCATCCAAAGCAGTTGCTCCAATCCACTCTTCTCCTCATGGAGATTCAAGTAATCTGGTGCAGAATAAGGGATCCTCCAATATGGTGGTTCCGACTGGGGCTCTCGAGCAACCAGATGATCAAGGCACCTCACCTCCTCTCAAGGATACAATCGAAACAACACTCGAAGATGCTGCAGAAGTGCCTCCAGAGACTTCTCATCCCAAATCTCCTCCCAAGATTCCTCAAGAAAGTGAAAAAGTCACCCAAGTCGAAGAGGAAAAGGCTTGCCCTTCTCAGGAGAGCGAAGATTTTAGTGAGGAAGGATCTGAGGACGAAAGAGCAGAAGAGGCTCAAGGTGGTTCGAGTGAAGGAACGGAGTCTGATGCTCACAGTAATGAAAAACGATGACATCGAAGTAGTGGACCTGGTTGGTGATGAAGAAGATGATGATGAGGGAAATAATGAAGGTAATGGTGTCCCTACCAATGAGCCAATGGAAGTCTAAATGGATGTCACTCCATTGTGCATGGAACTTCCTGAGTCTTCTCAACGTCAAACAGCTGAAGAAGAGTTAGCCCTCTTAAAACGAAATGACCCTATTGGGTATATGAAGGCTAAGCTAGCTCAGAGAGATACTCCTCTTCCTAAGGCTGGTGCTGGTTCGACTACTGATTCAACACCTTCCGATGATAGGGTTGTACTTCTTCACAAGATTAGGAAGACAATCCTTGATGTGGATCTATTCGAAGTACTCAAAAAAGATAGTACAACCTGCTTTATCATGAAGGGACTTCTTAATCAAGTCGACCTTACCAACTGTTCTCTAGAAGTTAGTACCATCCTATTTGAACTTCAATCTCTGCTAGACAATGTGACTGGGTGTCTCCTCCAGGATGAATCTGCTACCAATAAGGTCCAAGAGAAGCGAGCTGCAATGGATGCTGCTTATGAGCATGCTTCGAAGCTTTCTAAAGAAGCTGAAGAGCATGCCATGCATATCAAGCTAAAGCCGATTATGAGCTTGAGCTCAATCCATTCTTCTCTGGCAGAAACAGATTCAAGAACTTCAACATAAAATTAAGGAGGCCCAACAGCAACAGATGGCATATGACACCAACACTTTTGGCAATCGATTCGAAGAGCTCCTCAATAAAGGACTTGCAGAAACGGAAGCAGCTGAGCAACTCAAAGGTGAAGTTGCTATCCTAGAAGGAGCCAAGCGCTTCACTCAACAAAGGCTTGAGTCTTTCCGGAGTATTTTCGATCGATTAAGGAACAATACTCATTTCTAAAGATTGTTTGTTTAATGAATCTTGTGCTTCGTTTAAGTATTTGTCTGTAATAATTTAAACAATGCCATTTTGGCAAGTTATATCACCATTTTGGCACTTCTTTATATCGTTATGATTACGTTGTTATTATTCGAATCTCCTGCAGGCGTGGCTTATATTTCTTTAAATATTTCCCATTAACCTTTAGGATTCGCTTATCTTCTGCCAACTCTTCGATTTCATATGCATTGTTTGAAAATGTTTTTACTATTCGAAAAGGTCCTTCCCAATGAGGTGACCATTTGCCTAATGCTTTATTTTTCTTGTCCATGGGCAATATAACTTTCCAAACTAAGTCATTAGCACTGAATGTTTGACCTTTCACCCTTTTGTTATATGCCCTGGCCACTCTTTCCTTTTGCCTCATCAGGATTTCCAATGCATGCAATCTAACTTCATCTAACTCAACTAACTCATTCATCATCATTTCCCAATACAAAGAAGATGGGATTTCATTTTGTCTTTGAATTCGAACTGATTGTAGATGAATTTCTACTGGTAAGACTGCATCATGACCAAACGTTAGTTGGAAAGGTGTGGTGTTAGTAGCTTCTTTAGGAGATGTTCTACAGGCCCATAGTATTTGGTCTAAAGTCTTATGCCAATTTCTTGGTTTTTTACCAACATGTTTCTTTATCAAACCTATTATTACTTTATTGGCTGCTTCGACCTGACCATTTGCTTGAGCATAGTATGGTGTTGATGTTAGTAATCTAAACCCCATCTCTTGGGCAAATTCTTGCATCTTTCTACCAGTAAACACAGAACCTTGGTCTGTGGTTATGCTCTCTGGCAATCCGAACCTATAGATAATCTGTTTCTGTATGAGAACTCAATAATAGCTTCTTGATCTACAGCTATTAATGGTATTGCTTCGATCCACTTGGTAAAATAGTCTATTCCCACCAAGATATATTTCTGACCTTTAGATGAAGTAGGATTGATTTCTCCTATTAAATCTAATGCCCATCCTCTAAAGGGCCATGGTTTAATGATTGAATGCAACTCACTTGCAGGAGCATGTTGAATCCCTGCATGTTTCTGGCATTCTTCACACCCTTTAGCAAAGTCTATACAATCTTTGAGCATATTGGGCCAGTACATCCCATATCGAAATAGCAACCATTTCATTTTATGGCCCGCTTGATGTGCCCTACATGCCCCATTGTGGACTTCTGATAATGCTAAATATGCCTCACTTTCTCCTAAGCATTTAAGTAATACGCCTTCTTGGGTCTTTTTGAACAATTCATTTCCCATAAGGACATATGATAATGCTCTATATTTTATCTTCCTATCTACATTGGATGTTGGGTTTTTTAAGTAACTCACCAGTGGACTTCGCCAATCTGTATCTGATAAGGTATCTATGGCTAATACTTCGAATCTATCTTTATCGCTACAACCTAATTTGATATTTTCCAAATCTGAAGGTGTGAGTCTAGTAGCCATGACTCTTCCTCTTATTTCAACCAATCCTTTAAAGTTTTTGGCAGAAACTTTATACCCTGAAGCCAATTGTGCTAAGTCATTTGCTTCTTGATTTTCTATTCTTGGTATGTGTTGAATATCCATGTATTCGAATTGTTTGAGTAATCTGTTAACTATGACAAAGTATGTCATCAGATTTTCTTTTATGCATTTGTATTCCTTCGTTATCTGTTTGACCACTAACTCCGAATCACCTTTAATTTCGACTCTAGTTGCCCCCAATTCCAACAAAGCTTCAAGTCCAACAATGAGCGCTTCGTATTCAGCTTCGTTGTTCGAGCAACGAGGGCCATCTAACTTATACTTGAATTTTGTTGGAATTCCTTCAGGAGAAATTATGAGAACTCCAACACCACTGGCCTCCTTGTGGGTCGAACCATCAAAGTATAATTTCCAAGGTTGCATTTCGACGTAACCCATGACAGGCTTTTTGACCAGTGAATGGTCCACAATGAAATCAGAAATTACTTGACCTTTCACAGCTCTTCAAGGCATGAAAGTCAAAGAATATTCTGTCAAGGCTAGAGCCCATTTACCAACTCTGCTATGCATTATTGGTTTTGAAAGCATGTGTTTGATAACATCGAAATGAGACGAAACATAAACATCAACAGGCTTTATATAATACTTAAGTTTCATACAAGAAAAGTATAAGCAAAGACATAACTTTTCTATGTTGCTATATCTAGTTTCTGCATCATTCAACACCCTACTTAAATAATATATGGCTCTTTCGATGTCATTACTATCTTCTTGTGCTAACATACTACCTATAGTAAATTCAGAAGCAGATATGTACAATCTCATGGGCTTTCCCCATGAAGGTGGAGACAAGATAGGAGGCTGAGAAAGATATCCTTTAATCTTGTCAAAGGCCTGCTGATGTGCTTCGTTCCACTCGAAGGCTTGGCCTTGCTTTAAGCGAAGTAGTGGAGAGAAAGCTTGAGTCCTTCCACTTAGATTCGAAATGAATCTTCTGAGAAAGTTAATCTTCCCCAGCAGAGATTGCAACTCCCTTTTCAATGTGGGTGCTTTAGTTTCCATGATGGCTTTGGTCTTATTCTGGTTGATTTCTATTCCTTTCTTATGAACCACAAAGCCCAGGAAATCTCTAGCCTGCACAAAAAATGCACATTTAAGGGGGTTCATTTTTAAGCCATGTTTTCTCATTCTTTCGAATGATTGGCTCAAATGATGCAAATAGATTTCTGTAGATATAGATTTGATGACTATATCATCAATATACACCTGCATAAATGTCTCAATAAAATCATGGAAAATGGAATTCATTGCTCTTTGGTAAGTTGCCCCAGCATTTTTTAGACCAAAAGGCATCACTACCCATTCATAGGTTCCTAAGGCTCCTGGGCAACGAAATGCTGTCTTAGCAACATCTTCTTCAGCAATAAAAATCTGATTATAACCAGAATATCCATCTAGCATACTTAGGTATTCGAATCCTGCAGCAAAGTCTATTAACATTTCTGCCACAGGCATAGAGTATTGATCTTTGGGGGTTGCAATATTTAAATCCCTAAAGTCTATGCATATTCTCAGAGAACCATTTTTCTTAATAACAGGTACTATATTTGCTAACCATTCGACATACCTTGTGGTTCTGATGAATTTGCAACGCACAACCTTCGACCTCGACTTTGATCTTTGCGAGCACTGCCGCCGCGAATCTTCTGGGAGTTTGCTTGATGGGCTTCTTGCCATCCTTAATTGGAAGTCTGTGCTCCACTAACTCTCTCTTCAAACCAGGCATTTCGTCATAATCCCAGGCAAAGCAATCTTTGTTTTTCTTGAGGACTTCGATCACCTCTTGCTTGAAGCTTGGGCTGAGTTTTGTGCTTATGTAGGTTATTCTTTTTGTGTTATCATCCCCCAAATTCACCTCTTCGAGCGGATCCTGCGCTAACATTTTGGCGCCTGAGTTTGTAGGATCCTTCTCGAAGCCCAAGGGTTCTTTGTCATAGATGGCATCAAGCCTTTGATCTATTTTGTTTTCTTCTAAGGGTGAATCTTTCGAACCATTCCCTTTCATTTCATTTACTTCAACTATATTATCTATTTCAGCCTCAGAAGCTGCTTTCCATTCATTCTCAGCCATATAGGCCGAAATCCTTTCGAAGAAGGAGGACTCAGTCATGAGCAGGATTGTCGAACTCCCAGCCTGGTGGCCGTCTTTGCGAAGTGCCTTCGACTCCTTCATCCCCCATAATTATTTTTCGTCGATACATGCCATCATGGCGAAGGGTCATATAGTAGTGTGCATCCCTTGTTTCGTTCATTTCGTCACTTGGGGTACAAGGGGCTATCCTTGCCAAGTACTTGTCATAATTCCTTTTGTTGACCAAATTGACTATTGTCATAAAGTAACTCTGGTCCGCTTCGATATTCTCCACTATACCATCTCCTCTCCACAGGACTAACCTTTGGTTCATTGACGAAGGAACTTCCCCTACGCCATGAATCCACTCTCTTCCCAGCAGCAAATTATAATTGGCCTTGGCTTTGATCACCATAAACATGGTGGGTCTGCAGCTCGATCCGACGGTTAAATCCACTTGCACCACCCCAACGTTTGACCTACTTTTCCTTCATAATTGGATAGGACCATGTTGTGTGGTTTGACGTCACCCTCTTGTTCCTAGCTTTTTCAGCATGAATTGAGGCATTAAATTAACTGCAGCGCCTCCATCCACTAAGACCTTGTTCACACCATGGGTTCCTGCCTTTGCTCGAATGAACAATGGCTTCAAATGATTCTTCATTGCTGGCTCTGGGTGCTCGAAGAACGCGTTCTGCTCTTCGACCGCACCGTTATCCATTACATAGTAGCAAACTGGTATGTGTTTCATCAAATCTATGGTATCTTCTTCCTCATGCTCTTCGATTTCGGTCTCCTGTCCAAACTTGGAAGGTAGTACAGATACCACATTGCAGTTTAAATTGAGTGAGGACTCCCCCTCTGATTCGAAGTTATCTGTCAGCATATCCTCGTCTTCTTCTGGACTTGGAGTGTAATCTTTCTATTCATCTGGTTGTGTTTCGGAGAAGAGTCTTCGACTGACTGGAGGCTTGTTTTCAGGTTGGTTGTTTATTATTGGTTTGTTGGTACTTGACATTTCTTTGTTGCTGGCCGAGGCTTCTCTTTTGTCTGCCAAGGCTTCTCTTTCAGCCTTTCGAATTCGCTGTTGCCTTCGCCATTGTGATCTAGACATGGGGTTTTTTCCTTTGTAATTCTCAAGTCTCATTTCTTCTCTCTTCGCAGTGTTAAATTGCCTCCTATACACCATGGCGTGACGTGCATTTCGCTCGTTGCCTTTCCATTTATCCTTCCCCCTATTGGTTTTGACTTGCAGCCACTTATCTGTTGGTACTTCAGCAGGGATTTTGAACGTCACCCTTCGAGCACCTTTTGGGTAGGGGCTATCAGGCTTTCGTTTTGTATGATTACCCTCGAAGTGTTGACTTATCTGACCAACCTCCTTGTGATTCCAGCATGGGGCGAAGGGAATAGTTTCGAATGCTCCAGCCATGTTCTGGTCATACGCTGCTGAGCACCTTGGGCAAATTAGGCACTTGGTTGCCCCCTTGTGACAGCGAACTACAAACTCCAACAAACTCTCCCCAGCTCTAGGGTAGCCTCTGAATAATTGGTTGTCTTGGCGCCAATTGACTCCGGTTCGAGCCCTTTGTTTCCTCTTGAAATTTGCAGCAATCCTCTGGTTGCAGATGATGCTGCATCTGGGACATAGCATCATTTCAGCATTTCCCTTGTGGCACAGTGTTGTAGGATTTTTTCCATAAACAAGTATTTTTAATTATCGATTCCACAGGTATTGGTGTATGTTATAGTCTTTCAATAGAAAAGTGTATTTTAAGATATTGTAACCAAAGGGTTTGTTATCTACTCTACTAGAACCATGAGTTTCCAAACAATAACTAGATTAATTCTTTCAAAGAGAGTTATAGTTTGGATTAGAGAGAGTTTGAGATTGTTTTCAAGTTAAGAAGGCATGTCAAGATTAGTTTCATTGATCTAGTTTCATACATATTCATTTAATCAAGTGATGAACATAATAGATGATTTCTACAAATACATATCCTCTCAATCTTGTAGATTTCCCACCAAGATTGTGAATGTTATCATGTTAATCCTTGCATGATTCCTCACTACAACTATTAGCATGATAATCATTAAGTTCACTATTTTGTAAACACTAACACACAAATCTATTCCTAGCATTTGTTTATTAGAGGATGAATATCCTAGGTCACTTTGAAATATTATTTTCCAAGCAAAACTCAAAGCATAAAGATGAAGAACAAAGATATTCAACTATATTAATCATCAACCATGTTCATACACAAATGGATTAATAGAAATACATACTATATAGATCAACTACCTCTAATCTTGACACAAAAAAGAGCTTAGCCACTCATTTCCATGGTTGCTTGCTCTCAAGATTGTTGGTAGGAATGATGAAAATCCAAGAATCAAGAAGGAAAAGCTATGGTGTTCTTTCTCTACTTGCCCTAGATTTTTACAAAGATGAAAATATAATCATGGTGAAGTGTTTCTTTCTTCCTTTACAAGCCAAAAAATCAGCTGAAATGATGGGTTGGTGGCTCAAAAGTGAAAGCATGGGTTCTGTCCTTTTTCTGCTTTTTTCGCAGACCGCGCTAAGCCCGGTTACGCGCGCTGAGCGCGATCATGCTGGCACCGCGCTGAGCGCGACCTGTAGCATGCTTCCTTCACCCAAAATTATCTTCAAAAGAATCATCCCTAAAGCTCTTCAAGTGCCCTTGAATCCAAGCTTGGGAGAAGTAGTCAATAAATTCCTACAAATAAGAGTAAAATAAGTTAAATAATATATTTTAAACAAAGACTAAATAAAAACCTAATTAAAACGAAATACTAGAATAAATAATACAAATTAAATAAAAAGACATTGTTAAGGACCACAAAATAATGTACAAAATAACTACAATTTGGTCCTTAACAACTCTCCCCAACTTACTTCTTTGTTTGTCCCCAAACAAAAGTCAATAATCTTACAAAGCTAGAAAGAACAAAATGCAAGCATGCAAACTCACACAAGGATAATGGTTCAAACTCGACATACCAGGCAAAAGCACACATCAATCGCTTCTTCTAAACACAACATGGCCATGAATTAAGTTCTAAACACAATATCTCAAAACATGTAACAAAATAAAAGATATGTTCACACTTGAATCACCTAATCATTTCTTCAAAATTCAAGAAGAACAAAATGTATATTCACAAAGGACTAAACACTCTCACTAATAATTATGCACATCCAGAATAATTCATGCATTCATCGAAACAAGTTAAATGATAAAATGGAAACGAAGATTCACTAAGGACTTTCAAGGTTGTAACTTGGCTTAGGTTAGAAACAAGGGATATTTAAGTACAAAGCCATTGAAACGAATCGGGTAAAAGGATATGAAGAGAATTTCACAACTAATTCCCATCTTATTATTCACAACCTCTTTTCTTATTCACACAATGATCCTCTCTTCCTTTTCTTTTTCTTTTTGTTTTCTTTTCATATATACAACTTTCTTCTTTTTGTAATTTCTCTTTTTTTTCTTTCTATACTTTTTCTTTCTTAGGATCATTGTGCCATCAATTCTAGGTTCTTTTTGGATCCACCTCCCCAACTTCATTTATATCAATCCTTTTTTATTCAAGACATGCTCTTCAAGGGTTAATTAACAAAAGGGTTGGTATTCACAAACAAGAAAATTTATAGAATGAATTATCATTGAATTTTTCAAAGATCATCAACAACTATTAAGTGGCCTACTTAACAATTAGTCGATGTGATAAATTCATCCTACAAATACTATTTAGGCTCAAAAGGGTTCACAAGGATTTACTCACTCACGGGTAATTGAAGCCCTTTTAGAATTGGTGGTTTTTCTCATAATGCACAAAAAATTGCCTTGATCATCTCTAAGTTTCCAAGTTATCATAAACAAGTAAAGATTAAACATGAATCAAACGAGTTAACACAACTATTAGACACTCTATATTTGGTAAAAAGTGGAAGCTTCTCACATATATGGTTTATGTCCTAATGATTCGAATGTGAACACAAATTTTTTTTTTTGTACATGCCAAGATGTTTTGCATAAAGAACAAATTTCATAGACATGTTATTATTCTACAAAACGATTAAATGTGTACCTTCTTTGTGGAATGAATCGAGAATTTTATCATCACCATCACTTTGGTGAAACACGCTTACTAGCTTTGAAGAACCGATGAAAAATTCGGACAAACCACAAGAAGTAAATTCAAACTAAATACTATAATCTAAAAATAAAATAAAATAGAACAAAATAAAATAAACTAAACTAAAATAAAAAGACACCCCAAAATGGTGTTTAAAACTTAAAAAGAAGTACTTAGGCTCCATGCCTACAAAATATTAATTGGAATTACAAGCCAATCCCCAAAATTGGATGGCAACCAACAAAATCCAGAGGTTTAAAAGTAAAATGCGAAAATAAACACTAAACTAGAAAATGCTGAAAGTAAAATAAAAACAGGAAAATAAAAGAGAACAACAATCGGTGGTCTAGAATCGAATCTCAATAGACCCAGTCGAGCCGGAACGAATCGAATTTTCTTCACCATCATCCTCATCTCCCACCTCCTCCTCGACATTTGGCCCGACCCAGGCTAACTTATATGAGTTGCTCTCCCGTGCGAGTGAAATGGTTCACTCCGGGCTCTCTAATCTGTAGAGCAAGGTGCTCCATGCTCTCATGAATAAACATGAATGCTCTCTGATGAGCGAGATGCATCTGCCTGTTCCATTCTTCGGATGGACTAGCCTGAGGAAGTGTCGCTGCAACTGGTACAGCCTGGGCAGCAGTATTATCATCAAGGGCCCTACAAAATCGATCATAGTAGTGATCATCAATAACTCCATCAATGGTTAGGTGCCCCACAGCAGGAAAGGCAACCTTCGCCCTCTTCAGCAAACCCACGATCAACCCAGGATAAGTGAGAGCACACTTTATACGCTCCCCCCTGGAGGTATAACTAAGCGTAACCCTTTTCAGCTCATTCGCGATCAGACGGCCAAAATCAATTTGCTCCTCATCAAGCATATAAGCAATCAATCCTGCCGTCTCCATGGGTATCGAAGATGTGTGGCTCCGAGGTTTCAGATTGTAAAGAGCCACACACATCATAACTCTGGCACTAGTTTTCAGACTGGCCCTGTTGAATTTCAAGGGTTGACCAGCCCGATTCAACTCATATGAATGCCCAGACAAACAGAGCTTACTCCTCAACATTTCGAAATCCCAATTACCACGAGCCAGGTGCTCATGGTAGACATCCAGTTGGTCCTCTGGGGCTGTCCAGTTGATGCCCAGAAAATTGTTGATTGCGGTGCGAGAGAAAGAAACTGATTTGCCTCGAACAACGAAAGCAAACCTAAACTCACATCCCTCGGCCGGGATAGCATTGGCATAGAATTCCCGCACAAGCTCAACATTCACCTTTTGCTGAGGCTCACAGAGAACATCCAACCCGTAGTTATCAAGGATGACATGAGGCGTGTGGTAGTGCCCTTGCTCACGGAGGCGGATGGTTTGCTCAGTCCAGATATTTCGCTCTTCAAGCTCTTTGTATCGAGCCTCCTGAGCAGGTTCCAAAAATCGAACAGCGTCGAAAGCAGCGGGCCTAGAGGGCCCAGCCCCAGCAGAGGAAACTCTTTGTCTCTTAGGTGCCATAATGTTGGGGTGCCTCCCAACAAGCGCTTTGTTTAACGTCGGTAGAGCTCGACGGTTCATGATGATCATTGATCATCAAAGAAGGATTCGGCTATGTTGCGGCTCACCTTTCCGCCAACGTACCGTTTCAACCGCTGGCCATTCACCGTCCATTCTTTTGTTCGTGCAAGATCTTGCAAGACAATTGCACCATACTCTTTGACCTCTTTGATTAAAAACGGACCGGACCACTTTGTTTTGAGTTTTCCCAGAAAAAGCCTCATCTGGGAATTGAACAAGAGAACCTTTTGTCCCGGCCTCAATTCCTTGATCTTTATCTTCTTATCATGAGAAACCTTGACTTTTGTTTTGTACCTCCGATTTGAATGGTATGCCTCTTCTCGCATTTCTTCCAATTGAACGAGTTGTATTTTTCGCTTTTCACCCGCCAAGGATGGATCAAAATTCAAGAATCGGAGGGCCCATAATGCTTTGTGCTCCATCTCTACCGGGAGATGACAAGTTTTACATACCTGACTGAAGCGGGGTTAGTCCGATATGAGCTTTATAGGCGGTTCGTCGCCCACAAAGCTTCATCTAATTTTGTGACCAATCTTTTCTAGAACCGAAGCAGTTTTTCCAAAATCTTTTGATTTCTCTATTAGACACCTCGGCTTGCCATTCGCTTGAGGGTGATAGGGGTCGTCACTTTATGCTTAACACCAAATTGTTTCAACAGTTTTTGTAACAATGCATTACAAAGTCGACCCACCATCACTAATAAGCACCTAGGCACACCAAAGCGAGAAAAAATGTTTCTTTTCAAAATTTGATACAGTTTGGCGTCGGCCTTAGGCGAAGCAATGACCTCTACCCACTTTGATCGTAATCCACAGCTACAAGAATATATTCATTTGAAAGCGAAGATGGAAAAGGACCAACAAAATCAATCCCCAACAATCAAATACCTCCACTTCCAACATATTGTTCAATGGCATTTCATCTCTTTTCCTATCCGCCACTTCTTTGGCATTTGTCCACGACTTAAGCGTGAGCATCGCATCTTTGAATAGCGAAGGCCAATAAAATCCCGATTGTAGGACTTTGGTGGCCGTCCGCATTCCATTATAGTGTCCCCACAGGGAATTGTGACAATGCCAAAGAATGTTTTAACCTCTTCATCACTCACACATCTTCTTAACAATCCATCGCTACTCAACCTAAAGATGTAAGGTTCATCCCACATAATACTTAGTATCGGCTAAAACTTCCTCTTCTCATTCCAAGTCAAATCTTAGGCATTAATCCATGGCCTTGTAATTTTCCATGTCGGCAAACCACGGTCGCTCTTGGATTGCAAATAACTTCTCATCAAGAATTCCTCTTTCACTTCTTTTTCCTTGTCCGTAATTTTCACATTCACTAAGCGAGACAAATGATCCGCTACCAAATTTTCCGAACCTTTTTATCACGGACCTCTAAATCAAATTCTTGTAAAGAAGAATCCATCGGATTAGCCTTTGTTTAGAGTCCGGTTTGGTAGCAGATATTTTATCGCGAATGATCCGTGAAAACCACAACCTTTGAACCAATTAGGTAAGGGCGAAACTTTTCCAATGCATATACAATTGCGAGCAACTCTTTTCGGTTGTTGCATAGTTTATTTGAGCATCGTTCAAAACTTTGCTCGCATAATGTATAGCATGGAAGATTTTGTTCTTCCTTTGTCTAACTACGGCTCCCACCGCATAATCACTAGCGTCACACATTAGTTCAAAATCAAGTTTCCAATTAGGCGCAGTGATTATGGGTGCATTTATCAAATTCTCCTTTAATTTTTCAAAAGCTAATAAACAATCATTATCAAACAAGAAAGACTTATCTTTGTTGAGCAAGTTGCTCAAAGGTTTGGCTATTTTGGAGAAGTCCTTGATGAATCTTCGATAGAATCCCGCGTGACCCAAAAAGCTCCGAATGCCTTTGACATTGGTAGGTGGGGGAAGCGTCTCGATAACATCAATTTTTTCTTTGTCAACCTCAATTCCCTCGGTCACCATAAAGTTGCATTTTTCCCAATTCAAGACCAAGTTGGTTTGCACACACCTCTTCAAGACGGTGTCCAAATTTTCCAAGCATAAATCAAATGAAGCTCCAAAAACAGAAAAGTCATCCATAAAAACTTCAATTGTTTTCTCTATCAAATCAACGAATATAGCTTGCATGCACCTTTGAAATGTTGCGGCATTGCATAAGCCGAAGGCATCGCCTATCTGTGAAAATTCAAAAGGACATGTGAAAGCCGTTTTCTCATGATCTTCGGATTCACGATATTTGATTGTACCCGAATATCCATCAAGAAACAATAGTATTGTTGTCCATAAGCCTTTCTAACATTTGGTCCATGAGCGGAAGAGGAAAATGATCTTTTCTCGTCGCTTTGTTAAGCCTCGGTAATCAATACACATTCTCCACCCGTCACTTTTCTTGTTTGCACTAGCTCATCCTTATCATTAGATACAACCGTCAAACCTCCTTTCTTAGGAACCACATGAACCGGGCTCACCCGTACTATCCGAAATCGGGTAAATCATGCCGCTTCAAGCATCTTCACTACTTCTTTGCGAACTACCTCCTTCATCACGGATTCAATCGCCATTGAGGTTGTGCTACCGGCTTGTACCCATCCTCCATCATAATGTTGTGCATACAATAGGCGGGCTTATGCCTTTCAAATCGGCTAAGACCCAACCAATCGCATTTTGTTCGATTTCAAAACTTCAATTAAGCTTTCCTCCTCATTCTCCGACAATGCATTACTAATGATTACGGGCTTTTACCTCCCTCCTCAAGAAACACATACTTTAAATGAGGCGGTAGCTCCTTGACTCAAGTTTTGGTCTTCATCTTTTAGATCTTTTTCAAACTTTCCTCTTCTTCCTCCCAAGGTGCATTTCCTTTGAAATCTCCATTCCTTCAAACACTCCTCAATATCTCGACTATCATCATCATCATTCACTTCTTGTGTTGCTTCCTCAATAACGTCAATCTTGAAATAATCTTTCTTATCCATGGGGTGCTTCATTGCTTCAAAAAGATTAAAGCAAATCTCTTCATCTTGAACTCTCACCTTCATTAGGCCATCATCTATATCAATCATCATCCTAGCCATCTTCATGAATGGTCTTCCAAGAATTAAAGGTGCATCCACATCTTCCTCCATGTCTATGACAACAAAGTCAACCGGAAAAAAGAATTTGTCCACTTTTACCAACAAATCTAAAGCTACACCGTGCGGGCGAGTAATAGACTTGTCCGCTAATTGCAATGTCATTTTTGTAGACTTTAATTCAATCTCTCCCAATCTCTTCACAATGGATAATGGAATCAAGTTGATACTTGATCCCAAATCAATTAATCTGTTTCCAACATATACATCCCCAATAGTAACGGGCAAAGTTACACGCCCCGAATCACTCTCTTTCTTCGGAATAGTGCGTTGAATTATTGCACTACAACTCGCATCCACCATTATGGTTTCTTGATCCGTGTATCTCTTCTTTTTCGTCAAGATATCCTTCATGAATTTTGCATATTTGGGCATTTGCTCTAATGCTTCGGTAAATGGAATATTTATTTGCAATTGCTTGAAAATATCCATAAACCTAGCATAGTGCTTTGCATCATCCTTTTTAGAAGGAAGGTGAGGATATGGTAAACTTCTCAATGGATAAGTTACTTCCTTCTCTTTTCCCTTTTTCATTTTCTTCTTTTTCTCCTCTACTTTCTCCTTTTCAACTACACCATTTTCCTTTTCATTTTCAACTAACACCTCATTTTCAACTAAATCATCCTCCACATCAACATTATCATGTTTTTCAACTTCATCCTCTTCATCTTTTTCAACTACCTCTTCCTCCACTATTACTTCTTCATCCTTCTCCACTACTTTCTTTTTTCTTTCAACTACTTTCCTTTTCTCATCACAAACTCTACCACTTCTTGTTGTTATGGCTTTGCAATGCTCCTTAGGATTTGTTTGCGTAGTTAGGGAAAATGATGTCGAAGCACTTTGTTCGGAAAGTTGTTTAGCTAGTTGTCCCACTTGTGTCTCCAAATTCTTGATGGACGCCTCCGTGCTCTTTTGATTAGCCATAGAAGTTTGCATAAATTGAGCTAGAGTGTCTTGAATGTTGGAAGATCTCACTTGATTTTGAGGTTGGTTTTGTTGTTGACCTTGATTTTGTTGTTGACTTTGATTTTGATTTTGTGTTTGATATGGATTTTTCCTTCCTTGGTTATTGTTATCTTGCCTCCACCCTCCTTGATAACCTTGATTACCCCTTTGTTGGTAACCTTGGTTTTGATTTTGATAAGGGTAAGGAGCTCGTTGTTGGTACCCTTGGCCTTGGTTGGCCACATAGTTAGCTTCCTCATTCTCCAGAGGACAAAAGTCGGTTTTATGATCTCCTTTGCACAATTCACAACAAGCTATTTGGTGAGCTTGCTTATTTGATGCTCCTTGTAACTCCATGATTTGTTGAGGAGTTTAGCCATTTGTTTTGTCAATTCTTCAACTTGTTTACAAACAATTTGTTTTTCTAAAGTGCTTCGTGACTCGAACCAATTTCTAGAACCCCGTTTTCCTTGTACACCTCCTTGATCATGTTGAGTTTGATGATCATTCCTACCCATCTTCTCAATTATTTGGATTGCTTCATATGGTGTTTTGCCATCAAAGAACCTCCGGTGGCATCTAACAACAATTTGTGTTGAGGTTGGAGACCATTTCGGAAAATATGAATTTGTGTAAGCTCGTCAAAACCGTGGCTCGGACACTTCCTTAGCATAGACTTATATCTTTCCCATGCCCGATTCAAAGGCTCGTTTACTCCTTGCAAAAATACCGAGATAGCCGTCTTAGCCTCCATGAAACGTGATTGAGGGAAAAAGCGTTCAAGAAACTTTTCTTCCAAAACATTCCAATTAGTCATTGTCTCTTGCAATTGATCAAGATACCAATCTTTTGCCTTCCCCACTAGAGAATGAGGGAAAAGCCTTTGGAAATATTGCTCTTCTTGGTCTTCCAGAGCACCGGCCGCTCCCGCGATCTCATAGAACTTAGTAAGGTGGGTGTAAGGATCTTCATGGTCATGGCCATGAAATGGACTTGCATAGAGAAGTTGAAGCAAGCCCGTCTTCATTTCCGCAACCCTTGCATTTGCTTGACGAGCAAATTGGGCATTGTGACGAGGGCTATTGACACACGGCCCCCGTGGTGGTGGTGGTGGTGGTTGTGGTTGATTCTCCGCCATAGTGGTGACTTCTCCAAACACGGGTGGTGTTGAAGAAGTAGATGCTTCTCCTCTTTCTCCTCTTTCTTGCCTTTGCCTAGCTTGTCTTTTTCTTCTTTTAGCACTACTATTAAGTCTTCTAGCCGTCCTTTCAATTTCGGGATCGAAAAGGGTTGGTCGGCGGAATACTTCCATAAACTAATTCACGAAAAATTCTAGCCACACAAAAGAAACAAAGAGATTAGTAGAAAAGTCTTAAAACACACAACTATTGCTATACTAACAACATCAAGCGCCATCCCGACAGCGCCATTTTGTTGTAGGATTTTTCCGTAAACAAGTATTTTTAATTATCGATTCCACAGGGATTGGTGTATGTTATAGTCTTTCAATAGAAAAGTGTATTTTAAGATATTGTAACCAAAGGGTTTGTTATCTACTCTACTAAAACCATGAGTTTCCAAACAATAACTAGATTAATTCTTTCAAAGAGTTATAGTTTGGATTAGAGAGTTTGAGATTGTTTTCAAGTTAAGAAGGCATGTCAAGATTAGTTTCATTGATCTAGTTTCATACATATTCATTTAATCAAGTGATGAACATAATAGATGATTTCTACAAATACATATCCTCTCAATCTTGTAGATTTCCACCAAGATTGTGAATGTTATCATGTTAATCCTTGCATGATTCCTCACTACAACTATTAGCATGATAATCATTAAGTTCAATATTTTGTAAACACTAACACACAAATCTATTCCTAGCATTTGTTTATTAGAGGATGAATATCCTAGGTCACTTTGAAATATTATTTTCCAAGCAAAACTCAAAGCATAAAGATGAAGAACAAAGATATTCAACTATATTAATCATCAACCATGTTCATACACAAATGGATTAATAGAAATACATACTATATAGATCAACTACCTCTAATCTTGACACAAAAAGAGCTTAGCCACTCATTTCCATGGTTGCTTGCTCTCAAGATTGTTGGTAGGAATGATGAAAATCCAAGAATCAAGAAGGAAAAGCTATGGTGTTCTTTCTCTACTTGCCCTAGATTTTTACAAAGATGAAAATATAATCATGGTGAAGTGTTTCTTTCTTCCTTTACAAGCCAAAAAATCAGCTGAAATGATGGGTTGGTGGCTCAAAAGTGAAAGCATGGGTTCTGTCCTTTTTCTGCTTTTTTCGCAGACCGCGCTAAGCCCGGTTACGCGCGCTGAGCGCGATCATGCTGGCACCGCGCTGAGCGCGACCTGTAGCATGCTTCCTTCACCCAAAATTATCTTCAAAAGAATCATCCCTAAAGCTCTTCAAGTGCCCTTGAATCCAAGCTTGGGAGAAGTAGTCAATAAATTCCTACAAATAAGAGTAAAATAAGTTAAATAATATATTTTAAACAAAGACTAAATAAAAACCTAATTAAAACGAAATACTAGAATAAATAATACAAATTAAATAAAAAGACATTGTTAAGGACCACAAAATAATGTACAAAATAACTACAATTTGGTCCTTAACACACAGCATGAGATAATCTTTGAGGCTGGTATCTGCAGCATAGCCATCCTCTATTTTGTATTTTTCTTTTTCAAGATATCTTTCCATCTCCTGCATCTCAGAACAGGGTCTCTCCATGTCCACCATATTGACATCTACATCTTCCCCTTTTTCGTCACCATCTCCCCATCCTGATGGTTTGATATCTTCGATTCGAATCTTCGAACTCTCTGAGGCAGAGTACTTTACCAAGTAATCGAATTTTCCACTGGGTTCCCTTAAGGTATCCCAGACTTTTTTCTGAGGAATGCTACCATCTCCATCTTCCCCTTTTGTATCATCATCTCCCCATCCTGTTGGCTTGACATCTTCGATTGGGATCTTCGAACTCTCTGGAGCAGAATATTTTACCAGATAATCAAACTTCCCACTGGGTTCTCCCAAGGTGTCCCAAATTTCTTTTTGAGGGGATGCTGGTTTCGTGATCTTTACTCTCTCCAATTTTAACCTTAGGCCTTCAGTGGCCTGTGTCAAATTTTGCTTCTGGTCTTCCTGGCCCTCAGTAGCCTGGATCTCTTTCGAAACACCAGATGGCATTGTTTCGTTCGAAGCCTCTAGTTAGTTGTGGATGTCCTCAGTGACTCCATTATTGACTTCGACTAACACCCAGCTTTCACTTTCAGTGCTTTCTTCTTTCAATGTAGTGGCCCCTTGGTCTAATTCCACCATATTGATTTCTCCAATGCACGAAGGCTCGGAGTAGTTGGTGTCTGCAATATCCAGAGGGTCTTCATCCACTTTCATTTTTGGTTTGTCAGCAAACTTTAATCTGCCTTCCTTAATTGCGTTTTGAATCAAATCCCTGAAAAGAAAACACTGTGAGGTTTTGTGGCCTAGAAAACTATGATATTTACAAAACCCTCTTTTATTTCTTTGATCTAAATGAGGTATTTTGACATTTGATGGCACAATTAACTGGCCATCTTTGACAAGCAAATCGAAAATCTCATCACACATTGTCACATCGAAGGTATATACCTTCTTTGGGAATTTATCACTTTTCTCATTTTCAACAATTTCTTTCCCTTTTGTGGGAACTAATAGTTTACAAGAGTAAGGTGGAGCCTGTTTTAATTCAGCGAGATCTATTTCGACCTCTTCGAATTTAAGATAGTCTTCGACTTCCTCAGTTTCGACATAGGAAACTCTTTCTTTCTTATTACTTTTGAAAGCCCTGGCCTTTTCGGCCTTTAGTCTTTCGACTTGTCGAACCCTATCTGCTAACTGAGCCATATCCCTCAGGTATTGTGTGTCTAACTTCTTTCGAATAGAATAGTCTAGGCCACCAGCGGCCATTTCGACTAACTCATGTTCAGGGACTACTGTGAAACATCTAGATTTCAAGAGTCTAAACCTATTTAAGTACTCATCTATGGGTTCAGTAAACTTCCTCTTAACACTTGCTAGTTCCTTTAGACTTATCTTGGATTGTCCCATATAGAATTGTTCATGGAATAACCTCTCGAGAGGGTCCAAGTGTCTATGGATCCCGGAGGCAAAGTGGTAAACCATGTGAAAGCATTCTTAGTGAGGGAACTTGGGAAATATTTAATCCTAAGGTTCTCATTATTTGCTATGTCTCCTGCTTCGGTCAGATATCTGGCTATATGTTCGACCGTTGATTCATTGGTATCTCCAGCAAACTTTGTAAACTTAGGGATCTTGTATCCCCTTGGTAAATCAGTATGCATTACATAATCTGCTATAGGGGAGGCATAATTTGGCCTTCTAATCCCTGTATTAATACCGTTTTGGGCCATAATCCTCTCTATCATGGTGGTTAGGTTATTTTCTGCCAAGATATTGTCATTTCGAACTCTATGGACAACTGCATCAGCATCTTGGTTTTGACCCACCATGACAACTCCTCTAGGTTGTTCTTCTCGAAACACTGGGGCTTCTAATCTTTCGACCCTTGCCCCTGGTTCCATCATTCCCCTTTGTGGTTCCTCTCGAATCACTGGGGCATCTAATCTTTTGACCCTTTCTAGTGGTTCTATCAATCCCCTTTGTGGTTCTTCTCGAATCATTGGGGCATCTACCCTTGGTGCCTTTGCCCCTAAATTAACCCCCTCTCTAACTGGCCTATAAGGTGGATCATCAGCAACTTGTTCGATGATAGGTATGTTCGCTCGAACCAATGCCTGGTTCTGCCTATGCCTCTCTGGCGGAGCGAAGAAATCTGATATTCGACTCATATTATCTGTGTTTTCTCTGTTTGTCACAGTTACATTTTGCACTATTGGGGCAAAGATTTCTTGCATAGTTTGCGCTAACATTCCTATCATATTATGGTTACTATCATCCATTAACTGCCTAAAAGCTATCTGATTTTATGTGGTTAGGATAGGCAATGCACTATAACCTACTGACCCATGGTTATTTGTCATGAATTGATTAGCCCCAGAACCAGACCCTAATTGTGGTGACGTGTTCGAAGTCGAAGTTTGTAAACCTGCCATAAAAGATGTTGGCATCCATAAGGGGAATTTCTGGGTCTATGGCTATCGAAACTGGGTGGTCTAGTCGGTGGTGGGGTAGCGAAATGGGTTTGTACCCCACTTTGTGGGACAGATCCCCCGAGATACCCAGTGGTCCCTGTATTTCCTAGGGTCGAATTTTTTGTTGACATGCCACTTGTTCCGTTCGTGGCCATATTACTAGTCGAAGATGCAACTGACTGTGCATTCGAAGGGATCGCGCTGGACGTTCCCGTCGAAACAGACGCACTAGTGCCTGTTCCATGTGGGGCGTTTTGTTCCCCTTGTTGATTGTTTGGATTAGACATCCTATTATTTCATTTTCTTCTGGGTAAGGGTTGGTTACTATTAGTTATTCTACCACTCCTAAGGTTCATATACCAACGCACTTTGTTTACTCAGAAAGAACTTTTATAATAATTATGTCTTATAATCCTTATTTTATTTTAATTTGTAACGACCAATGAGAGTCTCACCGGGCGTGCCAATTTGTTCACAGTGATTTCTGGTGAAACAACCGCTAGTCTTCCAAACTATCGAATAAGCGTTATAATTGTTATTCAATTCCTCTGGTAACTTGCAGGATCGACTAGATTGATCCTATGGGGTATTGGTCGTTTGGATAGAATTAATAACAAAATAAGTGTTCATGTTTAAGACTTGTATTTAGAGTGTTTATATATATATCCAAAGTATTTCGATCACAATGCTAAATAACTTAATGACATGATCAAGCAAAATAACATAAAACTGATTTGAACAAGTAAACGCATAAAGGTTCGATTTGCAAAGAAATGTATAAGTGCAGGAATACTTAAATGGCTTTTAAATGTAAAAGACTTTTAATGTAAAATCATGAATATAAAAGCATGAAATGTAAAAGACAAAAATGTAAAGACAAGAATGTAAAGATTTTCTGGAAAATAAGAACGTTAATGTAAAGAGTTTCTGAAATGTAAAAGACTTTGAAGTAAAAGAAACATTTAAATGCAAGGAAAAGTTAAATGACTTTGAATGTAAAGAATTTAAAAGACATTGATTCAAAGATAAAGTATAAACTGGAAAGATAAAGATGTTTACTGAATAATAAAAGTTTTGGTGCAATCATACGTACATCATTCGAGCATTCGTTTCCCTAGCCATGTGGTATTTTGAATGTTTATTGAATTTTTGTACAATAGATATGACACACGAAATCCTAACACTAAGACTTCTATTTATACTATTTCGACCATAACGGTCTGACTTATGAGATCTTGCCACGTTCAGAACATGCAGGACATTGTGCGTCTCTAGCTTCCACGCGTCTTCGAACCGTCTCCAGCGCATATATTCTAACTTCCAATTATCCCGCTCGCGTTTGAATTTCAAATGCTCTGGCCACTTTGATTCGAACTCACTTCTCAGACACGATCCTACTACCACTTCGAAGCTTGCTTTACATATATCATCATAATTGCCATTCGAAGCTCCAAGTTTCAGCATGTCCATTCGAAGAGCCAATTCTTTCATTCCGAACTGTGACATTCACTTTGTTCCAACGAACATTGATATCATTCCGTTTCGAGCTCAATGACTCCATTTCGAATCATATATATCAAAATCTTCAGCCAACAGTCACCGAGCGAAGCTGACCGTCATCTGGCGACGGAAGATATTTTGGTCAGATGAGGATGTGGCGTAATGTGAGCCAAGTGTAAAAGAAGGATCGTCGAGCTTTATTTTGTCGGGCGATGCTTGCAGAACAACTTTTTGTATATATTTCCTTTTCACTTCATTTTTGTGTTTTATGGTTTTTAGGATGGATTTTTGTCTCCCAATTCCATCAAGCATATAGTTTTTGATAGATTAACTTAGAAAACAACACTAGGGCTTGCTTATGGATGATTAGAGGTGGATTGTTCTTCGATTGACGTTGACAAACCACTGTATATTTATGGTTTATCTCTTCTCCTCTCTATGTATTTCTCTATTTGTTGGGTTATGTTTGTATATTTACTCTGAACACATGTATATTTGTCGCCTTTGGCGTTTTATAAAGTTTGCTTTACGAATCTGTGTTGGTGATTGTTGTAACACCCGTTTTTAATTAATATTATATTATATTAATACTTTCAAATTACTGATCGATATTTATCTTGCGACGAGAATATTCATATTAATTAGTTTATCTGGCGACGTTGTGTTCGGTTCGGTAAAATATTATTCGGATCCAATATTTAATTCCCCGGAATTATTTTAATTGATTGAATTAATTATATTAATAAATTAGGAGTGTGAGGATTAATTGGGAAGGATTGGGTTTACACCTTAGTTTACTAGTAAGGATATCACAAAACCACTTTCCTCATTTTCTTTCCATCCAAACACTTTCCTTATTTTCTTTCCATTCAACATACCAAAGCCAAACAAGGGCAAGAGGAGGAGCTAGTAAGCAAACATAGTTATAAAACCACATTTCCTCATTTTCTTCCCATTTGGAAAAAGAAGCCAAGAATAGAAACATGGAGGAAAAGAAAAGGGTTTTGAGAAGAAGAGCAAGAGAGCATGAGAGGAGCTTGGGGTTGGGCTTGGTAGCATCACCATGGATCATCTCCAAGCTAGAGGTAAGGGGTTTGATCTTCCTTTCCATATAATTAGGGTTTGATAGATATGTTGTGGATTTAGGAAAAATTGGTATGTTGATTCATGGGGTTTATAGTTTGCCTTTGTTTTGGTGTTTTGTTGTTGTTGTTGAACTTCTCAATTGATGGTAGAAATATGTTTTGATGTTGATGTTGTAATGGAGGTATATATTTTGTGTTGATGATAGAGATGGTGAGTTAGTGATAAGAGATGTTGGGTGGTTGTAGTTTGAATTGGGAGAAAAATTGATAGATTGATTTTATGAGTTTTGTTGGTTGATTGTTGGGTTAGAAGAGTTGGATTTAGAGTATGGTTTGTGGGTATATTAGGTGCTAACTTGTAGAAATTAGAGTATTGAAATGGGAAGGAAAACCATGGTAGAAGAATGAGAAAAACCCAAAAAGATAGAGTTTTCACGCAGGCAAATCAACACGGGCCGTGTTGATTTAACACGGCCGTGTGTCCCACTAGAATGGCAATTTTAGTTAGTGCAGAGCAATCAACACGGGCCGTGTTGCTGCACACGGGCGCCCGTGTTGATGCACTGTCTTGGGCATTTTTGTGTTTTCTGATGGCTTTTCAACACGGGCCGTGTTGATGCACACGGGGACCCGTGTTGATGCTCCTGTAGCCTCCAAAATTCTGATTTTTCGCATTTCCTTTGGGACCCGATTGTGTTCCGATTTTCCG
This sequence comes from Vicia sativa, assembly GCA_021764765.1. Classification (NCBI taxonomy): domain Eukaryota; kingdom Viridiplantae; phylum Streptophyta; class Magnoliopsida; order Fabales; family Fabaceae; genus Vicia; species Vicia sativa. Next base: position 197,109,965 of record CM038793.1, on the reverse strand, counting down.
ATTTCGGTAAATTCGACGACGGAGGAAGTTGCTCCGAATTCAATGAGAATTGATGTGCTAGCTAAGTTTGACATGTAGAACTTAGTGGTGAGGTTAGCTTTTAGAAGTTGTGAGTTTTTGCGAGATGAACCGAAATAGACTTAATTACGGTTTAATTGAATCGGATTTCGTTTTAGGGGATTTAGGACACGTATGGTCAATCCAATTGCGATGTTGATGATTAGGAATAATGGCGATTATTAGGGATGGCTTTTGCGACGATGATATGTGTTTAACTATTTCTCCGTATTTAGAAGTTTGTGAACGAATCGATAATGATGCGGTGTGAATAAACATAATGTTTGCGATGGCCTTTTTAATTAATGAATACTTGATGATTTGCGATGAAATAATATGTGCCTTTGTACATGATGATGTGATGATTATATTGATGTTGTTGATAAATGCTTCCGATTTGTGAATGCATGATTTTGATGATGATGAATTATTAGTGACGTTTTGCATAATGCAAATATGATGCGATGATATATTTATCTTGATGTGGATAAATTATAGCGATGTGGGCTTTATGCCAATTGTGATGAGCGATGATGGTGTGTTTGTGTTTGTGTTGTTTTATTGTCGAGTCTCATACATTGCATAAGCGAAGAGGGCTTTTATGCCAGCGAAGAGGCTTTTATGCCGCGATGATGGCTTTTATGCCGGCGAAGATCGGCTTTATGCCAAGTGTCCCTACTTACGGACAAAGCGATGGGTACCACATGCATAACATAGTCGAGTCTCATGGAGTCCATTATGTCTATTTTGGAGTCTTTTGGTATTGAGTTTTATTTGATGTTTGCGATGATGTTTGGGAAGTTGGGCTTTATGCCACAAGCGATGATGGGCTTTTATGCCAAAAGCGATGATGGGCTTTTATGCCAAAAGCGATGATGGGCTTTTATGCCAAAAACGAAGATGGGCTTTAGCCAATTTTGTGATGATTTGTTTATGTTGCTTATATTATTAGCATGGTTTAATGTTGTTGGTTGATGTTGTTGTTTATGATTGCCGTGTTAATTAGCGATGTATTAGCTTGTGACGATTTCGCGGTGACGGAGGTTTACGTGTTGTTGTGATGATTTGTGCCGATGAGGCTAAGGCGATTAAGTATAGATTATACACTTTAGAATGACGATAAGAGTAAGTGAGGTTTGGATATGTGTTCGAATGCACTTATTAACTTATATCCTTTACAATTCCAAAAATATATATATATATTTTATCATGCCTTTAACTATATGTTTTGGAGTATCTCACCCTTTACTTGTTTCGCCGTTACCTTTATATTGGTAACGTGCAGGTTATGAAGACGGAGTTTATAGCTGCTGTTAGTTGAGTCGGTGTCGCTCTGATACGTAGCACTCGGGGGGAATATTTATGTCTTGTTGTTGTTCTTTAGTTGTTATTCATTTATGTATAGGAATCATACTTTATGAAAATGTGATTGGTAAAGTAAGTTTAATAAAGGAAATGTGTTGATTTCCATGAATCAATTTATGTTTTCCTGCGATGCTATGTATCCGAAATTTACACTTTAAAGTAAACTGTTTTAAAGTGAGTTGTTTTGATGGTGTAACGCCTCAGTATTTAATTTACGAAATTTTAAATTACTCTGATTTTTGTATATAAACTTTGGGTAGAATTGGGGTGTTACAATAGTGGTATCAGAGCAGGTCGGTCTGTCGACCAAGTCATTAGTGTGTTTAACCCTTTTGTATGTGACATGTGTGTGAAACACTGTCGGTACTTGCTTGTTTCAAATTGTTTGTCTGCAGAGACGAGTTTGAAACAAGTGGGGGAGAAGTTTTACTTCTTGGTGGCGCTTGCGGCTTAGGATGGGCCTCAAGCAGTGTTACGCTTTGGTAACTTGAAGTGTAAGTTTGAAGACGCTGTTGTAGTTTGGTAGAGATGGTTTATATCACCATCATGATTGTCGACTGTCTATTGACAAATTGAGGGACTGATCATCCTTAATCTCTTGTTGATAGTAGTCGGGGATTGTGTCGGTTGGGATAGACTTGTCTTGCCAGCTTAATAGTGTATGAAGCGGATGTGTTGGCACACGATGGTGCATGGTTACTTGAGTTGTGAGCGAATTTGGATTTTGATGAGAAACAAGATTTGGCAAGCGAGCTTCTTATTGTGATTCTTCCGAAGCATGTTGTGAAGATGTGAGGGGATTGCCGCAATAGTGCGAAGTGAAGTTTTGATGGATTTAGTTTCCGAATCTAGTTGTAATTCGAAGTATCCTTAAAGGATGTTGCTTCTAGATTAGAGTTGAAAAGTCAACTTGAGGATTAGATTGAGCAGAGTTTGTTTATTCGGACGTGTCGCCGTGGAGTGCGCCAGTTATGTTGTTCAAGGAGATCTAAGGTTGCCCGAGTGGGTGTGTCGGTTGCAGTCAAGGAACGAAGTGGATATTGAGGACAAGTGTCTACTTCCGAGGATTTATATTTGGACGAATCAGTCATTTTGGAGTTTATGTGTTTAGTGAGATTGATGCGAAGTCTGGTTGTCTACGGGTTAGTGTGAGAATGGAAGATGCTTAGATTATGCTTTTCAAGATAGTGTATGGTCATGGCGAGTATTTGCTGATGTCATTAGGGTGACTAATGCGTCAGGTATGATTTTGGGATGTTCGAACAGTACTCTCATGAGTAGTTGTAAGAGTTATTTCGTGTTCATGGATATTAATTGGTTCACATCCAGTCAAGAAGTGTAGCAAGCATCTGAGCGTTACGTTATCAGTAGTGAAGTTACACTGGTGCATGTCGAGTATTCTAAAGATAGGATTTTGAATTGTTAGATGAGAGTGCTTTAAGTAAGCAAGTTAGACGGCGATATTTTGGACAGTTCCACGGAGATTTATTGTGTCTTGTAGAAGACTTTAAGGGGTTAATTCGGAGTTTAGAATTTCTTTTGTTTTGGATGGTTAACTTTGTGAGTTTGATGGAAGATCTTTTTATAAGTTGGTATTGATCGTGAGTATTTTGGACTCGAGATGGTTGAGTCGCTATTTGGACTTCGTAATGAGAAGCGAATTTGTTTGAGCAGGTGAAAAGTTTAGCGAATGCTTCGAATTTGGTCTTGTTTTGTACTAAAGAGCCTTGTGCGGTGTATTGTGATATTTCATTTTGGACTTAAGATGTATTTCGGCATAGAGTTGGACAAGTGTATTGCTACCTTGGAATGATTTGATTCTCTTAAGGAAATTGTCGGACGTGTGAGTTAGAGTTTGAGGCGGTTGTGCTCATTGGAACCTTTTAGGTGCAGATGTTAACGACGAGGAGATTGGAATTGTGGAAGACAATTCAAGTTTGAGTACGATTTATAAGAGACTTTGTCTGGTGTTGAGATAGTATGTTGATGTCGTGGTTAACCCAAGATTATCTGATTTGGGATTATTTATATTGAAGAATGTTGCATGTTTGTTTTGGAACAATTGTTGAGATTAAGTCTAGAAGGTTATTAAGGATTTGTTCACTACTAACATATGGATTTTGTTGTATACTAATAGTCGCGGTGAATTATTAGATTACGACTAAGATAAGTCTTGACGGTAAAGAATTTTGTGACGGGTTGGTAGCCACATATACCTTAAGATGACTGATGTTTTATAAAGGAGGATGTTCTGTTTGTGACTAGAGTCGGTCGTGACGGTGTTTATGATTGAATTCCATAGAAATTGATGTTATGGTTCTAAGTCCGACCTGAGTTGTAAGTCAGGAGTATGAGATGACGTTGATGGGTTGAGTTCTTGATAAAGTGTTTTGGTCTAAGTTACCACTTTGAAGGATTGAGAATTACGAAGGTGGTTCGAATAAGAAACCCGTGTATTGATCGTTGCGACGGTGCGAGAATGGTGATTACTTATATAGTTTGAGAATTGAATTGTTATAAGGGACGACTTCGTTGAAGTCAAGTGTATACGTCGAAGTTTCACAAGTGTATATTTGGACAATATTTGAAAAGGTCAAACTATGTCGTGTATTTAGAGGACCAATGAACGTTGATCAATCGGGAATGAAAGAGTGATTCTTCGAGTTGATGAAGCTGATATTGCGAGGTGTCTTGATGGGTGTACGCTTTGAACGTACCCATTCTGAGTAATTGTGAAGTTGAGGATTAACCAAGTTGTTTTATGGTTGGAATCTTATGCATAAAAGTGACGCAGCATGGTTTAGATAGCAAGCATTGTATCGATTAGCGAGTAAGCGAGGTTGTTGGAATTGGGCTAGTGAGTTATAGTCGCAAGTCGTCTGTTTAAGCCCTAGAGTGGGTGTTGTATCACAGTTCTGTTGTGTTTGTGTAGCACGCATGGTTTTACCCTAGTTTGACTGTTCCAGTTTTGGTTTGTATAACCATTTTGTTGTTTTCGTTTTAGCGATGGTGACGGTTTTGTGTTGTAGGACTTTATGTTCCTATCTTTGGTGACTCGTTTCCGAGGTGTCGGTTCGAGTTTGTGGCTAATTCTATGGTTGAGACGTTAGGATAGTATCGGTCTTGTTGTTTGGTTCTCGAGTGAACCAGTGTGTTTACGGCTTGTTTAGTTGTTGGGTGTTTGTTGGTTGTCGAGTGCATTGTATGGGCTTTGCATCTCGGCATGGTTGTTCTTGTTTGAACGTTGTGGTTAGGGAGATGCCCTTGTGTTTGGTGTATTTTATATACTGTTTAATTGATGCGAGAATTGAGTGGACGGATGCGTAGGCATGTCCCGTATTGTTTGTTTTGGTTGAAATTTTCGAGGACGAAAAGTTTATAAGTGGGGGAGAGTTGTAACACCCGTTTTTAATTAATATTATATTATATTAATAATTTCAAATTACTGATCGATATTTATCTTGCGACGAGAATATTCATATTAATTAGTTTATCTGGCGACGTTGTGTTCGGTTCGGTAAAATATTATTCGGATCCGATATTTAATTCCCCGGAATTATTTTAATTGATTGAATTAATTATATTAATAAATTAGGAGTGTGAGGATTAATTGGGAAGGATTGGGTTTACACCTTAGTTTACTAGTAAGGATATCACAAAACCACTTTCCTCATTTTCTTTCCATCCAAACACTTTCCTTATTTTCTTTCCATTCAACATACCAAAGCCAAACAAGGGCAAGAGGAGGAGCTAGTAAGCAAACATAGTTATAAAACCACATTTCCTCATTTTCTTCCCATTTGGAAAAAGAAGCCAAGAATAGAAACATGGAGGAAAAGAAAAGGGTTTTGAGAAGAAGAGCAAGAGAGCATGAGAGGAGCTTGGGGTTGGGCTTGGTAGCATCACCATGGATCATCTCCAAGCTAGAGGTAAGGGGTTTGATCTTCCTTTCCATATAATTAGGGTTTGATAGATATGTTGTGGATTTAGGAAAAATTGGTATGTTGATTCATGGGGTTTATAGTTTGCCTTTGTTTTGGTGTTTTGTTGTTGTTGTTGAACTTCTCAATTGATGGTAGAAATATGTTTTGATGTTGATGTTGTAATGGAGGTATATATTTTGTGTTGATGATAGAGATGGTGAGTTAGTGATAAGAGATGTTGGGTGGTTGTAGTTTGAATTGGGAGAAAAATTGATAGATTGATTTTATGAGTTTTGTTGGTTGATTGTTGGGTTAGAAGAGTTGGATTTAGAGTATGGTTTGTGGGTATATTAGGTGCTAACTTGTAGAAATTAGAGTATTGAAATGGGAAGGAAAACCATGGTAGAAGAATGAGAAAAACCCAAAAAGATAGAGTTTTCACGCAGGCAAATCAACACGGGCCGTGTTGATTTAACACGGCCGTGTTTCCCACTAGAATGGCAATTTTAGTTAGTGCAGAGCAATCAACACGGGCCGTGTTGCTGCACACGGGCGCCCGTGTTGATGCACTGTCTTGGGCATTTTTGTGTTTTCTGATGGCTTTTCAACACGGGCCGTGTTGATGCACACGGGGACCCGTGTTGATGCTCCTGTAGCCTCCAAAATTCTGATTTTTCGCATTTCCTTTGGGACCCGATTGTGTTCCGATTTTCCGATTTCGGTAAATTCGACGACGGAGGAAGTTGCTCCGAATTCAATGAGAATTGATGTGCTAGCTAAGTTTGACATGTAGAACTTAGTGGTGAGGTTAGCTTTTAGAAGTTGTGAGTTTTTGCGAGATGAACCGAAATAGACTTAATTACGGTTTAATTGAATCGGATTTCGTTTTAGGGGATTTAAGACACGTATGGTCAATCCAATTGCGATGTTGATGATTAGGAATAATGGCGATTATTAGGGATGGCTTTTGCGACGATGATATGTGTTTAACTATTTCTCCGTATTTAGAAGTTTGTGAACGAATCGATAATGATGCGGTGTGAATAAACATAATGTTTGCGATGGCCTTTTTAATTAATGAATACTTGATGATTTGCGATGAAATAATATGTGTCTTTGTACATGATGATGTGATGATTATATTGATGTTGTTGATAAATGCTTCCGATTTGTGAATGCATGATTTTGATGATGATGAATTATTAGTGACGTTTTGCATAATGCAAATATGATGCGATGATATATTTATCTTGATGTGGATAAATTATAGCGATGTGGGCTTTATGCCAATTGTGATGAGCGATGATGGTGTGTTTGTGTTTGTGTTGTTTTATTGTCGAGTCTCATACATTGCATAAGCGAAGAGGGCTTTTATGCCAAGCGAAGAGGCTTTTATGCCAAGCGATGATGGCTTTTATGCCGAGCGAAGATCGGCTTTATGCCAAGTGTCCCTACTTACGGACAAAGCGATGGGTACCACATGCATAACATAGTCGAGTCTCATGGAGTCCATTATGTCTATTTTGGAGTCTTTTGGTATTGAGTTTTATTTGATGTTTGCGATGATGTTTGCGATGATGTTTGGGAAGTTGGGCTTTATGCCACAAGCGATGATGGGATTTTATGCCAAAAGCGATGATGGGCTTTTATGCCAAAAACGAAGATGGGCTTTAGCCAATTTTGTGATGATTTGTTTATGTTGCTTATATTATTAGCATGGTTTAATGTTGTTGGTTGATGTTGTTGTTTATGATTGTCGTGTTAATTAGCGATGTATTAGCTTGTGACGATTTCGCGGTGACGGAGGTTTACGTGTTGTTGTGATGATTTGTGCCGATGAGGCTAAGGCGATTAAGTATAGATTATACACTTTAGAATGACGATAAAAGTAAGTGAGGTTTGGATATGTGTTCGAATGCACTTATTAACTTATATCCTTTACAATTCCAAAAATATATATATATATATATATTTTATCATGCCTTTAACTATATGTTTTGGAGTATCTCACTCTTTACTTGTTTCGCCGTTACCTTTATATTGGTAACGTGCAGGTTATGAAGACGGAGTTTATAGCTGTTGTTAGTTGAGTCGATGTCGCTCTGATACGTAGCACTCGGGGGGAATATTTATGTCTTGTTGTTGTTCTTTAGTTGTTATTCATTTATGTATAGGAATCATACTTTATGAAAATGTGATTGGTGAAGTAAGTTTAATAAAGGAAATGTGTTGATTTCCATGAATCAATTTATGTTTTCCTGCGATGCTATGTATCCGAAATTTACACTTTAAAGTAAACTGTTTTAAAGTGAGTTGTTTTGATGGTGTAACGCCTCAGTATTTAATTTACGAAATTTCAAATTACTCTGATTTTTGTATATAAACTTTGGGTAGAATTGGGGTGTTACAATAGTGGTATCTGATCTTTGCTAGACATATATTGCTTAGATTCTTACCTAGGATGATTATTTGTTAGTTTCTGAATGTTAGGAATGAGTTTAGAGATGACATCCACTTAGGGTATCTGATCTTAATGCCTCTGTGTTAGGAGTGTCGGGCTAGTCATAGTCTATGCGAGTGATGCGGTTGAATCCTCAATTTGGGTTAGAAATAGCTTGGGTTGTGAGAGGTATGTGATGACACGGATGAGTATCATAGACTGGGTATAATTGGACGGTAGATTTAACTCTGTGACGAGTAGTGTGCATTCATGTACTTTTTGTCTTTTCTTTACAACCAATTTATTCTCAAACTCATTAACGATAGAATTGTCGAACGACGAATCAATAGTCAATCTTTGTGGACATGATACGATATAACTTAATCGATATATATCACCCGATAAAAATAATATTTTATTTTTTGTTTGTCAACTATACCAGCATTCGAACACTATCATTAATAAAGTGATACTATCATTAATAAAAAATTTAACATGGTTCCAATAAATACACGTCCAACAACAATTATAAAATAATTTTCTATGATTCTATCTATTGTTAAGAGTGTTAGAAACAAGGTTTTTTGAGAATGTTGTTATTGGATCGTGTGAATGGCGTGAAGAACAGACAGTAAGTATTACAGCGAATCAAAGCACATCAACAGTATCAGTCCTTCCTATTCGCGCGCTTCATTCCTCTTTCAAAATCTCACTTCCATCCAACGGTTAAGATCCAGTCTTCCTCAACTTCCTCCAACTATATAACCACCCTACCCTACATTCCCTTCTTCCTCGCTCCCATTCCCATCTCACAAATCATCACTTTCTTCTTCTTTCTCCCCTTCCTAATCACACAACAATGGAGAAGGAAAGAGAGACTCAGGTTTACATGGCCAAGCTCTCCGAACAGGCCGAACGATACGAAGGTAATCAATTTTTGTTGATTCTGTATGCAGATCATCGCAAAACATTTTTATTTTAATTTTAAAACCGATTCTATCTCGTAACTCAGAAATGGTTGAGTGCATGAAGACGGTAGCAAAGCTTGATGTTGAGTTAACTGTGGAAGAGAGGAACCTTCTCTCGGTGGGATATAAAAACGTCATTGGTGCACGTAGAGCATCATGGCGTATTATGTCTTCGATTGAACAAAAAGAAGAGTCTAAGGGAAATGAGAACAATGTGAAACTGATCAAGAGTTATTGCCAAAAGGTTGAGGAAGAACTGTCTAAAATTTGCAGTGACATTCTCACCATTATTGACCAACATCTGATTCCTTCTTCCACCACGGGAGAAGCTACCGTTTTCTACTATAAGATGTGAGTTCTTGAATGCGGTTTATGTAGTGTCATATTCTTGGTGGTTCTCTTTTCGATTTTCATAAGCTTCTTTGATTAGGAAAGGTGACTATTATCGATATCTTGCTGAGTTCAAATCCGATCAAGATAGGAAGGAGGCTGCTGAGCATTCGCTGAAGGCTTATGAGGTTGGTATATATATATGGTATATGATATTTCTCTCATGATGTTTTAATGTTGAAAAATATTTATATAATTGTTAGGCTGCTTCAGCCACTGCAAGCACAGATCTTCCATCAACACATCCAATCCGTCTTGGTCTTGCATTGAATTTCTCGGTCTTCTACTATGAGATAATGAACTCTCCTGAAAGGCAAGTTACTTATACTCTTTATAGACATTTAGGTTCAAATGTGCTATCTTTGGTTGTGTGTTTCACTCATGTGTATACTGAAACATATATTCAGGGCCTGTCATTTGGCTAAACAAGCTTTCGATGAGGCAATTGCGGATTTAGATACTTTGAGTGAAGAGTCATACAAGGACAGTACTTTGATCATGCAGTTGTTGAGAGACAACCTTACTCTATGGACCTCCGATTTACCTGAGGATGGAGGTAACATCATGATTCCACCTTGCTAAAGTGCTCAAAATTTATGTAGCGTGATATAGAATCCACCAAAGTTGAGTTAAGTAACTATATATTGTTGTGTTCGAATAATGAATGCTCTTATGCAGGTGATGAATTCAAATCAGAAGATGCCAAACTCGTTGAACCTGAGGTAAGTGTATGATTCATAATTAGATTATCACTAATTTTATTTCTATTTATGATATTTATTTTATTTTCATGTGTATTTGTATTCACAGCACTAATATAGCAAGTTGATCTTGGACGCACCAAATGGCCCAACAGCTGCAAAGAGAGCATTTTTCAGCTTATTTTTAAGTTCATTTCGAACCGTACTTCATAGTTAATGGGTTCACCTTACATGCAACAAATGCTATATAGTTCGATATGTGGCTCTTCTCTTTTATAATTATTGATTTTTTTCCTATTGTTTTGATATATTTCAAATTAAGTAGTCATTTGAAGTAATGAGTGGTAATTTATAAATACTTAAATGTATCTCTTTTCTTTGTTGATTAATTTGAAAGATTTATTCAAATTGTTTTGGACATAAAACATGGTGGCGTCTAAAATGAACCATTAACATGGGCGGATGCATACATAGGCATGGTGTGGCTATAACCACACCAGAATATTTGATTTTTATATACCACCATCATTTTGGTAATAAAATTATTTAAGTGCAGCATACATGTATATATCACTCCATATGAATTCTACAACTAGTTCTGTGGCAGCATAATTGAACTACATTCATAACCACCAGAATAATTATTAGATTGAATTAAAAATTAAAATCAGCCTTAATTACTAACAAATATAAATCATATTTAATTATATAAAAAACCACAGCATTATCAATTTTTTGTTTGATAATAATATTTTATATTAATGGTTCATGTTAAAAAAAAATTTATGTAACAATTTCTTATGTTATATATTTTATGTAAACAATTTAAAATAAAAATATCATTGGCAAGACCTGAAATTATTATCTGTTTAAAAATTTAATTTAAACTTTATTAATTTACTTATAATTTTAAATAAGTTCAACTTCATATTGTTGGCTGAAGATTTTGATATCTATGATTCGAATAGGAGTCACTGAGCTCGAAATGAAATGATGTTAGTATTCAAAGGGATGAGGCAAATGCCATGATTTGAAATGAAAGAATCAGCTCTTCGATCAAATATATTGAAACTAGGAGTTTCGAGTAGCGAATATGATGATATATGTAGAAGGAGCTTCGAAGTGATAGTAGCGTGGAGTTGAGCAGTGAGTTCGAGTCGAAAGACAGTTCAGATATTTGAAATTCAAACGTGAGAGGGATAAATGGAAGTTAGAAAATGTGCGCTGGAAAACGGTTCGAAGACGTGGAGGCTAGAGAGGCATAGTATTCTGCATGTCCGAAACGTGGCAAGCTCTCATAAGTCAGTCCGTTATGGTTAGAATAGTATAAATAGAAGTCTTAGTGTTAGGATTTCGTGTGTCATATCTATTGTACTAAAATTCAGGTAACATTCAAAATACCACATGGATAGGGAAACGAATGCACGAATGATGTACGTATGATTGCACCACTTTTTATCTTTCAGTAATGTATCTTTACTTTTCCAGTTTACCTTTATCTTACATCAATGTCATTTAAAATCTTTTACGTTTAAAGTCATTTAACTTTCTTTGCATTTACACGCTTTTCTTTCATTTCGAAACTCTTTACTTTTCTGAAACAGTTACTTTAATGTTCTTATTTTCCAGAAAACTTTTATATACTTGCTTTTAAATACTTGCCTTTTCGTTTCATGCTTTATTTTGAAAGTCTTTTACATTCAAGAAACCCTTTAAACATTCCTGCATTTTATATACTTTCTTGCAATTCGAAGTCTTTATATCATACTTGTTCGAATTAGTTTTATATTGTTTTACTTAATTTCGTTATCAACTTATTGGACATCATAACCAAACACACTTGAGATATAGATATAAAATATTCAGAAGCGAGTCTTGAATATGAACCATCATTTTAAACTTACGCCAATGACTAATAACCCCATAGGATCAATCTAGTCGATCCTGCAAGTTACCAAAGGGATTAAACAACAATCATAACGCTTGTTTGATAGTTTGGAGGACTAGCAGTTGTTTCACCAGAAATCACTGTGAACAAATTGGCACGCCCAGTGGGACAGAGATTGGTTGTTGCTAATTAAAGTTAACATACTTAATTTAATGTTAAAAGGTTCTTTCTGAGTAAACAAAGTTCATTAGTATATGAACCTTAGGAGTGGTAGAATAACTAATAGTAACCAACCCTTACCCAGAAGAAATCAAAGTAATAGGATGTCAGATCCAAATAACCCACAAGGGGAACAAAATGCCCCACATGGAACAGGCACTAATGCATCTGTTTCGACAGGGACGTCCAGCGCGATCCCTTCGAAAGCACAATCTATTGCATCTTCTACTAACAGTATGGCCGCAAATGGAACAAGTGGCATGTCAACAAATAGTTCGATCCTAGGTAGTACAGGAACCACTAGGTATCCTGGGGGATTCATCCCACCGTCAGGGGCACAAACCCATTTCGCTACCCCACCACCAACTAGACCATTTAGTTTCGACAGTACTAGACCCAGAAATTCCCAGTATGGAATGCCAACATCCTTTATGGCAGGATTACAAACTTCGACGTCGAAGGCGTCACCACACTTAGGGTCAGGTTCTAGGGCTAATCAATTTATGACAAATAACCAAGGGTCAGTAGGTTATGGTACGCTGCCCATCTTAACCACAGAAAATCAAATGGCTTTTAGGCAGTTAATGGATGATAGTAACCATAACATGATAGGAGTATTAGCACAAACTATGCAAGAAATCTTTGCCCCAATAGTTCAAAACGTTACTGTGACAAACAGAGAGAACGCTGACAATATGAGTCGAATAGCAGATTTCTTCGCTCCACCTGAAAGGCGTAGGCAGAACCAGGCATTGGTTCGAGCGAACGCACCTATCATAGAACAGGTTGCTGATGACCCACCTTATAGGCCAGCCAGAGAGGGAGTTAACCTGGGGGCAAGAGCGCAAAGGGTAGATATCCCAGTGATTCGAGAAGAACCACAAAGGGGATTGATAGAACCACCAGCAAGGATTGAAAGATTTGAGGCCCCAGTGATTCGAGAAGAACCCCAAAGAGGAATCATAGAACCAGGGGCAAGGGTCGAAAGACTAGAAGTCCCAGCGTTTCGAGAGGAACAACCCAGAAGAGTCGTCATGGTAGGTCGAAACCAAGATGCTGATGTGGTTGTCCATGGAATTCGAAATGACAACATCCTGGCGGAAAATAACCTAACCACCATGATAGAAAGGATCATGGCCCAAAACGGTGTTAATACAGGAATTAGAAGGCCAAATTACGCTTCCCCCATAGCAGACTATGTAATCCATACTGATTTGCCTAGAGGATACAAGATCCCTAAATTTACAAAGTTTGCTGGAGATACCAATGAATCAATGGTCGAACACATAGCTAGGTATTTAACTGAGGCAGGAGACTTAGCAAATAACGAGAACCTTAGGATTAAATATTTCCCAAGTTCCCTTACAAAAAATGCTTTCACATGGTTCACTACTTTGCCCCCTGGATCCATAGATACCTGGACCCTCTTAGAAAGGTTGTTTCATGAACAGTTCTATATGGGACAATCCAAGATAAGTCTAAAAGAATTAGCAAGTGTTAAGAGGAAGTTTCGAACCTATAGATGAATACTTAAATAGGTTCAGACTCTTGAAATCTAGATGTATCACAAGAGTCCCCGAACATGAGTTAGTCGAAATGGCGGTGGCCGGACTATTCTATTCGAAAGAAATTAGACACACATACACGAGGATATGGCTCGGTTAGCAGATAGGGTTCGACAAGTCGAAAGGCTAAAGGCCGAGAAGGCCAGGGCTTCTAAGAGTAATAAAAAGGAAAGAGTCTCCTATGTCGAAATGGAGGAAGGTGAAGACTACCCCGAATTCGAGGAGATCGAAATAGATCTCGCTGAGTTGAAACAGGCTCCACCTTACGCTTGTAAACTCCTAGTCCCTACAAAAGGGAAAGAAATTGTTGAAAATGAAAAAAATGATAAGTTTCCAAAGAAGGTGTATACCTTCGATATAACGAAATGTGATGAAATTTTCGACTTACTAGTCAAAGATGGCCAATTAATTGTGCCACCAAATGTCAAAATGCCTCCGTTAGATCAAAGAAAGAAAAGAGGATTTTGTAAATATCATAGTTTCCTAGGCCACAAAACCTCACAGTGTTTTCTTTTCAGGGACTTGATTCAAAATGCAATTAAAGAAGGCAGACTAAAGTTTGCTGATAAACCAAAGATGAAGGTGGACGAAGACCCTTTGGATATTGCAGACACCAACTACTCCGAGCCTTCGAGCATGGGAGACATCAATATGGTGGAAGCAGACCAAGGGGCCACTACCTTGAAAGAGGAAAGCACTGAGAGTGAGAGTTGGGTGTTGGTCGAAGTCAACAATGGAGTCACTGAAGACGTCCACGAACGACAGGAGCTTTCGGTCGAACCAACTCCAGCTGTTGTTTCAGAAGGAATCCAAACGAGGGTCGAAAGCCGAAATAGAAATTGACACAGAATCAAGGCCCGAGGCTCAAACCGAAAAGGTTCAGACACAAAAAAGAAATGAGATACCTTGGGTGAACCCAGTGGGAAGTTCGACTATCTGGTAAAATATTCTGCCCCAGATAGTTCGAAAGTCCGAATCGAAGACATCAAACCATCAGGATGGGGAGATGATGGTACAGAAGGGGAAGATAAAGATGGTAACGTTCCTCAAAGAGACACAGGACACCTTAGGGGGCCAAAATTTGATTATATGGTAAAATACGCTCCAGAGTTCAAAGGTTCGGATCGAAGACATCAAACCATCGGGATGGGAGATGATGAATGTCAATATGGTGGACATGGAGAGACCCTATTCTGAGATGCAGGAAGTTGAAAGATACCTTGAAAAAGAGAAATACAAAATGGAAGATGGTTATGTCAGATACTAGCCTAAAACAATATCTCATGTGTACCACAAGGAAATGAATGATGCTTTGTCTAAGATGCACATCATATGCAATGAGAGGATTGCCATGGAGTTCGAACGGAAGCAAAGGGCTCGAACTGGAGTAAATTGGCGCCAAGATAACCAATTGTTCAAATGTTATCCTAGAGCTGGTGAGAGTTTGTTGGAATTTTTAGTGCGCTGTCACAAAGGGGCAACAAAGTGCTTGATTTGCCCAAGATGTTCAGCAGCATATGACCAGAACATGGCTGGAGCATTCGAAACGATTCCCTTCACCCCATGCTGGAATCATAAGGAAATTGGTCAAATGAGTCAAGATTTCGATGGTAGTCACGCCAGCCCCGGTGCCATCCAAACGGTGAAAGAAAATAAATAGCAACCATCAAAACCAAGTCAAAACCAACAAAGGAAAGATAGCAACAATGCACGTCATGCCATGGTATACCGAGACACAACAACAAGAGGGAGGAAATAAGGAAATTATAAAGGTAAAACCCCATGTCAAGATCCCAATGGCGAAGGCAATCGAAAAAAGAGAGGGAAGGTTTAGCGAAACAAGCAGCTTTAACCAACAAAAAGCGTCAACAACAACAACCAACAACTAAAAAACAAACCTCCGGTTAGCGGGCTTTTTTCGAAACAAAACCGATGAATCAAAAGAATACACTTCGAGTCCGTAAGACGACGAGGATATCTTGACAGATAACTTCGAATCGAAGGAGAATCCTCATTAAATCTAAATTGCAATGTGGTATCTCTACCATCCGAATTTGGCCAGAGACCAAATCGAAGAAGAAAAGACACAATTGATCGATGAAACACGCACCATTATTATGTAACGGATAATGGCGCGAAGAGCGTAACGCATTCTTCGAACAACCGACCCACAATGAAGAATCATCTAAAGCCACTGCTTCATTCGAGCAAAGGTGGAGCCCATCTTAGTAAGGAGACGCGCAATCGATGCCCAAATTCATGCCGAAAAAGTTAGCATTCAAGACGGTGATGTTAGACCTCATAACATGGTTTTATCCAACTATGAAGGGAAGGTAGGACAAACATTGGGGTAGTACAAGTGGAGTTAACTGTCGGATCAAACTGCAGACCACTATGTTCATGGTGATCAAGCCAAAGCAAATTATAACTTGCTATTGGGAAGAGAGTGGATTCATGGCGTGGGGCAGTCCCCGTCGATGAACCGTAGGTTAGTCTGTGGAGAGAATGGGATAGTAGAGAACATCGAAAACCGGCTACTTCATGACAACAACAATCTAGTTAACAAGAGGAATTATGACAAGTATCCGCCGGAATAGCTCCTACCCCAAGTGACGAATGAAACAAGAGATGTACATTACTACATGACCCTTCGCCATGATGGCATGTATTGGGACAGGAAAATAATTAAAGGCGAAGGCACTTCACAAAGACGGCCACCAGGCTGGGAATCTGAAGACCCTGATCATGACTGAGTCCTCTTTCTTTGAAAGGATTTCGGCCTATATGGCTGAGAACGAATTGAAAGCGGCTTCGGAGGCTGCAATAGAACAGACAGTTGAAATAAACGAACTCGAAGGGAATGGTCCGAGAGATACACCCTATGACGAGAACGAAATGGATCAAAGGCTTGATGCCATTTATGATACAGAACCCTTGGGCTTCGAGAAGGATCCAACAAACTCAAGTGCTAAGATGTTGGCACATGACCCACTTGAAGAAGTGGATTTAGGGGATATCAACACAAAAAGAATCACCTATATAAGCGCGAAACTCAGCCCAAGCCTCAAACAAAAGGTGATCGAAGTCCTCAAACAGAACAAAGATTGCTTTGCATGGGACTATGACGAAATGCCTGGTTTAAAAAGAGAGTTAGTGGAGCATAGACTTCCAATTAAGGATGGCAAGAAGCCCATCAAGCAGACTCGGAGGAGCGCGCGATGCTCACGAAGATCAAAGCAGAGGAGGTGCTACAAAATTCATCGTAACCACAAGGTATGTCGAATGGTTAGCAAATATAGTACCTGTTATTATAAAAAATGGTTCATTAAGAATATGCATAATCTTTAGGGATCTAAATACTGCAACCCCCAAAGATCAATATTCTATGCCTGTGGCGGAAATGTTAATAGATTCTGCTGCAGGATTCGAATACCTAAGTATGCTAGATGGATACTCTGGTTATAATCAAATTTTCATTGCTGAAGAAGATGTTGCTAAGACAGATTTCGCCCAGGAGCCTTAGGCACCTATGAATGGGTAGTGATGCCTTTTGGTTTAAAAAACGCTGGGGCAACTTACCAAAGAGCAATGAACTCCATATTTCATGATTTCATTGAGACGTTTATGCAGGTGTACATTGATGATATAGTCATCAAGTCTATATCTGCAGAAAAACATCTGCATCATTTGAGCCAATCATTCGAAAGGATGAGAAAACATGGCTTAAAAATGAACCCCCTTAAATGTGCATTTTTTGTGCAGGCAGGAGATTTTCTGGGCTTTGTGGTTCATAAAAAAGGAATTGAAATTAACCAGAACAAGACCAAAGCCATCATGGAGACTAAAGCCCCCACATCGAAAAAGGAGTTATAGTATCTGCTAGGGAAGATTAATTTTCTCAGAAGATTCATTTCGAACCTAAGTGGGAAGACACAGGCTTTCTCTCCACTGCTTCGTTTAAAGCAAGGCCAAGCCTTCGAAGCACAGAGGAGGCCTTTGACAAGATTAAAAGATATCTATCTCAACCTCCTATCTTGTCTCCACCTTCATGGGGAAAACCCATGAGATTGTATATATCTGCGTCTGAACTTACTATAGGTAGTATGTTAGTACAGGAAGACAGTAGTGGCATCGAAAGAGCTATATATTACTTAAGTAGGGTGTTGAATGATGCAGAAACTAGATATAGTAATATAGAAAAGTTGTGTCTGTGTTTATACTTTTCTTGTATGAAACTCAAGTATTATATAAAACCTGTTGATGTTTATGTTTCATCTCATTTCGATGTTATTAAACACATGCTTTCCAAGCCAATAATGCATAGCAGAATTGGTAAATGGGCGTTGCCTTGATGAATATGCTTTGACATTTATGCCTTTAAGAGCAGTGAAAGGCCAAGTAGTTTCTGATTTCATTGTGGACCATTCATTGGTCGAACAGCCTGTCATGGGTTATGTCGAAATGAAACCTTGGACGCTATACTTTGATGGTTCGACCCATAGAGAGGGCAGTGGTGTTGGATTTCTCATAATTTCTCCTGAAGGAATTCCAACAAAATTCAAGTATAAATTAGACGGTCCTCGTTGCTCGAACAACGAAGCTGAATACGAAGCGCTCATTGTTGGACTTGAAGCTTTGTTGGAATTGGGGGCAACTAGAGTCGAAATCAAAGGTGATTCAGATTTAGTGGTCAAGCAGATAAGGAAGGAATATAAATGCATAAAAGAAAATCTGATGACATACTTTGTCATAGTTAATAGGCTACTCAAAAAATTCGAATACATGGATATTCAGCACATACCAAGAATAGAAAATCAAGAAGCAAATGACCTAGCACAATTGGCTTCAGGATATAAAGTTTCTGCCAAAAACTTTGAGGACTTGATCGAAATAAGAGGAAGAGTCATGGCTACTAGACTTACACCATCAGATCTAGAGAATATCAAAATAAGTTATGGTGATAAAGATAGGTTCGAAGTATTAGCCATAGACACTTTAACAGATACAGATTGGCGAAATCCATTAATAAGGTATTTAGAAAACCCAACATTGAATGTAGATAGAAAAGTAAAATATAGAGCGTTGTCATATGTCCTTATGGGAAATGAATTGTTCAAGAAGACCCAAGAAGGTGTGTTACTAAAATGCTTAGGAGAAAGTGAGGCATATCTAGCACTATCAGAGGTCCACAATGGGGTATGTGGAGCACATCAAGCGGGTCATAAAATGAAGTGGTTGCTATTTCGATATGGTATGTATTGGCCCAATATGCTCAAAGATTGTATAGATTTTGCTAAAGGATGTGAAGAATGCCAGAAACATGCAGGGATCCAACATGCTCCTGCAAGTGAGTTACATTCGATCATTAAGCCATGGCCCTTCAGAGGATGGGCATTAGATTTAATAGGAGAAATCAATCCTGCTTCATCTAAAGGTCGAAATATATCCCGGTAGGAATAGACTATTTCACTAAATGGATCAAGCAATACCATTGGTAGTAGAGAACTATCATCGAATTCATACAAAAACAGTTATCTATAGGTTTGGGTTGCGAGAGCATAACCACGCACCAAGGATCGGTGTTTACCGGTAAAAGATGCAAGAATTTGGCCAAGAAATGGGGTTCAAGCTAACAACACCATATTATGCTCGTGCAAATGGTCGTCAAGCAACCAACAAAGTAATAATAGGTCTAATCAAAAACATGTTGGTAAAAACCAAGACGTTGGCATAAGACTTTAGATCAAATACTATGGGCATGTAGAACATCTCCCAAAGAGGCTACTAATACCACACATTTCCAATTAACATTTGGTCATGATGCGCCTTACCAAGAGAAATTCATCTACAATCGCTCAATTCAAAGGCAAAATGAAATCTCATCTTCTTTATATTGGGAAATGATGATGAATGAGTTGGTCGAACTAGATGAAGTTAGATTGCATGCATTAGAAGTCCTGATGAGGCAAAAGAGAGAGATATAACAAAAGGGTGAAAGGTAAAACATTCAAGATTAATGATTTAGTGTGGAAAGTTATATTGCCCATGGACAAGAAAAATAAAGCATTAGGTAAATGGTCACCTCATTGGGAAGGACCTTTTGAATAGTGAAAACATTTTCAAACAATGCGTATGAAATTGAAGAGTTGGCGATGACAAACGAATCCTAAAGGTTAATGGAAGTATTTAAAGAAATATAAACCACGCGGAGGAGATTCAATATTAGCAACATAATTATAAACATATAACTAGATGCCAAAATGGTGAATGGTGAGATTAATTGCCAAAATGGCAATCAAGTGTTACAAATAAACATTCAACTAAAATACAAGATTGCTTTAAATAAACAAGTTCGAAGTGGGTGTTGTTCCTGATCGATATTCTTGAAAGATTCATTGTTGAAAGATCTTTCCTAGCAACTTCTTTCCTTCTCTAAGCCCTTTATTCAAGCTCAAATCGAGTACCAAAAGTAACTCACCAATTTGTTGCTGCCGAGCTTCCTTAATTTTATCAAGTTCCCGGATCCGCTTCTCCCATTGAAGAATGGATTGAGATCAAGATCATAGTCAACTTTGGCTTGCTTGATGTGCATGGCGTGATCTTCAACCTCCTTAGTGAGCTTCGAGGCGTGTTCATAAGCATTTATTGCACTTTGTTTTCTTGGACTTTATTGCCGCAGATTCATTTTGAAGAAGGCATCCATTCGTTATCAATCGTGATGAAGTTCAAACAAAATGGTGCCGACTTCCGAAACATGTGGCGAGATTGACTTGATTGATAAGTCCCTTCATCACGGCAGCAGACTATCTTTTCTCGAGTATTTCAATAAATCCACATCAAGTATGGTTTTGAATCTTGTGAAGAAGTATGACTCTATCATCGGTCTTCCGGTCGAACCAAAGATTAGCCTTAGGAGAGGAGTGTTTCTCGAGCTAGTTTAGCCTTCATGTACCCAAGAGGGTCATTCGTTTCAAGAGGTCTAACTCTCTTCTGCTTGGCATTTCAAAGACTCGAGTTCCATATGCAATGGAGTGACATCCACAACATCCATTGGTTCATTAGTAGGAACATTATTGCCTTCATTATTCGCCATCATCCTCTTCATCATCAATCAAGTCCACCACCTCGATGTTATCATTTTGATTACCACCAAGATTCCGTCCCGCTCGAACCTTCTTGAGCATCATCTCCTTCTTCGTCCTCGGACCCTCCTCACTTGAATCTTCACTCTCTTGGGGTATTGGTTTTCTTCTTCAGAGGGAATTGCCCTTTCACTCTCTTGATAGATTTTGGGAGGAGACTGGGTGAGAAGTCTCCACTTATCTTCGAGCATTGTTTCGCTGGTCTCCTTGAGAGGAGGCGAAGTGCCTTCATCATCCTGTCCGGAGGTCCCATTGAACCGCCATATTGGAACCAATTCTCCTCCATGAGGAGAAGAATGGATCGGAGCAGTTGTTTGTGGGGAAGGAGTCGAAGTAGTGGGGATCGGAGTCGAATCATCCTACACGGAACAAAAGAAGATTAGAAACTTATGACTAAGGTACGAATAATCATTGTCAAAAAATTCGAAGTGAATTCACCTGTGGATTATCTGCAGATATGTTGCTGTCTATGTGTTCCAACATTACGTTGGAGGTCGAAGGTGGATTTTTGGATTTTGGTGAGGGAGCAACATCCCTGGAATTAAGTCCAGAGACGTTAGTCTCTTTTGGAGTATCTTTCTTTTGTTTCTTTCTCAAAACTGTTGGTGAACTTTCCCCAGCCTTGAGAGTCTTTCCACTAGTACTAGGTTTTCTTCTTTGGAGTAGTTGGTGGGAGTTTATTAGTCATAAGTTAGATCTCGAGCATGAGCAAAAGCCTATTTCAAATACAATAAATTGTTTACCTTTGAAAGCGATTGTTTGAGACGGAGTAGTTGTTGGAATTGAAGAAATGGTTGGAGTTGGAGTTGGGGCAATAGTGTTTGTTGTTGTTATTGTTGCAGGAGTGATTGTTGCTTTGGGCACATTGGCATTAGCTTTGATAGTTGTCGAGAACAACTTCCTTCCTTGGTCTTTGATGCAACACTTTATTCGATAATGAAAAATGAAACACATAAGATGTAATGTTAAAATAAAGTAAGAAAGACTTATTTGGGATTTCCCAAGCATTCGCGCCATTCGAAAGAATCGACATGGCGTAAAGGTCATAGCGAAGATGCCGGAAATTATGGAGCCGTGTCGAGCCCATGTCACAGCCTCGATGGCTTTAGTTTCCTTTGAGATTTGTATTTGAACATCTCTTTGCAAGTCAACCACCAAGGGTATGGAGGAAACCAAGCCAGAGCCGGTAGGTAAAAGGTGGATGCATTTAATGCTAACCTATACCTATCCTCGGTGATCTGAAGGAAGTCCGAACTTAGAGATTTTTTAAACTTTTCCTTCAAGGTTTGGGATGCTCGATATCTGTGGACTCCAAGCGTAGGATCATAAGTTGTTTCAAGTAAGTTTGAAAAGCTTTGATTTCTTGAGCGTGAGTGAACATACCTTTCTTTTATGTACCGCACATCGAATGCAGTTAGTTTCTCTTCGATAATAAGAGTGTCAAACATACAAGACGGTAGAATCTACTCCACCAATCCGAAAAACCATGCAAAATAAGATGGTTCAAGGAAATCAATTTAAATTGAGCAAAGCCTTGATATTGTTCTTGTTGAAGTTTGGCTTCTAGCTTTGAAAGTTCGACCAGAGGTAATGGAGTCGTGAGTCTGAAAGAGTGGCTCAGGAATCAGTTGGCATAAACCAAATTGTCTTGAGACAAAGTTGGGTTGGTAGGCGAATAGAAGGATTTGATTCTTGGTCGGGGTAATCCTTGAAGAAATTAGTCTTGGGAGCAAAAAGGCTTTCCAGATATCTTGAATGTCTTTGACCTTAGCAGCCTCCGAAAGGGGCATAGTGAACCATGATGGTCCATGAGTCCTCGAAGCAAAAGGCGCCATAGTCTCTTCGAACTTCTGCTTCTTAGAAAAGAGCATAATGTATTGGGAAAATAAAATCTGGAAATCAGCCTTGTCATCACTCGGAGTCAGCTTTCTCAATCTTGTGCCTTCGACATTTCGATCTGCTATTTCTGGATCATGGTCAACAATAGTATCTGCAGTAGAAAGGGAAGATTCGAACATGGCATTAAGCCATAGTCAAGCAACCGAAGGACCAGCAAGTAGGATATTCTTGGGGGTGTGGGATTTTAAGCTCGAAACGGCCGACCTCAAACTTTCATAAAGGTCAACTAGTAGGAGTTCACTTAAATTAATCCTCCTATTCTCATGTAAATCCCTTGCTAAGGGAATGAACCTGCTAGCCACTTGAAGTGATCTACTGCAGAAGACGTATCTTGATAGCCAGAGGGTGAGGAAAGCAATGTGTTCAACGTCAGAGACACTATCACCTTCAGTGTGATAATGGCTGATAAACTTGGAAAAGCTAACTAACTTGATGTCGAAGTCAATTATGCTCGAATGCTCCTCAGAATTAGGAATGTATGTTTCTCCTAGTGGTGATAATCCAGTAATAGCAGCTATATCAAAAAATGTAGGGGTGATCATTCCTCCTGGAAGATGAAAAGTGTTGTAGGTACTATCCCAGAAGTACAGGGATGCAAATAGTAGAGGATGGCTGTAGGTAAAGCCTGGTTTCGATAATTTGATAAGGTTGTAAATACCTAGTTCCTCCCACTGATGGGCTTTCTTAATCTCTACTTTAGCAAACCAATTCTGGTAAGCTATATCAGCAGTAGGGCAGGATCGAAATGGCTTAAAATTATTTTTAACATAATCCAAAATGAAAGGATCCTTTGGGGGAATCATAGGGGTTTCTGTGTCTTTAGAAGCAGAGGGTTCGTTCACATTATCAGTTTCTACTCTAGGGGTTTCCATTTTATTGAACAAAGGTTTGAAATCATAGCAAACAGGGAATATGGTTCTAACGTCCTTCAAAATCTCAAAAACTGTGAGAGGACCCATTAGGGCGAACCTCTTTCCAGAGACATTAGTTAGAATCAATACCTGAGAAGCGTACAGAAGTTCCTGTTCTTTGGAGATGCTTTGAGGAATAAGTACCGATTGGCCATGGTGAGTATCAACCTTGCTTTCTAGGATCGTTCCAGTGTTCTTGGTCTTCTTCTTAGAAATCTTTTTCTAAGATGTTGTTGTTGAAGACATTGTTGGAAGCTGTTAAGGTTTTAGGGTTTTTCAGCAGAGAGAGAAGAAGAAGGTTCAGAGTGTGGAAAAAAGAGTAAAAGACTGAGTCTGTTGGATTTTATAGTAAGGAATTTGGAATGATCATCAACTAAAGCCATGATACGTGGAGAACGTGGGTTGGACACGGAGTGAGGTGGCGTAAAGTAAGCATTGGAAATAAACATGATTAAAGACAATCATTACCTTTAATAACCGCACCATACTGTGGTAACTGTTTGAAGCAAGTTCGGAAACCCAGGAGCCGTCGTGACTGATGTAATGGAGATCATATACAGTGTCATAATTACTCAAGGTCACATCAAAATCTTGTAGATATATTTAAAATAAGTATTTCTCAGAAAGAGATTCGAAATACGTATTTTAAAGGGGCATTTTGTTGGCTGAAGATTTTGATATCTATGATTCGAATAGGAGTCACTGAGCTCGAAATGAAATGATGTTAGTATTCAAAGGGATGAGGCAAATGCCATGATTTGAAATGAAAGAATCAGCTCTTCGATCAAATATATTGAAACTAGGAGTTTCGAGTAGCGAATATGATGATATATGTAGAAGGAGCTTCGAAGTGATAGTAGCGTGGAGTTGAGCAGTGAGTTCGAGTCGAAAGACAGTTCAGATATTTGAAATTCAAACGTGAGAGGGATAAATGGAAGTTAGAAAATGTGCGCTGGAAAACGGTTCGAAGACGTGGAGGCTAGAGAGGCATAGTATTCTGCATGTCCGAAACGTGGCAAGCTCTCATAAGTCAGTCCGTTATGGTTAGAATAGTATAAATAGAAGTCTTAGTGTTAGGATTTCGTGTGTCATATCTATTGTACTAAAATTCAGTAACATTCAAAATACCACATGGATAGGGAAACGAATGCACGAATGATGTACGTATGATTGCACCACTTTTTATCTTTCAGTAATGTATCTTTACTTTTCCAGTTTACCTTTATCTTACATCAATGTCATTTAAAATCTTTTACGTTTAAAGTCATTTAACTTTCTTTGCATTTACACGCTTTTCTTTCATTTCGAAACTCTTTACTTTTCTGAAACTGTTACTTTAATGTTCTTATTTTCCAGAAAACTTTTATATACTTGCTTTTAAATACTTGCCTTTTCGTTTCATGCTTTATTTTGAAAGTCTTTTACATTCAAGAAACCCTTTAAACATTCCTGCATTTTATATACTTTCTTGCAATTCGAAGTCTTTATATCGTACTTGTTCGAATTAGTTTTATATTGTTTTACTTAATTTCGTTATCAACTTATTGGACATCATAACCAAACACACTTGAAATATAGATATAAAATATTCAGAAGCGAGTCTTGAATATGAACCATCATTTTAAACTTACGCCAATGACCAATAACCCCATAGGATCAATCTAGTCGATCCTGCAAGTTACCAAAGGGATTAAACAACAATCATAACGCTTGTTTGATAGTTTGGAGGACTAGCGGTTGTTTCACCAGAAATCACTGTGAACACATATATAATTTAATTATTATAAAGTTATATTGAAGAATACGATCAATATTTGGCAAATAATATTATTTATTTGAAGATTGTGTAAAATAATTTAAATTATTTAAACTATTTAAATTATAGATTAATTAGAAGTTTAAATAATTAAATTGTTATATTTATAATAGTTTAATAATTAAATTTTATATGACTTTGAAATTATTTAAATTATAGATAAATAAATAAATTTTAAATAATTAAATTACTAACTTATTGTAATAATTAAATTATTTAAGTTTAATTATAACTTTGGTTACTTAATTTATTTAATTCAAGAATCAGTTCTTATACTCCGGTGCAAAGAATTGAGAAGTGGGTCGAATTGTTTAAAAATTTAAACTATAGATAAATTAATATAGTTTAAATAATTAAATAATTAAACTTATAATAGGTTAGTAATTAAATTATAAAATTTTGAAGTTATTTAAAATTATAAATAAATTAATAAAGTTTAAATAATTATATTATTAGACCAATGATATAAATAAATTAATAAAGTTTAAATAATTATATTATTAAACAATATTATTTTTTATTTTCAATATATTTTAGTCGATAATTTCTTTTATGTTTAGCCACACCAATATATAAAGTCTGGATCCGCCCCTGACCATTAACTAAATAGTTAATGGTGAACCATTAATAATGATCATTAGATTTAATAATAGTTATTCTTCCTTCTTCTTTCTCACCTTTCTAATTGCATTTCTCACAAATTTGCAAATTACCCGTACAAAGACAAATATTTTATAAAAGAATCAACAAAACCCTTACAAAAGTGTTTCTTGTATTTATGTTCAAAAACATATACCATCTGGACACATTTATAAGCAACAAAAAAATATTACATTTATTGAATCATTAATATATTTAGTCATTATTTTATACTTGATACATCAATAATTTAATGAATCTAAAAAAAATTTATTGCTTATAAATGTGTCCGGATGATGTATCTCTATTGATGATACCTTGCTTTTCTTTACTATCCAAAATTATTCTTTGTTCACATATTGTTATACTTGTAGTTCCATAAAAGGCACTCTTTCTTAAAAAAGAATAGGAGTATATTAGAATATGAAGTTTCCTTCGTATGTGTATATTTTTTTACTCAACAGTTTACATGGAGACTATACTTGGGTTTGGATCATGTATCTAATGAAGATGATGCACAAGTGTGGACTGCGAAGACTGCTATTATACGGTTTAACATTGTGGAAATGCACCACAGCGACCGTGTGAAGATGCAGTTCGGTATGTTCCGAGACATACCGCGCAATCCGATATGTTTTGATCCGTGGCATCTCAAAAGGGTCGATGCCCAATGGGGATATGATAATTGGAAAACTTTTGCCAGGGAGTTTTGTAGGATGTGGAAAAATCGTTGGGACCATGTCTTACAATTTCCTGTTTATGAGGATGATGAAATGATGCAACACTCTCCTCAATACATTGCTTGGTACCGATCCGTAACGAACCCAGAAATGCATGTCTCTCACCCCCTCTATTTGGTCGACCCACGCACCCAGTGGGGCCAACCCACAGCTCCACAACAACAACCGCAACAGCACTACCAACAACAACCACAACAACCCTACCAACAACAACTACGACAACACTACCAACAACAACCCTAACAACACTACCAACAACAACCCAACGTCCATCAACCTCCCACCAACCAACCTGACGATACAGAATCACCAACACTCAATCTCAACCCCAATCTCAACCTAATTATCAACCCACCCAAATGATCGACACACAATTTCAATACTCCCACATGCCAAACACTCAAATACAATACTCCGAAGAAAGAGCATATGTCTCACACCCTTATATGGGCCCATCAACATCTCACCTCAGCCCGGGCACTAGCATGCCCGGTGAATGTTCCCCAACCAACCCAACATACCACCAACCATCACCGTACCAAACTCCCCATCATTCGTATGGGTACGAGTCTCCAAACACGCAATTTCCTTTTCACCCCACACATTCACACTCCACCTATACAGATGACGACTGCTATCATCCTCACATGGAACCTATGTAACACCTCATTTCTACCCAACGTTTATATGAAAATCAGAGTGCGGAAAATTACAAAAAATGAGGCATTACATTCATCATTCAAAACCGTCATCATAAAATCATGTCATAATGGATACATAGCACATATTAATCCAAAGAATTTATAATAATTATTTATTCATCAAAAATACTTCATATTTATTCAAAAACTACGCAGCGGATTTATAATATTTTCAAAACTCCCAACAAAATATAGCATCTTTTAAACAACTTAATTAAAGGAATCAATTCTCACAGTATTAACATCAACAATGCAACAAAAAGTAATATAAAATCAAATAATGTGTTTATTCCCCCGAGTGCTACGTATCAGAGCGACGATGCCATAGGCTACTAAATTCCTTACTCCTCGTTACCTGCACGTTACCAATATAAAGGTAACGGCCAACAAAATAGAAAGGGTGAGATATCTACCAATATAAACAGGTGTATGATAAATAATATATTAGGATTAAATCATACAAAATTACCACATCACAAATAACACGTCACAATAAATTCGCAACCAACAACAACACAACACCAATTCATTCGTTAGCAACAACATATAATTTACTTCACAAATTAACAACGACATGATTCGAATGAGACTCAACAATGCACATGCATGTGGTACCGGTGGAGTAAACTCCCTTCACTAAATTGCCAGTTATCAGAGGCACAAGGCATAAGCCTTCTTCACAAATCCGCCAATACAGGCCTTCGCAAATGCAAAAATGAAATGTGATGCTACAACATGCAAATAACAACATAAATTCAATTCACAAGGCATATGCCTATCTCACTATTATTACCAATAATCAGAGGTAATTATCGTCACTGAAAACACCCTGCAACTTCACATAATACAACATACAACAACATATTCATCGCTAATTATTCGCAAGCATAAACAACAACACAATACCTTCACACAAATTCAACAAAATAAACAATCATAACCATCTACTAAAATATACAATTTATTCCGATCATTTTTAATTAATTCCGGACAACTATTGGTATCGCTTAATTTACTAAACCGGTTAATTCGGTACTACCTTAAATCCTATTGTTACTATTAATTATTATAAATTTGCTAACTTACTATCAACCATGTTTCCAATACTAATTAATTATCATGCTGTCAATTTAATTGAACACATTATTATTAATACTCGGAATTACATTTTCATTCTCTACTACTAATTAACATTCTTCCATTATCTAACATTATTGCTGTTACTATATTTTATCCTTGCTGCTATTAATCCTCATCAGTATTGTTACTAGAACCAACTGCCTCTGCTAATAATAATATTCTTATTATTCCAATTGTATCATTTGCTACACATACAAGTCTTAAGTTAATGTAGATAGCACTTAGCGCCCACACCGTGGTATTTCGAAAATGTAAAATAAAAGTGGAGTATTCATATAATTGATCTTAAATGTTACTGATATGTAATAGTATCTATGTTGAAATACAAGACAACATTGGAGATGTCTCTCTTATCACAAACATATTCTACATAAATTAATAAAGCATTGGCATTGCTAAATAATTTAATTCAATATTGACTAATTTATAATTATACATAAGCACATGATTAACGGATGACACATCAATATATCCCTCATTGTAACTACACTACTCTAAACTATATTTAGAGATTTTCTATCTATGAGCAACCTAATGTGGCGAGGTTGTACAATTTCTCCACAAACTTGGTTATACATATTAATTTCCTAGACACACCAATCACACTAATATTAAAATTGAAATTGATCCACTAAATGTATCAATTGGAATAAAGGATTGTGGATCTAATTAGGTGCAGTCTCTCATTCTATTACAAACCAAACTAATGACATCTTTCGTTATGATTGAATTTATACTAGTAAATGACACTTAAGGTTGCCGGTTAACACAAAGTCAAAAGGTAGATGTCGCTAAAATTACTGCATGAATAAATCGGTTTCAAGAGTATAGATATATTTATCAACACCATAGTTAAACATAGTGTAAGCATTATCAATCCAATAAATTATTTAATCCTAATTTTCAATTAAATTCAACACAACACATATACACAGTCACTTTCCATGGCAAGATTTCATATCACCCTAACCCCACATACGATTTATCATAATCCCGTTTAGAAAGTTAGAACCCCACCCCTTACCTTAAATTTGACGGTGGTTATAACTTCGATCGAATTTCTACTTTCCGATTCCGATTATGTACTTCCGGTATCCTCTCCTAGCCCTTGTGCCTTCTCATTCTTCAATTGGTTTCTTTTCTCCCGTAAACCCTATTTTTTATTATTACTTCCTTTATATACTCCTTTATTTCATACTCTATTATTAATTAATTAATTATTCTACTCTTTTAATAATTCAATATTTATTCTATCATATATTCTATCATATATTCTATTATATATTCTATTTCTCACATTATAATAAACTCACTAATATTCTAGTTAATTAATTCTTACTCATAATAATAATTCTCCGACTAAATTGATTATTCACTTAATCCCTTATAATTCTCCTTTTATATCTCTTATAATTAAATCCAACTTATAATAGTAATAATAATAATAATAATAATAATAATAATAATAATAATAATAATAATAATCATATTTCTATTAATCCACACTTATTTCTAATATTATTTCCAATAATATTCTATAATTAATTCATCATTAATTAATCTCAACTTCCGATAATTTCTTCTTCGACTAAATTCCAACTAATAATTTTATTATAATAATAATAAGGATAATACTAATAATAATAACAATAATAATAATAATAATAATAATAATAATAATAATAATAATGCTATTATTTCTATTTGGCTTAATTTTCACACCTCATTTCTACTACTTCTAACACCAATTAAATAACTCTATTAATCCACACTTATTAATATTATTATTTTCAATAA
This sequence comes from Vicia sativa, assembly GCA_021764765.1. Taxonomy (NCBI): domain Eukaryota; kingdom Viridiplantae; phylum Streptophyta; class Magnoliopsida; order Fabales; family Fabaceae; genus Vicia; species Vicia sativa. The sequence continues at coordinate 197,079,664 of CM038793.1, read as the reverse complement.
TATTCTATAATAAAATTAATTCATCACTAATTAATCCTAACTTCCGATAATTCACTTAATCACCTTAAATCAACTTATAAATTTATTAATGCTCCTTATAATTCTACTGATAAATCCAACTTCGACTAAATTCCAATAATTAATTCCTTATATAATTTAATTAAATAATTAATTAAATTTTGGGTGTTACAACCTAACCCTCACCACAACGACCAAGCTTTGAGAACATGGGAACACGTCTATACGAAAGTGGTATGACAAGCAATGTAGATCTTGAGGCATACATGGATCCTGATCGCATACACTACGAGCAACCATCAACCCATGCACAGGGGCCATTGACCCAACCACAACAGACTCAAGAACCACACATTACACGAGTTAGGAGAGGACGCGCTTGTGGAACCCGTGGTCGTCTACATGTCCCAGGTCGCCGAGAATAAATCTATGTAATTGTTATTCGCAATGTTTGTAATCAAAATTTAGATTTAAAGTTTAATTCACAACAGTGTCCCGTACTTTAATTTGAATCAATTTTTTTTAGGTTTAACACCTAGGCGCCATCTCAGATGGCTTTTCCACACCTAGGCGCCATCTAAGATGACTTTTAAGGGAAAAGCTTACACCTAGGCGCCATCTGAGATGACTCCACCTTGTTAAAAAATAATGCAGGAGCCATCTGAGATGACTCCTGCTTGCATCTTTACCATAAAACCTGATTATTTGGATAATTAATTTCAAAACATGATTATTTATGTTTTTTTTTTATAACATGGTTATTAATAAAAAAATTCCAATTTTGATTCCTTCAAATTGGAGAGATTTGTAAGGGATGAAGAGAATGTAAAAAACAAATGTATTATATTGGCAAAATTAACTCCCGTTTATATTTTTAAGGTTAAATTATTTTTGTTAAAATATTAAAAGTATAAGTTTAATGTCTAATATTATATCTCTGTCTATTTTATTTTCATATGAACTTCATCTTCATTTTCTCCATTAATTTTTTATGCATGCCATTGCCATTTTATTGTTTTCGATTTTTCTTTTCTTTTTTAATAACTCCATTATTTTCATTACTGAGCCTTTTTTAATATTAATTTTCATGTATTTTATTGTTTCTCTTTTAGTTGTTTTATTTCTTATTTTTTATTATGATTCATTCCTTTTTTTTTCACGTGCTTTATTTTGTTTTTAATAGTTTATTTATTTTCTTAATTGTTATATTTTTATAAATTATTATTAATTTATTTGTTTTATTTGTTTCACAGTCATATTTTAAGCTTATATCATGTGTTATGTTGTTTATATATCCATATCTTTTTTAACGAGTTTTGTAATTTTTTCTTCTTCTACTTTATAGTTTTTTCTTTAAGTTTTTTTCATTTTATCTTTAAGGTATGTATTTTGCCATCTAAATAGGAATATTGACACAACTTGTTATCTGTTTGTCCTTTATTTTTATATAATTTTGATTTTATTTAAATAATAAAATATTATTTTCTCTTTCAAATTTATTCATTTCTTCTTAGTTGAAAATAAAATAACGACTAAATATTTATTTAGTTCATTGTACAAATATAAGTTAATTCAACTGTTAATTATAACACTATAAATTAATTAGTTAGTTTATTTACTAGAGAAAATAGAGGATGCGCACACAGTGTAAATTAGTTAGTTTATTTACTAGAGAAAATAAAGGATGCATAGCCGGTGCAAAATAATTTTACACCGTCATCTAATGAATAAAGCACATTCCACTAAATCATTATGATAATTTAAAAAATCTTAAATGATTTGGCATATTTATGATTTTTTATTTAAAGTGTTTTTATATTGATTGTGTATGTCTATTAAAATCTATTTACTACTAATTATTAATTAACTTAAAAACTAGTTTATCAGTTTACTTTTTATCAAACAGAGTAATATATTATTTAAAATTAATTTTATAAGTCTTTAAAGAAATTAGATGTATCATAAAGATCAAAAAAATTTATAAATAAATAGTTTGATTTATGGGTGTTTGTGATATAGTTTGAGTAGTTTTGACGTTAAAAAACATATGAATTGCAAAAGAAAAAAAAACTTATGGTTTAGTTTGGTTTGGTTAACTTTTAGGAAAAAAATAACAAATCGAACCAAAACAAACCAATGTGGTTTGGTTTGTTTTGGTTGATTTAGTCTCTACAGATATTTTATTGAGTCATACATTAGAAAAAAAGAAGATTTAACACTTTATAAGTGAGAGAATCCACACACCCATCACCTTAAAGTTTTAAGTGGATATGTGATGTGTCTCTCACAAAAAGGTGTGTCTCAAATGTAAAATATTCTCTCGAAATTTCCCCTAACAGTTGTAAGCTTGATTTGAGTCATGAAAGGTCATGATTCATTTTATGTACAAAACTTGATTTGAGTCATGTACAAAGCTTGATTTGAGTCAAACTTGATAGATCAAAATAGAAAAAACATGGAAAGCATTGTGATTCAAGTTAGTCAAAAGCTTGACTCGAGTCAAACTGGAAAAAGGCTAAAAGGAGATGTGTGATTTGAATCAACACAACTTGTGATTCGAGTCACATTTTGTTGCATGATTTAAATAAAGTGTAAATTGTGATTCGAATCACAGACACCCAAAAATTCTTGTTCTCCTCTCTTTGATTTGATTTGAGTAATGGATTATGAGTGACTCGAGTCACACACACTAAATCTCAATTTTCAAGTTTTTCAAAATAGTTTGAGATTTCACTTCCCACATAACTTGAACCAATACCAATTTGGTTCTTGTTCTATTAACTCAATAAATTGAGTTAAAGTATCATGATCAAACTTAAATACAACCAATTGAACTATGCATGCTAAAAACGAATCAATTCGAAACTTACTTCAGAGATGTGCAATCGATGAGGAGATTCAACAAACAAACAAAAATAAAATGAAAGCTTAGAAGACAAACAATAAAACCATATTGGGGTTCTCCCTCTTAATGTATTAGGGACATTCAACTTCACATATAGCATTGCCATAAATAATCTGCCAAGGATGCCATTGAAGACACTTTTACACGAAGCTACTAGGAAAATAAAGGTTGCATTTCTTTCGCTTTCTCCTTCGTCGATCGATAGTGTCATATTTGTCATTTGTATTGACGAATTTCTAAATCGTCAAAGGCTAATAGATCTCAACCTCTACTTGGACTCAAACCTAATTGATAGATACCTAGTTACTTGCATGTAGTATCAGTGTAGAGGACTTTAAACAATATTTCATCGTCTATGAAGGTTTTTTATACCGTGTGATTTGTCACGATGATTGTTATATCGAAGGAAACCCTAGCAACGTCGATGTAAATTACCTTGTCGTGATCTGGAGATATTATCATCAGTCTATTTTTCTATGTGTCCCAGTATCATTTGTTGCTTGGATGAAGTTCTCTGGTGGCATATCTTTAGTAAACATTGCTTTTGTGTGGATCTCATCGATGACAAAAAATGAAAGTGGTGCAAGATCAAAAAACTCAAGAGAGTTCTTCAATGAAAAGCTAGAATTTATCATTTCTATATTATTGTGATGACAATAGAGATTTAGATTTAGATCGAGAATGATTTGTTGGTGGAGTTCAATCATGGAATTTCGCTAGAATCATGAATCTTTTCCCATAGATGGCGCCACAATTTTGCATCAGAGCCAAAATTGGTGTTGATTGCGATATATGATTATGAAATTAGTGATGTTGATCTCTAGTGCAGTGGCACAGGATGAATCCACAAGGTTAGAACTCTAACACACAAGTCAATTACAAAGCCTGAGATGAGTATAGTAAAAAGTGAAGATTAGAAAAATGTATCTTGAATCTTATGTGTACTGACTTTATACCTTGGGTTGTTTCCATTGAACCTGTGCATGATTGGATCTTCATGCTATGCCTTTAGCCGACCCAGAATAAAAATATATTTTTTCAACAACTATATGCCTCACCGATGAAGCATGGCAAATACTGTTGTGGGGAGTTACTAAGGAGCATGAATACATAGTGTAGGAATAAGCACCTTTGTGAGAGACACGCCACTTGTCCACCTAAAACCTTAAGGTGATAGGTGAATGGGTTCTCCCACTTATATATGCTTAAGTATCTACATTCCTATCCAATGTAAGACTGTTTCCCCACTTACTCGCACTTGCATATTATTCCAACAATTACATCATTTAACGATTTAAAGAGTGATTTAAATTTGCTAAAATAAAATAATATGTAAATATTTCCACGTAATATTCTAAAGAATCTTTACCATTATCATATTGAATTTGGTCCGATGTCACTATATTTAGGGGGCTTCATGTTACAAATAAGTCAGAAAACAAACTAAACCAAACAATAGTAAAAAGTCATTCAAACTAGATCAAACCATTTCATTTTTTAGAATATAACTAAACCATAATAAAAGATCACTCAAGAATCAAACCATTTCATTTATTTATAATCGAACCAAACCAAATTTATTAATTTGGTATACAAGTATGGAATTTTGAACCACGTCAAACTATTAAAAAATCATTTTTTAAGTCAAACAAGTGTTTTAAAAATTGGTCCAGACATCAAACCGGTGAAGGTATTGGGTGACTGGTTTATTGGTCGAATCACTAGTCATTGGTCGAATTGCGTGACTAAATCGGATAATTCGGTTCAATAGACCGATCATTATAACAAAAGTATATAGGTATAAAACCTGTCGAATAGGATGATTCAGTCTCTACAAAATATAACCAGGACTTAATTTTTTTGAAAATATCATATCATAAATAAATTCACAAGTTCATAATTTAAATTCAAATTTTAAACACATGTATCATATATATAAAAAAATAGTATAAAATTACAAAGTCTAACTGCAAACAAAGTCTAATTGAAACAGTTTATAACAAAATAACTCCATTGTCTGCTAAATTTAGTTACAAGGAGGAAAGATTATTTAAATCTTGAGATTTCCTTCTTCAATATTAAAATTTTCTGAAACAGAATCAACCTGCAACATCTTCCCCTTCATAATATCATTAGTTTATTTTTTATTTATTTAAATTTTTAATATAATAATCAAAATGGCGTCATTTTGATTTTTCAAACTTAAAGATAATTAAAAAACAATTAAACCACCGATTTAGGAAAATCGTCGATTTTATTTTTATTTTTAATGGTTTGCACTAGTTCAATGACATATCTGATCCAACATTTGAATCAGACCGATTACCTGACTGGTTCTCAGTTTGATTGGTCCGACCAACCGATTCGGTCTAATTTTTAAAATATTGAACCAAACCATTTGTTAAATAATTAAACGGTTACTCTTTTTTTTTTGTAAATTCTTTTTATAAGAAAAATTAAATTTATTTTTAGTATTTTTATTTTTCAGTTTTTGTTCTATTTATTTGACCTTTAATTTGGTTTTAGAATTATTTGTACAATATAATTTGATTAACTAACTGTTCTGGTCTGGCCAAATGCCTATGCATGGCCCAATTCACTTCTTTATTTAAGGTTGCTCAATAGCCTTGCCCAATCAGTTAGGGTGTGGTCGGTTGCCCTCTGAGGACCAACTAAGACCACAACTGCTCTCAATCGCCCTACGTAGTCTACCCCCCAATAGTTCGGCACACATATGGTTGGTTGCCCCGAGGGCCAATTAGACCACAACTTCCCTACACAGCTTCCCCTACAACTCCTCATCAGACGGACACATGTGATCGGTTGCCCTCTGAAGGGCCAACAGGACCACAACTGTCCTCCGCAACTTCCCTGCATAGCACATCTTGCCCATCACATCTGCCCTGCACAACACCTCTTGCCCGTCAATCGGGCACATGTGGTCGTTGCCATCTAAAGGGCCAACATGATCACAACTTCCCTTCGCATCTTCCTCCAAGTATGCTCGACACACGTGGAGTAGACAACCAAAAAACGTCCAGAACGTATCTGCCCATAAACCTTCCCCTGTTCGGGGCAACGTCTAGTTAGAGGCACGACTACCCATTTTGATCAAGTCCTGGCAGTTAACTATTTTTGTGGACCCTAATATCTAGGCCCAAAAATAGGAACCAATGGCCAAGCGCCTGGGGCACTCTATTTTAGTCAACATTTTAGTTCATTATGCATCAATTTCATTATTTAGATTAATGCCCCAGGGTAGCTCAAGTGGTAGTGGGAATGCATTGAACATGTACTTGAACCCCAGGGTACAGGGTTCGATTCTCACGAAAGGCAAAAACTCTAATAGAGATGAGGGTAGAGAAGATCGTGAGGTAGTAGTGTCGGGATTGCCTTACGAGGGGCTCGGGCTGTTACAGGATATTTATGACTAGGCCTGTAAAAATCCAAATGAGATGGCGCCTCCTCTCTAATTTTGTACATATGCGTCATCTCTCTTGGCTCCTACATGTGTTTTTGAAATTTGAATTTTGTCACATTCATTCTCATACAATTATCTGCCACCTCTATATATAATCTCATACAATCAAACATTTTCATACAATCAAACATTTCAAACACTCAAATCCAGATAAAATATCATATGTACCACAATATATCATCAATGTACATTTCAATGGTGAGACATACAATAGTAAGGTATCAGGTTTTTTATTCAGAAACACCGAAAATATTCAATTTTGTCTAAATAGCAATGCGAATTTTTTGTATTTCAAAAAAATACTCAAGGCCAACTACGGCGAGGTCCGACGTCACAAATTTTCTATCAACACCCTGTTTTTACTGGTGAGAACCAAGTAACATTTTACAAGGTAGTTGTTGAAGACGACGAAGATCTGCACAACATGTTTTGTAATCATGAACATTCTAGGTACGACTCGATTGAGTTGTACGTTGTGTTCCAGGAGACAAAGATGGTTGATCCCATGGAGGAGGAACAAACTGAGGTGGATGTTGTTGACGAAGAGGAGGAAGCTGACGAGATGCAGTTTAACAACATGGTAAACGAAGATTCAGAGGCCGATGAAGAATGTCAAATTCCTCCACATGAAATCTACACACCACCTCCGTACATGACTACCCTCAATATTGGCACAGATGACCCATCATCTGATATATTCTACAACCCTCATGTGTAGTAGATGCAATTTTAAAGGTGAATGACAGATTTCGTTCAAAAGAAGATTGTGTGTGAGCAATAAAAAAGTTTCACATGATAAACAACTATGACTTTCATGTGGATCGAACAAATGCAGACAGATACAAAATCATCTCTACCCACCCTGAGTGTAGGTTCAATCTAATTGCATTGTACAAGTTGAGGAGTGATTCCTGGGTGATAGGTTCTATGACGGAACACACTTGTGTTAATTCCACACAATCATAGGATCGTCGCAAATTGAGTTATGATATCATTTCTCAAGAAATCTTACCGCTTGTTAGTTGTGATCCATCATTGAAGGTGAAAACAATAATGTCGCACATCACTACAACATACAACTATACCCCCTCGTATAGAAAGACCTGGTTAGCAAAAAAATAAGGCTATTTAGCAAATCTACGGTAACTGGGAAGGTTCACACAAAGAGTTACCTCGCTACATGAATGCACTGCAAACATATGCTCCTAGAACAGTTTATGTTATAGAGACGATGTCGGCGTATGCCCCAGACGGTACCTGTATCAGCGGACATGGAATATTCAATAGAATTTCTTGGGATTTTCGACCTTGCATCACTGAGTTTGCACACTGCAAACCTATCATACAGATAGAGGGAACATGGTTGTACGGGAAATACAAGGGCACCCTACTGATGGTCGTCACACAGGATGACAATAATAACGTATTCCCAATCGCCTATGCTCTTGTCGAGTGTTGCTGCGGTAAAGCGACAAGCAAAGAGTTGGTATTATTTTTACCGGGTGATATATACCGGTTAGGTTATATCGTATCGTGTCCACAGAGATTGGTTATTAATTCGTCGTTCGACAATTCTACCGTTAATGAGTTTGAGATTAAAAGAAATGAAAATAAAAGACAGAAAGTAAATGAACAAAAAGTATAAAGGATAGACAGTTTGTCCGAAATGAATGTAAACTACCCGTCACAGACTTAAATCTACCACCCATGTTCATACTTGGCCTACAATACTCGTCTGTGTCATCACATACCTCTCACAACCTAAGCTATTTCTAACCCAAATTGAGATTCCTCCCGAATCACCTCAATATCCATTTTTGGCATACCTCGACAACTAGAAGTCAACTGCGTCACCTCCATACCCATCTTTGGCATACTTCACCAACGCAGAGGCATTAAGATCAGATACTCTATAGTGAATGTCAGCTCTAAACCCATTTATAGCATTCAGAAACTAACAGATAATCATCCTAGGTAAGAATCTAAGCAATCTATCTCTAGTAAAGCTCAAACCCCTAACATAGAGTAAAAACCTAAGACAATCACCAACACAGATTCATAAAACAAGCTTTATACAACGCCAAGGGCGACAAATATACATGAGTTATGATTAGATATACATACAAAACCCAACAAAAGAGATTACAAAGAGAATAGAAGAAGAGGAACCAAATATTTCTTTATTTGTCAACACCAATTGACGAGGGATTCGACTCCGGATCATCCAAATGCAAGTTCCAATGTTGTTTTCTAAGCAAATCTATCAAAAAAATGATGTTGATGGTGTTGGGACTCAAAAATACCCAACTCATAACCTAAAAATGTGTTTTAGCCCCTTTTAAAGATTTCTGAAATCGCAGGGCACGCTAAGCCTGGTATTTTCGCGCTAAGCGCGGTCTGCAGTGTCTTGGAAAAAATCAGCATCTTGTTTTTGCCATATCTTGAGAACCGTAACTAGGAATTGTGCCCGGTTTGAAGCGTTGGAAAGCTTATTCAATGCTCTATCTAACCATGAATAAATATCAAGCTTTTATGACTTTGAAATTTTGGAAAAATTATTCTTTGCTTTATGTGTTCTCTTTTATTGCTCAAAATCATGCGTTTGAAGCCGTGTCTTCGACACTTTATTACTCAATGCTCCAATTATGAATGAATACCTATAAAAGAGATGAAAAACTATCAAATGATACAATGTTTACACAAAAACTCAATTATTCTATTATGTACACATTTATACCAAAAACGGGGGATTTATTCGAAGAATATCAACAAAAGAACGGATAAGTGCCACAAAATATATATACAAAATAACTATATTTTGGCACTTATCATCGAGGCAGAAACTGGAGGTGCTTGGAGTTTCTTCCTAAAGAATCTTCGAACACACGTAGCTCCACAATGTGATCTTTGTCTGATTTCTAACAAACATGCTTCTATTGATAGTGCGCACAATAATGCCGCTAATGGTTGGCACGACCCCCCTTCTACACATGTTTATTGCGCAAGACATATCGTTCAAAATTTCATGCGCGAGATCAAAGATAAGAGTCTTCGGAAAATAGTTATGAACGCAGGTACGCACTAACACAACCACGATTTAAATATTATCACAGCCAAATCAGAATGGCGAATCCAGATGTAGGTGCGTGGGTTAATAATCTGCAAGTGGAAAGGTGGACACGATCATACGACAATGGAGTGCGTTGGGGTCACATGACAACAAATCTAGTCGAATCAATGAACGACATCTTCAAAAGCATAAGAGCACTCCCAATAACCGCTTTGGTGAGTACAACATATTTTAGGATGGCCTCGTTGTTTGCAGAGAGAGGTGAAATATGGAATGCGGTGGTACAATCGGGACAACTGTGGAGTGAAAGCTGCATGAAATTTATTAAGGCCGAAAGTGTCAAAGCTAGCCCTCATCTTGTTACAAGATTCGACCGACATAACCATAACTTCATTGTCAAAGAGACACTCGACCACAATGAAGGGTTGGCTAGACAAGAGTATCTGGGTAAACTACCATCTCGTTGGTACGACTGTGGAAATTTTCAGGCCTTTCGAATGCCCTGCTCTCATGTCATTGCAGCGTGTGCACATGTTCATCAAGATGTACTACTACTTCTTTCTCCCATTTACAAGTCTGAGACCTTGCTCAACGTATACAACAACGCCTTCGAACCGGTAGCAAAACCAGATTATTAGCTTGCGTACGAAGGGGAAGTAGTTTGACACAACAGTCAAATACGAAGAAATAAAAAAGGTTGTCCCAAAAGCAAACGTATCACAACTGAAATGGACGACCTTGACAAACTAGAAAGAAAGTGTGGTCTATGTCGTCAAGTCGGACACAATCAAAAAAATTGTTCCACGTGTGCTACAAGCTTGTCATCGTGAAATTTGTATGAAAATTTTCTGCACTATTTAATATTATAACGGAACTTCTTTTCATTAATAGCATTTCTTACAACCATCAATACGCATACAACAAAATAAAACACAACACGATTAAAACAACAGAAACAACGTGAAAATATAACATCAACAACACAAACAAAAATTTAAGATACTACAGCCGTCAAAACAATTTCATCAGATCTATACATCATCACAATATCATCTACGTCTATTTTGACTTCCTCCAATCAAATTTGAGGTTGTTCAGTTGTGAAGTTCATGGTTGTTCTCTTGCTCTGGATCCTTCTAATTTCTTCGCCAACTTCTATTTCTCCCTCGAACCATCGCATCAACTCTTTCTTCAGTTTTGTCATGGTAAAAATGTGTCAAAATTTCATTTTAATCGGAGGTTTGGAGACCGAGAAAACAACGTATTCATCTTTGGTATAGATGTATCGTGATGTCATGACACAAAAAAAAAAGAGTATGAGATGAGAAGTTGAGAAAATATGAAGAATGAAGGAGACATGGTGTTGTATTTATAAAAAAACACAAATACACGTAGGAGCCATATGAAATAGCTCCTACATGTAATAAGGGAAGTGCCATCTGGAATGGCTTGTGCTAAGGGAGGCGCAAACTAGGTTCATTTACTTAGTGCAGAAGTCATCTCAGATGGCACCTAAATGTGTTTATTTCCTGAAATCGGATTATTTGCGTAAATATTTTCAAAACATGGTTATTTGCATATATTTTTTTTCAATACATGGTTATTGCAGCCAAAAAAAAAATCTCAATACTTTGTTTTAAGAGATTCTAATCTCCTCCTCTCTCTCTTATATAGATAATATGCAAATCAAATCACTTAAATAAGGTAATATAAGTAGATTTATTCAAAAGGAAACGAAAGATTGCATGAGTTCTGGTTGTATACAATTGTAATTTCAATCAGTGTTTTAAAAACCGGACCGGACCGGCCGGTCGGACCGGTCGAACCGGGAACCGGTCAGGTAACCGGCCTGGTTTAATAGTTGGATCGGGAATGTCGTTGAACCGGCAAGAACCGGTGAAAACCGGGAAAACCGAAAAAACCGGCGGTTTTTTAAAACTGGTGGTTCAACTGTATTTTTTAATTTTTTTATTTAAAATTTTTAAATTTTTTAAAAAATATGCAATTTAAATTTTTTATTTATTTGGATTATTTTATTAAAATATTATATTTAAATAAAAAATAAAATTAATTAATTATATTATTGACAAAGAAAATGTTGTTGATGCGGTTGATTTTGTAGATAATTTTGATATTGAAGAAGGATATCTTAATATTAAAATAATCTTTACTCTTTGAAACTAAATAGTAGATAATAAAATTATTTTGTTATAAATTATTCAATTATACTATGTTGCAATTAAACTTTGTAATTTTGTACTATTTTATTATATATGATACTTATATTTAAAATTTAAATTTAAATTATCAAATTGTAAATTTATTTACGATATGATATTTTTAAAATATTTTAAATATTTTAAATATTTTAAATTTAAATTTAAATTATCAAATTGTGAATTTATTTATGAAATGATATTTAAAAAAAAAAATAGTTTTAATTATATTTTGTAGAGATTGAGTCATCTGGTTCGACAAGTTTTATACCTATATGGTTTTGTTATAAAGGCCGGTTTAATCAACTGAGTTATTCGGTTTAATCCGGTTTAGTCATGCGGTTCGACCAGTGACCCAGTAGTTCAACCAATAAACCAGTGACCCAGTACCTTCACCGGTTTGATCTCCGGTCCGGTTTTTAAAACACTGATTTCAATAATTCGGTAAGAATGAGAGCATTAGTATTCTCAATTTTTAATGTTTTTCCTTAGAATTTTAATTTGAAAAAAGTAAGACTGTTTATTTGTAGAAACTTTGATCCAGGAGATCAACAAATAAAACTGTTATGCAATGCCTGTGTTCTCACTTCTCAGCGAGGAAGCTGGTTTACATGAAGATTATCCTTAGCCAACCTAATAAGAGCATATAGAGTAAGGGAAGACTGCTAATATCTCAAGTTCATTCTTGAATTTCATGGTCATTCACTTTCTTTCTCAAAAACTTGTGATTGTTCAACATAAATGCTAAAAGTTCAATGATCAAAAAAGAAATAAAGAAGAATAAAAAAATGCTAACAAGATATTGGATGAATGAATTACTACAAACAACATTGACAAAAAAAATTAACTGTAACTAAATTCAACATGAACCTTCACAATCTACAGCTTCAATATCTAGACCCAGTTGTGGTAAATATTGAAGTCAAGGCTCTGAGCTCTCTATATACAGGTGCCAATTAAAACAAATCCATTCCCTGAAATTGTATAAATAGTGTTATTATTTCAGATGTACGTTATAACTACGTGAATTCATAGCTGTCAATATAACACCATTATCAGTTTCTAGAAGGACTTGAGTTATCATGGACACTTTTGATCCGACAATATTACAGGATGACACATATAGGACCACTATAGAGCCCTCACAAAAAAAACATGACTGGTCCCTAAAGGAATCTACATCATGAACCTTGCTTCTTGCATGACTGGCACAAGTTTTTTTATTGCAACCATAATATTTACTTTTATACTTAACTTAAATGCTACCTGTTTTTACCAAAACAAGAAAATTTAACGAGTTGTAGAAAGAAAAAAAGTGTTTAGAGAAATTACCAGAGCAAAAAAATTGTGTTCATCTGTCATGGTGATTGGTAAAATATATTAGTGTTCAATCATTTTTTCAAAAATGGTTTCTGGCATACAAGTAACCGCTGGTCACTGCCATTCTGAAGATCGATTATCCTTGCTTCCCAGCGTACTTGAGTTGCAAGCGTGCGTACCATTTCAATTGTTCCAACGGAGTCAGAAAGAATGACCCATCCCTACAAAAATAATGACGTGTAATAAAAAATTAGGCTTCATAGACCTTTTACATAACATGGAAATCGACCACTACTTGTATTTAAAAACACAAAAATTCAACATTATATTGCTTATGGGAATCATAACAACAAATGAGCCTGCTTCATTAGAGTCAACTGGCTTGTAAACAATCATCTGCCAAGATGAGATCATCCTTTGTGGAGGTTGTGCCAAAAAAAAGGTCAGAAAGGAAGAGGACGGAAAGTGCCAGATCAATGTTCTGCTAAATCTTTAAAAAAACAATGATGAAACTTTAAAGCACAATTATGAAAAGGAATACAAACATCATGATCATACCTCTGGTCGTAGTATCCTATCCATCTCCAAGAATAAGTCTATCATGCTGCACTGTTCTGAAATGAACTGTGACAGAAGTCCATCTGCATGAAGCATATCATATGTCCGTGGGTAGGTTGGGAAAGGTTCGCACCTGAAGATCAATAAATCAATGGTTAGAAACAAACAATTAGCTCGAAGCTCATACGAATCAACATTATTTTACAAAGGTCTTTCTCAATGAACTCCAACGAAAAGAGAATTTAGAGATTACAAAACTTGGAATATTTTCTTCAGAATTGGGTTTTGCACTAAATTAGGTGGAATTTCAATTCAAGAAATCAGGTGAATGTTACATTTAGCTTCAAATTCATTCTCAAAAAGAAAACAAACTTAACAAAGCTAAGGGTGATTTGGATAAAAGAAACATAATATGTGGTACTGAAATTTCGGCACCGTTTTTGTAGTATGTTTATTAAAGGAAATTATTGGCATATTGATGAAACTAATGAGTCTTGCATTAAATGTCATAAAATTTATAAAACAAGAAGTTGCTAAGGAATTGTTTTGCACACATTTTATAAAACACTGTTAAACCATTTTCAGCAATAAAATAATCATCATCATGAATATAAATATCTTTTGAAGGAAGTTATCTAAAATTAGTGTTACTTTTCCAACTACTATACACTACTGTTCTGTTGTTTGTCATAAGCATTGCCAGTGATGATGTAAGAGAAATACATTTATCAGGCTTTAGTGGTATTACCAGTTTATCACCCTCGGCCAAAATAATCTTGTATCCAATCAACTTTTAAATCACAGAGAAACTTTGTCTAGATCATACACAACAACTTGTCTAGATCATGAACAAACAGCAACTTACCAGTCATGCATAACACCTGTAAAACCTCTATCTAGTATGAGAGGAAGTGCATTAGAAGCCCTGGCAGGAACAACATTCATGACCCACACTGACTTTTTCGCCTCCAGCAGTGCAGCATTCAAACCCCCATAATTAGAACTCATGTCCATAACATTCCGAATCATATTATATGGAGGCAGTGGATCTTCATCTCCAGGTCTCTTTGGATGATCAGAGAAAATTAGTGGTGTAAGCAGGGACCAATAATTACTAACAGCTGATCTCCAGAAATGCATATCTTCATAAAAGTCTTCAGGCTGAACTCCTGCAATAATTAAGGGAAATTCATGAAAAGGAAAAGCAGAACAAAATGGGGCAAAATATCAGAGAAGGAAGAGGATGTAAATTGTAAGCAGAAAGCTTCTAAGAAATGATACTTTCCATGAATTTCAAGCGCGGCTGAACTCAATTCAGAATCAAAGGATCTGTTCTGTATTGCGATCCAGCGCTTGCTAGATGTCCCACTTATACATGATACAAGAGGCTTATAGTATGGTTGAGTATCATCCCCTTCTTTACATAGTTGAATAGCCTGCTGCTTGCTGCAATAAAGAAACAAATATCACAGAAAAGCTAGAGGTTATTATCGTAGTCAGTGATCAACGGAAAAAGACAATATTATAACTAGCAGTAGTTGATACTACTAGTCATCTCAAATAAACAGTCTACTGATAATCAACATTTACCATTAATATCACCTACACTAATACAAATATCCTTACCGTGATTCATAACAATTCAGGTCAGCAGTCTTCTGCCAGATGAAAGTCTCGTCTTGCTGGGCTACGAGCGTCCAACATAGTTGCTGGGTCAGCTCTTCCAATGGGTTCAACGTGATTCTCCTTTTCTCCCGCGATGAACCTGGTAGCTTGCTTGCAGGTGATGTTAAAACGAAAAATCCTCCAGGTTTAAGAACACGGTCAACTTCTATGAGGAACATTCCATCTATAGGATAAAGTCAATATTAGAGACTAAAGTATAGCATTTAATACAGAAGGTAAACAATATTCAGTAAGTTATAGAAAAGACATGAAAGGGTGAAAAAAGGAAATGGCAGTGATAGAGTTAATGGAAGAAAATGGGACAGCGCCATTAATTCTTTGTTATAGAAACATTTTGTACATCTGTTTAAATCATCGATTTGATTGGTAAAAAAAATTAATTACAACAGAACACATGTGATCTAATAAATCCGAATATATTTATACTATAAGCAAGATATTAATAAATACATACACCCTACACCATTTTCTATCTTATTTGTCATCAAATACTAGTTTTGACAAATACTACAACTTGAATTTAAAATATAAATTTTACAAAATGTATGACATATGAATCTGTTTGTACGTGAGACTATACTGACAAAGAGGGTTGAGCTTTATGAAGTCTATAAGGAAATCCATTCAGCTAAGAATGAAAGAGTAATGCTCATAACTATAAAATTACCCTTTTCATCCCAAATGATGCCACATTGAGCACAGTGAATCATGTCAAATGATAATGATGGATACGGAAGCTGTCTTGCAATGAAGTTGCCAATCATGGCAGGAAGGCCTCTCTCAAGAGACAATTGAACTTGGCTGCCAGTTGCCTCGTATCCCGCAACACAAATCGCCATAATGTTAAGTGACAATAAATGAGCTCCAAAGCTACCAAATCCACAATTAATGTCCAGCGTTGTTCGAACCTGTTATATTATGAGTCAAATAGATCAGTCACAAATATTATGCAACATAAAGTCCACAGTCCTTGATGAGAACCAAGAAGAGGATATATATATATATATATATATATATATATATATATATATATATATATATATATATATATATATGGCTTAATAGCATAATCTTCCTTACTGTACTCTAATATGCACAAACCCTGTCCTCGTAAAACACTATGAATCCTCAAAAAACAACAACTAGTCGAATATGGTGAACGGAAAACTTACACCAGCTTGACGAAGCTCTGAATCACTTCCTAGCCCTATCATCTCTGCAATTTGGCGAGAGTAATCTTTCACACCATCAAAGACCACACCATCCTCTGAGTGAAAGGCAATTTGATTCTCTTCTAGTAGCATCAACCTAGATAAATCATAGCAACAATTTCAGGAATCACTACCCAAAAAGATCAGATAAAAACTACATTACTTACATTAAAGCAGTCTATCTTCCAAAATTAAAAACCACTCAACCAATCAATAGTTACAACTTACAAGGCTTACAAATTGTGGTGACAGTTTTTCACAAACTTACTAATTACAATGCAAGATTAATTTATATCCGAACCAAGTAAGTACCTTTTGGTCATACTTCCAGACGAAAGAAATTGATCCTTGGTTATCTTCACATTCCCACTCCATATAATATCCCTACCACTAGGCCAGCGCAACGGAATTTTATATTCCTTAGGAGGACGAACCAAACATTGATCTTCTTCCTTCAACACATGACAGTGCCGATCCAGCTCCTCCCCCTGCTCAAATCCCGACCCCAAATTCTCCGAAACATTATGACAGGGCACGAAATTCTCCCTTTCTTTTCCACAAAGCCCTAACTCCTTTTGCCTCAAACCACCACTCGAAACAGATTTCAGCTCCAAATAATCAACCGCCACCCGCTCTTTTATCCTCCTATAGTTCGTATAAATAAGAGAAGCCGGCCTCCGCGACGACGAATCAACCGCATTGGAAGCCGACGAAGATCCCAACACTATAATCAAAGCCAGAACACTAACCACGCACAATATCAACCAGTTCACCGGCGGTTTAGGACCGAAAATCATCCACAATTTATTCGACAAAGAGCTTCTCATATCAAAAAAACCGTGAAACGTACAGAAAATCAAGATTTCCAAAAATCAAAATAAATCGCAATCATAAACACCATACCCTATGATAATACCATGAATCTTATCCACATCTACAAGCATTGAAACAACAATCTGATCTGAATCACACAATTCCGGAACAAGATCGGGTAATGCCTAACGGCGATCGAATCAGATCGGCTACGGCGGAATTGAATTGGAATCCGATCGAGGAAAATGGAGAATTAGGGTTTTTGGAGAGTGAGATTGTTGATTTGGGGAGCAATTGTTGTGGATGGTGAAGAAGAGCGCTAATTCCGGTTGGGTCCAAACTGTTTGGATTGTTGTTGCTAACTTTACTTCCTTTGCCAGCTTTGTATTTCTATCTCTCTCTTTCATTACATATATATACTACACTACAACCATATCATTATCATTATTATTAGTATTAAACAGATCCAAAAACACGCAACATTATTTATTTCTAATCTTTTTCTTGCCTTTAAATATTCTTGTCTAGCATTTATGTGTAATTGTTTATTTTAGCCACATTTATGTATAATCTATTCCTTGCGTACTTTGTTTTAAAATAAGTATGTTTAAAATTTTTATATACGGATTAAGAAATACAATAATATTATCATAAAACATTATATTTTTATGAAATTAGTCTTACTAATATGTTAAAAGTAATGTGCATACTAATAATTGAATGACATAATTGAAAAAATAACAATCATTGCTATATTGAAAGTAAAAATATTATTCATTTTAAAATATATTTTTTTCTCTAAAACAACACTCATTTTAAAATGGATGGAGTAAAACTATAAACTAAATATACTAGTACATATAAAAACAAAAATAAAGTATACTAGTGGAATAATTTGATCATAAGTTAACTGATGGCTGTTTTGGATTTTGACTGCTCAAAAAATGGAACTCGTGTCAATGTGCTTGCTTCTTCCATGCAACACTGAATTATTTGTGATTATTTTATTGATTATTTGTGATTTATTATTGATTCTATGAGATGTGTGATGATATGAGGTTGGGAATTAATGAGATTGATATGATAATTAGAATTATTTATATTTAAATAATTTTAATTTATATTATTTTGAATTATTATAATATTAATAACTAAAATAGAATAATTGAGTGTGTATATATGTTAAGGATATGATGGTAATAGTATGAGGATAAGTGGGGGTAGAATTGGTAAACCATAGAAAGGGACTATTTTAATAGAGAAAATTAGAGATGAAGATAATTTTGTATCATCCTGAAAACTTGGAGAAATTGTGAAGAAGCTAGGGCACAGAGAGAAAAGAATAGGAGATTCATCCCTTAGAGTTCGAAGAGATCAAAGCTGCTAGAAATTCGAGGTAAGGGGTGCAATCAGGTTTATTATGATTGATATGGGGTTAAGGTATATGTAGGTGTTGTCTTGTATGATGATTTTGATGAAAAGTATGATGAATACCATGATGTGTTGTGTAATGATGATGTTGATATACCATTATTTGTATGTAATTTGTGCATAATGATGTGTTGTTGTCAAATTATGGAATATTGTGATTAAAATGAGTTTTTGGATGGATTGATGCCTGAAATTGGAATCAAAATGGGGCTGAAACAACACCGAAATACAACTAAGAAGTTTCATAATTGGACGTCTTGTCGTGTGAGCCAGAGGCGAGAAAGGGGTGAGTGAGTCGCCCAAGCTTCGTCAACCGAGCATCAGTTAAGAGGGTTTTTAGGTTTCTAGAAAAAAGGGTTTCTCCGAGAGAACATCAGGTGAAGGAAAGGCGCGGAGAACGCCCCAGGGTCGGTGGGCGAGCATCAATCTAGCAGACCTGGCGGTAACTTTTCAAAATATCGTAACTTGAGTTTTAGGACTCTAGTTGACGCATCGTTTGAAGCATTGGGAAGCTAACGCACAGAGTTATACTATGACAAATTAATGTGAGTTATTTGATGCATTATTCTAGTACCAATGTATTTATGAATTTAGATTGTTATATGTTTAATATGCCATATTTTAATGATGAACTTGATGATGTTGTGAAGTTACTATGATGTTATTGTGATGTAATTAATGTTATTTGTTATGACGTTTTAATGATGTGCATAGTTAATATGTATACATGCTATGTGAAGAGGATTATGTGAATGATATGCAATTGACTAGTTGTGGTCGAATTTATATATGACATTGTTGTACATCATGCATTCTTGGCATTTTTAGACGATGGTCCGCTTATGATGAGCCTCAATCACATTATGTGGATTGAGTGTGAGTAGCTAGATCCTTGTCCGGAGATTTAGTTAAGCGTTACTATAATGGTGGTAGCAATTTTGTGATGTACTCCGGTTCCAAGAGGGAATCAATCCTATGGTGGGGATCTATAGAGGGCGACGAACCAGGTGTTCATAATATTTGGTACCACATGCACTGAGTCAGTGTTGTTGCATTAACATTCTATGTAGAATTTGGATGAGTTTTGTTGATGAGATGTGATATGGTGATATTTGATAATTATGTGATTATATGATATGGTTTTTATGATGACATATGTATAAGTGCTATTATGACATGCATATGTGAATATGACTTGGTTATAAATGATATATGTTGATATGACGATGGTGTTATGATAAGTGCTAAAAAGTAGTTGTTTTGTATATATGTTTTGTGGCACTTATCTGTTCTTTTTTTATATTCGTTGAATAACCCCGATTTTTATTGCAAATACGTTTTATTACGTTTTGTGTACATATTGTACCGTTTGATTAAGTTTTGCATATATTTTGTAGGTATTTGTCGCATTATTGGAGCATTGAGAATAAAGTCCAAATGAAGCTCCAAGATACATTCTTTGATCAATAAAGGAATAAGGCAAAAGAGAGAGCCAGTGGAAGTTATGCAGGAAAAGCAACAAAAGTTGTTGAACTGTCATATTTCGCCGGGCAAGGGCCATCGCGTCTGCGTCGTCGGGCGATGGTGGAGCGTGAGGCAGGGCCAGTTTTTCCAAAAGTTGTTGGACTGTCATGGATCGTTGGATGATGGCCAGGCGAGGGCCATCGCATCTGCATCGCTGGGCGACGGTGGGGCGAGAGGAAGGGCCAATTTTTCCAAAAATTGTTGGAGTACTTCGCTGCTTGGTCGCCAGGCGAGGAAATGAAGTGTCGCCGGGCGAAGCTGACCTTCGTCGGGCGACGATAGATATTTTGGTCAGATGAGGACGTGGCGTAACGTGAGCCAAGTGTAAAAGAAGAATCGTTGGGCGATGCTTTATTTCGTCGGGCGATGCTTGCAGAACAACTTTTTGTATATATTTCCTTTTCACTTCATTTTTTAGAGTTATGGTTTTAGGGTGAGGTTTTTGTCTCCCAATTCCATCAACCTTATAGCTTGTAGGAGTGTGTTGAAGATAGCTTTGGAGTATTTTATTAGTTTTCATTAATTAAAAGATGTCTTACTCTGATATGTTACATCGGGTTGAGAACGCTTTGTTTTGTGAATGTCATGTTCCTTTTGGTGTGATATACTCTATGAGTATTTTAATGGTTAAAGTAATTTTGATTTCAACTTTTGAGGAGACTAAATGTCATGAATTTTAATAAGTTAATTAGGTTATTATGATGATGATTCCGTTGTGATGTATTTTAAATAAGTGAGTTGAATTATAAACAGATGTAATTGATATTGATATAACCCAAGTTACATAGTAGGGTTGTTTTATGATGTTTTGTATGAAGTGCGACACCATTGTGTAATGATTTTACTTGATTTATTTCATAAGTTATATAAGGAATACATGTGGGGTTAGAAGGGTGTTACATCAAACTTTGTTAACCTTCTTGGTATTTGTTTGAATCTATGCGGTCTTTGAACTTATTTTTAATCTTCTACGGAACCTAGAACTATGTTAGCTTTTGAACCTCGTCCAAAACCACCACATTTAGAATTAACACCTTTAGTAACATGATCACCTCTAGAAGCTTGTCCTTCAAAACCCACGTCTTCAGAATTTTCCCTTCCAGAAGTATGAACACCACCAGATTTTGGATAATCTCCAAAATCTGGATCATAATCAGATTCACCATCAGAATTACCTTCGAGTTCTTACTCATATTGAGAGTCTCCAAAATCATCTTCTGACTTTGTCTCTTCTTCAGCACTTTCAAGTTTTGAATCATCTTCAGAATTTTCTGAAGTATCTTTATAAGCTAACTTAGGTGTTGACACTACACTAGAATTTGATTGAGACTTGCTCCAGTCTCATCCTTTTGACTCTTTCACAGTGACGTCTCTGTTGAGTTCCACCTTATTGGTGATTGTACAATAAAGCTTATAAACACCTGTATTATGGTACCCCACCAATAACATCACTTTCTTATATCATCTAACTTCTTTCTCTTAACAGCCAGAACATATTTATAACAAACAAAATAAAATACCCTAAGATGACTCACATGTTGCTTATCTCCACTCTAATTCTTTAAAGGAAAAATTTCCTTCAGCTTCTTCGTTGGACATTTACATAGCACATACACTGAAGTGGAAATAACTTCTCCCTACAAAGTATGAGGTAACTTCTTCTCTTTAAGCATGCTTCTTGCCATATCAAGCAAAGTTCTATTTTTCTTTCAGCAAGAATATTGTGTTGAGGAGTGTGTGGAGCAGTAGCTTCATGTTTTATTCCATTCTCCTCACAAAACTTATAGAATTTCGTAGATTTATACCTACCTTCACCATCCGTTATAAGAACTTTCAACTTCTTACCACTTTGTTTCTCAACCTTCACCTTGAACTTTTGGAACTTGGTAAACACCTCATTCTTACACTAAATGAGTGCAACCCATGTCATTCTTGTGAACTCATCCACAAAATATATAAAATACTTTTTATTCCAAGTGAAGGTTCTGGAAATTTTCCACAAACATCATAACACTATACTCCTAAAGCATGCTTTTCTCTTTAGGATACTTCTGACTTAAATGGAAATCTGGGTTGCTTGACTTTCATGCATACCTCACATGACTTCTTAGACTTCACAATGTTCAAAATTCCATCCACGACCTTCTTACAACTCAGATGCCCTAAGTTTTCTATAGTTCAGATGCCCCACTATTTTGTGTCACAACTTACTATTACCTTCAATGCCTTTTGAACTAAGCATGTTATTTTAGTTATCTCCACGTTCACCTTGAATATTTTGTTGCTTCTTTGCTCATACTGCATAATCAGCTTCTGATTGGAATCAGACAACTTCAAGATATTGTTCGTCATACTAACTGAGGAACCTTTTTTAATGAGTTGACCCATACTTATCAGATTGATCTTCATTCTAGGAACATACCAAACATTTTTTATCAGAACGGTTCTTCCATTTTTCACTTTGGCTTTGACATTTCTCATACCTTCTCCATTAAGGTACTTATCATCAACACATATGATCTTTGTCCTCCTTCTATAGTCAGAATTAATCAGCCATTATTTGTTTCCAGTCAAGTAAATTAAGTAACCAGTATCCATATACCACCAATCTAACAAATACTTACCATCAGACTCAAAAGCCATTAATAACACAAGTTCATCATCAGAATCTCTTATGGCTATATTTGCTTCTTCTGATTTCCTTCCCTTGTTTGACCAATTTTTTTAGCAAAATGGCCAAACTGCTTACAACAATAACATTGAACCTTCTTCTTACCGTACTTATCCCTTCCCTTATGATATTTCTTCTCATTAGAAGTGGAGGTTTTTGACTTTTGATACCTACCATGTCCTTTCTTGAATTCTGATTAAGAATGCTTTTGGTCCTTCCTATCGAAATAAGCTTTCAGAGCCTACTAAACCTCCCTCTCAGAATTTCTTTCAGTCAAAAGCAACTATTGCACCTCAGACTACTTTGCAGCTCTTTTATTCGCATGGTGTCCAGATCTTTAGAATATTCAATTGCTACAACAATGTAATTAAATTGAGGATCAAGAGACCTCAATATCTTCTCAATTATTATTTCTTCAGAAAAGGTTTCTACACACGTTTTCATCTAATTTGTGATCAAAATCATCCTAGAAATTTAATCATGTACCTTTTCATTGCTCTTCATGTTGAGATTCTCGTACTGCTTTCGTAAAGATTTAAGTTTCACCTTCTTCACTGATGCATCACCACCTTAGCATCGTGTCAATATATACCATGCATCATTTGTCGTCGTCGAATCAATGATTTTCTCAAACACATTCGCATTCATACACTGATGGATGTAGAACAACTCCTTTTGGTTCTTCTTCCTTGTAGCTCTCTGCGCATTCATCTGTTCCTATGTCGCATCTCCTGCAACTGGGACGTAATCTTCAATGACAAGATCAAGCACATCTTAAGCATCGAACAACACACACATTTGAATCATTCGTTGATTCAAATACTTTCCATCAAACACTAAAAGTTTAGTATTTAAACTACTTCTGCCACTCATCTTTGTTTATATGCACTAAAAACACTCAGATCTCAAATCTCACGAAACACTCATGTTTCCCTATGAATCGAATCAGAGCTATGGATACCAATTATTGGTGCACAAAGGTTGAATAATAATATAAACAAATGGAAGAAAATAGAGAGAGAGAGAGAGAGAGAGAAATGACGACTACTGATCAATGTTTTTTTCACATTTGTTTACCGTTAATTTTAGTTAATTATGTCATTGTTTTTAAGCGCTTTATTTTCCTTTTTCTGCATTTTATACTTTGGTTGTGTTTCTTTAATATTTTTAGGTTCAGGTAAGCATTCAAGAAGAATCAGAGCGAAAACCAGGAAAAATCGCAAGAATTCAGAAAAGTTTTCTACACACTCTAGGAGGTCTGACACGACCACCCATGTCAGCTGACACTGGTTGTGTTAGTCAAGCAGCAGAGGTAAAGCAAAAATTAGAGGTCTAACACGGGGGGTCATGTTAGCTGACTATGCCCGTGTTAGGAGGCATGGGGTTTGACACTTCCCGTGTTATCCTGACACTACTCGTGTCAGGATGCCTGGGACCAAAAAATCAGCATCTGAAATTACAAAAGAGCGACACTAGCGTCCGTATTAGCTGACACAGTCTGTGACAGCTTGTGACGCTGATTTCCTAATTTTTTTATATTTTCTCCATGGGTTGAGTTGTGAGAGCGTTTTGGATATTTCCAACCGATATGAATGAATGTTTGCTATTTTAGATGAGTTTTGAAGAGAAATTAGGGGACTTTTTTGATAACGAAGAATTACATGAGAAAAGATTGGAGAATGCAAGAGTTCCGGTGGAAAGAGATTTTCATGAACGGAAGTGATTGAATATCAAATTTCTCTCCAATACTTATAATGTCTATAATTTATTTTTTGTTTCCCTTGAATAATATGAGTAGCTAAACCACTCAATACTTAAAGGTGTCCTTGATTTGATCTATAAACAGACTCTAATTTCAGATTTCATTAATATATGTGTTTTTTATTTTCAATTTGATCGTTAAATATTTTTAATGATACCACTTGATTTGATGTGGTTAAAAGTTAATAGAAAAGATTTTGAATATAATCTAAATTTATGGTCTTTAATGACATATTATTTTATTATTTTATGTGTTTAATACACATTTATTAATAACAATATATAAAATATGTCATGTTTAATTTATAAAATCATCTTTCAAAGTTATATATATATATATATATATATATATATATATATATATATATATATATATATATATATATATATATATATATATATATATATATATGGTTTTGATGACTTATATAAAAATCTACTAATACTATTAAACAATTAATATTAAATTTTATAAAAACACGAGTAATTAAATAATTTATCACACTTGTTAAACATACCATATAAAAATATGATATATGTTATATGTAAATGATAAAATTATCATTAATAATTTTAAAATTTTACTGTTAATACTATTTTAAGTATTCAAACTTAGAAATTATAATTAATTGTTGTTTAATTTAATATTAAATATAATAATATTAATTTATTATTTATATTATATTAAATTTTGTTTTTCTATTTTATTTATGCTTTATAAAAATAAGTCAATAATGTATTTTCTTATTTTATTTTGTTAATTTTAGCTCAAATTCAACATACAAATTTTAATTAAAAATACATGATAAATTTTAGTATTAATTTAATATATTTTGATATCCAATAAACATTAAATTGAGATGTGATATGGTTACCTTGTCCACCAAACAAACAAGACGTTGGTGTTATGTAATTGAATTTGTGGGTCAAATAGTCATAAAATGTTATTTTATGATGTTATTTAACACATTTAATATTTTATAGTTGAATCTAAATTAAAGAATTCAAAGTCAATTAGAAATACAAACAATTAATTTAATTAATTTATAGAATTTTATGTTTATCATAAGTGTTAGTTGAGCATTAACGATGATGTCAAGGAACACGATTTCATTAATCAAAGTATTAAACAGGTATCAAATGGAGGCCACAGTTTTGTTACCGGCCATCCATTCAAGAATATAATGCAATAATTCAACTCTAGTTTCTCAATTCGAATTCAAAATATAAACTTTTTCTTAGAAATTTATTTTTTTGACATAATTAATGCCTGTGTTTATGTTTTGGAGTTAGGATAATAGGACTATACTCATCTCGTGTTGTAGCAGCATATCATTTTTATATTTATTTTTTTACATTTTTATTATAATTAATTTATATGTACAGCTCAAAACTGTACTTGTGGTATGGATGTGCTGCACGTCCAGCTACTACTGCACAGCATGTTATTACAGACAGATATGATATGACATCGTAGCATTCAAAAAATTCCCCAACAAAACATCCATGAACTTAATTATTGTAAGATCTAATGGATTTAGAATATTTTATTAGAAAATGTTCTATAGTTAGAGAAATAAGGTAATTAATAAATGATAAATTATGACAATTTTTTAAATAATTATTTTAAAAAAAATTAAATAGCCACATTTTAAAATTAAACACTTTCCGAAGAAAAAAAATCATGTGTTCCTACATGTGGCAAATTATTCTATAATACATCGAGGCGCGGTTGAAAGTTTAATTTTTTATATTTAAGTAGATTGTTACTTGACACAAGGTGTGTCGAAACGGATTGTTGTTCTAACAGAAAGTATGTCAAAATAGCTTATCGAAGTGTCGAAGCATATTGTTTCACACATGATTTTGATTTAGATTTAAAATAGATATTTTGAGCTTTTATAATTTTGGAATTTTTGCCTTAAGAGAAAACTAACCTAAAACTATATATAGAGGGAGTAACCCTTATTTTTTTGTAATCAACTCATTGAGTATTCACATAATTTGCAGTTGCAAGTGAATAAAGATTTCCACAGCTTGTGGGCAGAGAGAAACTCTGCAAAAACTCTAATCTATTTACTTCTTTGATTTTCTTTTCATTGTCATTGTATGGTGATAACAATCTTATTCATCAAGATGCTTCATGAGAAGAACAATTGGAATACAAATAATCAAAGAAGTCCAAACAATGTCGAAAATGTTAGTAATGTAGAATTTGCAAAAGAAGCCTGGGAGATTCTTAAAAAATCTTTGGAGGTGCATAAAAGGTGAAAGAGGCGAGGTTATAAACTCACAAATGAACATATGAATTGCTTGAGATGGAAGATAGTGAGAGTATATCAAATTTTTTCACTAGGGTTGTGAAACCAGTGAATCAAATCAAGGTTTGTGGAGAGATGTTAATAACAAGAACTGTTGTTTCAAAGATCTTAAGATCTTTGGCTCCGAAGTTCGACCATGTGGTAGTTGCCATAGAAGAGTCGAAAGACATGTCAACTTTGTTGAAGGAAGAGCTTCAAGGGACGCTTGAATCTCATGAACAAAGAATTGTTGAAAGAGTTGTATGCAAGTCAAAGAGTGACGTGGCTTTGCAGGCATATTCAACAAAAGAAAGTAAAGGCAAAGGAAAGTGATTCGACATGTAAAATCAAGTCTCTCAATTTCAATGAAGATATTATGTTTTGATGAAGACAAACTATTATGGCAAGAAGGCAAAGATGTTATCCAAAGCAAAATGTTTTTCAAGCTAAAACATCATGTTCAAGACTTTGATTCAAGAAAATTAACAAACTTTTAAAAGGTATAATAACAATGTCTTACAATTACTTAAGTCTTAGATGCTCAAAGTTCCTAACATGATTGCATATCATGCACATTCGAATACACTAGTTTTCAAAGCAAAAAATTCAATTTTTCTTTTGTTCAATCGATTTACCCTTAGGTGCAATCGATTGCATACTGAGTGTTTCATATAAAAATTCATTTTAAAAGTTTCTGTTTTTTATTGCAATCGATTTGCATTTGGAAGCAATCGATTACACACTGTGCGATTTTTAAATTTAAGCCATTTTTAACTAAGTGCAATCGATTTGCACATTGGTGTAATCGATTGCTCACTGATTGATTTTCAAAAATATGGTTGTTGGAAGACAATGAAATCGATTTGCATATATGTGCTATCGATTGCAGCTTGTGCGAATTTGAAAAATCAGAATTGTTTCATGCACCATTTCACGCACCCTTTCACAACAACTTTGTCTCTAATCTTGGCAATTGTTCATGATTATTTTGAAGAGACTTATGATATTTCAAAAAGGTGTCATGAACATATAAATACTAAAATTTTCAAATTCATTCTTCACCTCTTACAATAATTATCATTCAAATTTTCAAAATTCACATTCAAGTGTTCATCTTTCATACAAGATTTTTGTGCATACTTTCACATTTCCTAAACCAGAAAATCTTGAGCAATCTATTTCTTTAAGTCATTGTGAATTATTGTTATTGGAAGGGAAGATCAAGTACATTGAAAAATCACTCAAAGTGATATTGTTTTACAATATTACAAACTCAAAACCTCTTGTTGTATTCACTTCTTATTTTTAGAATTGTTAAAGATAAGAAACATTGGCATTGTATTATTGATATCCAGGATTGTTGGAAGCAATTGTGTGCATTAAAAAGGATTATTCTTCTTGCATTTAGTGTTTAGATCTTAAAGGTTTTAAGAGCCTTTGATCTCCCTATAGGTTAGATACTAAGTATCACCATTGGTATGAATAGGCTGTACAGTTATTCTAACTATAGTGAAATCTCTTACATGTTGTAGGGGGGCTGGATGTACCTTCGGAGTATGGAGGGAACCAGGATAAATCTCTTGTGTCTCTTTATTTTTCTGCACTTTACATTTTTCATAAACACTCTAAACCAGAAAAATAATCCTAACACCACTATAAAACCGATAAAATTTTAATCTACCTAATTCACCCCCTCTTAGGTGTACTATGAACTTACAAGGTAGAGGTGGCTATAACAATTCAACTGGTAGAGGAAACCAACATGAAGGAATTATGTCGAATTAGAGAAGACCCCAATACCAAGGAAACCAAAGAGGCGGTGTTGGAGGCAGAGGAAGAGATGGTGGTTGAAAACCTAACAAGAGTCACATTCAGTGTTACAATTATCATAAGTATGGTCACTATTCTAGTGGTTATCCAGAAAAGCGAAAAAATCAAGAAAGTGATGCAAAGTTAGCAAAACATGATGAAGAAGAGTTGATGTTGATGGTCATAACCAGAGTTGAAGAAAAATTCAAGGACCAATGGTACTTGGATTCAAGATGCTCATTACACATGTCTAGAAGAAAATATTGATTTGTCAACCTAAAACCTTAAATGAAAAACATGGTAAGTTTTTTAAATGACAATTCTCTAGCTAGGGGTGGCAAAATGGGTCGTGGTCCACCAGGCTGGCCCGCGCACCCGCCATAAAATAACGAGTTGGATTGAGATTTTGGACCCACCGCCCACCAAAGCCCGCCCCATTAAAGTTCGCCACCCGCCAAAGGCCGCCCTGCCAAAACCTGCCGCCCGTCAAAGCTCGCTGCACCTATTCTTTTAACTTGTCTCACCTTAATCCCACCTTTTTTAGTTAATTATAGTAATTATAATTCTTGGTGGTTTTATTTTATATGTTAATTTGTGAATATATGCAATATTTTTTGAAGTAAAATTTGTTTAAACATGCTTTATAGAAAATTGTTCTAATATATGAATGATAAATCTTATTGAAATGTAAAAAGATATTTTAATTTATTAAAAAATAGGAAAAAATAAAATCAAAAAAGAAGACCCGCAACCCGCCAATCCTCCACCTTGGTGGGGTGTGCTTGATTTATATGCCCATTTCCACTAGGCGAGCATACTTGTCCCACCCTCGTTTGGGAGGGCATTAGACGGGGCGAGGTAGAGCAGGGCGGGTGACCCATTTTTCCACCCCTAACTTCAGCAGCTGAAGGTATTGGAGATGTTCTGATTATGAGGAAATACGGCAAAAGGTCAATAATTTCTAATGTTGTACATACCATGAATGAAGAACAACTTGCTCAACATAGGGCAGTTGGTCGAAAAGAATTACAAAGTTTTGGTTGAAGACAAGATGATGAGAGTTATTGACGCAACGGGAAGATTAATCTTGAAGGCTCTCATGTCTCTGAATAGAACCTTCAAGATTGAACTTAATATGATTAAACACAAGTGCCTTTCGGCTGCAGCTAGTAGAGACAAATAGATATGGCACTATTGACTAGTCCATCTCAACTTTAGAGACATTAGAGATTTGAAGATAAGAAATATGGTTTTAGGATTACCAAAAATCGATATTCCAAATGAGGTGTATGAGGATGTGTGTAGACGAAGCATCATAAGAACAACTTCAGCAAGGATGCATGGAGCAAGTTAAAGGCAATTCTTGAAGTCATATACTCTGATATATGTGGGCCAATTATGGTTGATTCGATGGGAGGTAGCAAACATTGTCACATTCATAGATGATTTCAATCAAAAGCCGTGGACTTACCTGATCAAGAATAAAAGTGAAGTGATCAAGGTATTTGTCAAGTTTAAATCTACGATCGAAAGACAAAGTGGTCAAAATCTCAAAGTTTTGTAAAATTAAGGTTGTGAACAGTATGTGTCAAAAGACTTCAACAAATTATGTGAGAAAGAATGGATTGTGCATGAGGTGGTTCCACCCTACATTCCACAACAGAATGGAACTGTAGAAAGGAAAAGTCAAGCCATCATGAATATGGTGAAAAGTATGTTGAAACGCAAACATTTACCTAAAGAGTTTTGGGGTGAAGCTGTGTTGACTACAACATATATTTTGAACAGATATCCAACAAAGAATCTAGAAGGAATTACTCTTGAAGAACGTTGGTCTGGTGTAAAACCTTGTTTGAGACATCTGAAAGTGTTTGGATTGATATCACATAGACACGTGTCATATCAATTGATAAGAAAATTTGATGAAAAGTCGAGTCAAATGATCAGTTGGATATCATTCGATATGAGGTTAAAAGTTGTTCAACCCAGTGAATAAGCAGATTATGATCATAATAGACGTGATCATATATAAGCTTAAAGAATGGGATTTAACTGAAAATGTCAAGAAAGATTCAGTTAGAATCTTACTTAAAGAACCAAAAACTCAAGTAAAAAAAAAACTCAACAAGAGGAAGTTAGAGATCAACCAAGTACAAGCAGACCTCAGAGAACAAGACACATGTCTGCAAGGTTGCAAGATTGTGTGATTACATCAGATGGATGTGGTCAATAATGAATATAAGTTGGTACATTATGCTTTCTATATAGATGTCAGACCATTCTATGCAGCCAGATAATTAAATGATTCAAAGTGGGTGAAATCAATTTATGAAGAAGTGAAATCCATCGAAGGCAACAACACCTAGTCACTTGTCGAATTGCCTCAAGGCAAAAAGGTAATTAATGAGAAGTGGGTACACAAGGTGAAATTGAATCTCAAAGGGGAAGTAACTTGACACAAAGCAAGGCTTGTGGAGAAAGAATTTCTTAAGAAGGAAGGAATGAATTCGATGAAGTTTTTGCACCTCTTGCTAGAATAAAAACAATCAGGTTAGTTGTTGGTCTAGAAAAAATGAACAGTTGGAACATATGTTAGATGGACATGAAGTATGCATTCCTAAATATCTCCTTAGACGAATAAGTTTATGTTTCATAACCGGTGTAGTTTGTGAAGCATGGAGAAGAGAGAAAGGTGTACAGGCTGCATAAAGCCATGTGTGGATTGAAACAAGCTCCAAGAACTTGGAATAAGAAAATTTATAATTTTCTAGAGAAGAAATTTGTAAAGTGAACAACCGAACATGGAGTATTTGTAAGAAGAAGAAATAGTGAATTACTTATACTATGTCTCTATATCGATGACTGTTAAAAACATGTAGCTGCAAGAAAGAGCTCGAAGACTTCAAAGGTAGTATCATACTTCGAAAAAAGTCATATCTGGGTGATATTTCATGTTTCCTTGGAATAGAATTCTACAAGAGTAGTAGAGGTTTGATGATGCATCAAAGAAGATATGCAGGATAAATTCTCTAGAGATTTGAGATAGAAGAATGAAACTCGACTTCGACACCTACAAAACCAAGACTACAACTATCGAAAGATTTAAAAGAAGATGATTTTGACGCAACCCAATACAGAAGACTTATTGGGTCATTAAGATACCTTTGTCACACAAGGCTTGACTTAGCATACAATGTAGGTATGGTAAGTAGATCCATACAGAAGCCAAAAGTATCACAACTAGCAACGACGAAGAGGATATTGAGGTATATGAAAGGAACTATTGGCTATGACATTTTAGTAGGATAATTTGATTCAAGTTAGTGTAGTGATGCTGAGGATCAAAAATCCCCAGTAGGATATGTGTTTATGCTAGGTGGTGCACCAGTTCCTTAGAGTTCTAAAAAAGAACCAGTGGTGGCATTACTATCGTGCAAAGAAGAGTACATAAATGTTTCTCTTTGTGCATGTCAAGAAACGTGGATGATAAACTTGGTCGAAGAAATCATAGGGAAAGATCATGGAGAAATTATTGTGAAGATCAATAACATGTTAGCTATCAACCTGACAAAGAATTCGATAACACATGGTCAAAGTAAGCATATTGAGATGAGGTTCTACTATCTTCTAGAGCTGGTAGTAGATTGGAAGATGAACTTGGAGCACTGCATAATTGAGGATCATATTATAGACATTAATGAAGAATGGTGTGCAGGTCGAAGTGTTCAGAAGACTAAGAGCTATGACCAATATAGATACCTTAGACACAATGAATTAGGTGGTGTGTTGAAAGTGTAATTCCTTGTGTCAAAAAAGGCTGTTTATCGACACAAGGTGTGTCGAAGCAGGTTGTTGCTCGAACACAAGGTGTTTCGAAATAGGTTATTCTGTCGAATTATATGTATATCAAAGTGTTGAAGCAGGTTATTTCACACAAGATTTCAATTTAGATAAAAAATAAGTATTTTGAGCTTTTATAGTTTTGGGCTTATGGGGGAAAGCTAACTTAAAACTATAAATAGAGAGAGTAACCCCTATTTTTTGTAATCAGCTTATTGAGTATTCACAAAATTTGCAGTTGCAAGTGAATAAATATTTTCAAAGTTTGTGGAGAGAGAGAAACTCTGTAGAAACCCTAATCTCTTTTCTTTTTTGATTTTATTTTCTTTTTATTGTCATTGTGTGGTGATGACAATATTGTTCATTAATATTGATAAAAATTCATCATAGATTGTGGTGTATTTCCAACAGGCGCTACAACAGATGATACATGCATATAAGTCATGTCAAAGAAGATGATGCATGTACTATAACATTCATGGGTTTTAACATTATTATATATTATTTTCAAAGGCAATCACTATGGTTATTATGATGAATGATCCATTCAATATCAACTGATCCATTCATTCATACATACATCCTTGTCAGTTTTAACAAAATTCCATATAGGAATTTCGCTAATTTGGTTGAACATCGTAAAAAGTCTATCAACTTTTTTAATCTTTTCACCATTAGGAATGTATCCATCTAACCAACAGATCAAACTCCTCTGAAAATTCTCGAAGGTCTCTAAGTTCCAAAGTCGGATATTTATCGAAGGCTTTGTTGGTGAAAAAAGCTGAGTATTTTTTTATAATGTAAGGCATTTTTTGAAGATATGTTTAAGAGTAAAATGAGGAGATGGGTTATAAATGATGGAAATGAATGACTTATTTAAACAAAAATCAAAACAAAAAAGGAACCAACATGTATAGCATATGCTCATAATACGATAGTGCATGCGCCATCTTTTGTGGCAGAACATAGGTGCATGCTTCATCTGTTGTGGCGCCTCAATGTATTTTAGAGTGCATATGTCACAGGCAATGTCACATTTTCTATGTTAGATTTTATTTTTTAAAAGTGGTTAATTTAAAATTCTTTTTTAAAGTAATTATTTGAGTATTTTTTTTAAAATAGATTATAACTATTGTTGCGGTAAAAATCTTCGAGACTAAGCCATTGGATTGAATCGTCTTGTAAAAATAACAATGAAGTTGCTACCGCGCTTTTATTTTATCCAAAGGACTGGGAAATAAGCAAATAAAATCCTAAAATAAAATAAAGATCAAGGTACAAGGGTTAGTTATGCAAAGGGAAGGTACTAGACATCCTAAACATCTACGGTACTCTGCAGGAACCTCTTTGAAAATCTGTGCATATGACTATAAAAAGATATGTACAAAATGGATGGTGGAGGTGAAAAAAGAAGTATTTCTTACAATTTTTTATTTGATAGAACTTCCAATGAGTTCTAGGCCTTCATACCACCAATGTGCAATGTTGAAATCAAAACCCATGTAGTTCGGGTAAAAAATACCGAAATTGGTGTGTTGGTTAATTTTAAAAAGAATAAACATTATTGTCGTATCCGAGTGGTAAACATACTTACTATCCATAATTGTGAGAAAGGAGCATTTCATCAACTTAAAGTGGAGGATAAAGCTCTGGTTTTCATCAACAAGCATCACTCAACACCAAGTGGAAAATGTCTCACTTCACTATATATCGTAGAAGTATAGTAGTTTACATCACTATAAAAAATCGACAAGAGTCTAATCTTTTTGAGAAAATGGTTTTAAAGAGAAAAGTCAAAAAAGACTCGAAAAGTTTGGGTGAGGTTGATTGTCTTTTAGTCTTAGAAAAATGTCAAAGTATTGTTAAATTGATTAATGGTTCATTAAGAAAAATAAGTTTGAAAATGCATGGACCTAAGTCCAAGTTTATTATGAAAGTGGTTCGAGTTAGAAAACAAGAAGCTTTTTGAAAAGAGGGATAAGATTTTGAAAATTTAAGAAAGGGAGGAGATGAAGAGGCTATCCTATGTACAAAAAGTAAAAGGTGAGGGTAAAGAAAGATCTAACCATGTGAGAAACCAGTACTTGACATCAATTAGCCAATACCAAATTCTCATCCTTTGGATGCACAAGCCAACAAACAAGTAACCAGACAAAAATACTAAGTCTCAGATGAATCTATGCCTCAAATAAAATCATGTCTTCAAAATTCGGGAAGAGTAACAGATTCATTTAGAGGAAATCCACTCATAGACGAGTATAAATAGAATAACCTTCATACAGAAAAAATAACCCAAACACAGACAATATAGCAACAAGATCACAGAGTCTCCGAGTTGAGGTCAAAGTCCTAATCCTAAGTCCAAGAGTCAATCTCCGAGTACTGGAAAAGTAACCAAGTCCAAGTTATCAATTTTTATGGTTTTTAGTCTTTTATTAATGAATCAAACAAAAATAAAGCGAAAGGGTCCAAGTGGATAAAAGGAAAATAGCGGAAACATAAACATGATAATGAATGCTGAAATTTAAATAAAGCGGTAAAGAAAACGTAAAATAAAGTTGTAAAGACAGTGTAAAGATAAAGAGCGGGAATTTAAAAGTTAGTAGTTAGTTGTCAGTTGGTTTCATATGATTGATCCATAATGATTTGGACGTTGAGCCTAAGCCAAAGGTTATAAGCACTCATCAGAAGATTGATAGAATTAAAACAACTACGTGATAAATTGACAATTTTATTGGCTATATCTCAAAATCTAACCATCCTTGGGCTTACAAGTTCAAGTCTTGGGCCATGAAGAATCAAGCATACAAAGAAAAGAAAAGAAAAGAAAATAAGATTGTATGGCTCGGGATGATTTAAGCCTTGAGCCTAGGTCAAAGGTTATGAGGACTCATCAAAAGATTGATAGAATCAAAACAACTACACGACGAATCGACAATTTTATTGATTGTATCCCAACATTTAATCATACTTGGAGAATTTCAAGCATAAAGCTTGGGCCACGAAGAACCAACTTTTTTATCCGAGGGACAAACTATAAAGCTATGTTAAGAAATCGTCAAATAACCTATAAAGAGGTCACCCTACAATGAGGTCGGTCAAGCATGATCTATGTGTTGAAAAGACAAACTAGAGGAATGATATGTAGACTAACCTCTGATGTTTGCAACACATGTAAAAAAAGAATGAGATATGATGAAGAGAGAGGGGGACAAATCACATAATCATCAATGCGTCAGATGAATTCATACAATCTAACTTCATCAAAATCAACCAAATATCTTGGTGGATTTGGTCATGAGACCTATCAACACCCAAGTTCCATTGATGTTGATGAAATCTTTGACTCCAAATGAATCCAAGTCATAAACAAATATTAAATAATTAAAAGAAATAAAATAATATAAAAAATGATTTGAAAATGGATTTTTAATTGGTTTTTTATTGATGAAATATTTAATGGTATTCATACATCAAAATAAATTCCAAGAAAATTATCCAAGGTCGAACAAAGGTCAACAAGTGTTGACAAAAAAATTCAAAAATTTTAAAAGTCAGAAACTCTATTTTTTTTAAAAAAAAGACCAAAATTGGTAAAAATAAAATCAGAAATAAAAATAAAACGAGGTCACCAATATTTGTCAAGAGACTATTGGATCTTCCTTAATTTTTGCAGAATTTAAAAATGTCAAAAAGTATTTTTAAACATTTAAACAATTCAAATAAAAGAGAAAAATCATTAAAAAAATATTAAATATGAAAATAAAATTATCAAAAAATAAAAATCAGAAAGAGAATACTTGAAAATATTTTTGTGAATTTTTCATAATTGTTTAATCAGAAATGCATTTTTATGAATTTATGAAGTTTAAAACAATTAAATATAAAATCAGAAAATTAAAATAAAACCAAAGAAATTTGGACCATCTGATCAATGTCAAAACGCGTTCGTAAGCAGATCTGATGGATCTGACGCGTTGTGCTATGGTCACCATGGAATTTCATAGCGGATCCATTATTTAAAATAAATAAAATATAAAACAAGGAACAACATGGAGCGTTGGATCTAATGACATTTTAAACACGTTGGCAATTTGAACGGTCCATAGGTGCGAACACACGGTAGACCATGGTTAATGCGTCCGTATAAAACATAAAAAGGTCAAGCCAATCCGATTAAAACAATTGGCTGAGGATCATTGCTTGAAGAACGACACGTATGTCGTCTTCAACCTCCAGCCATATGTGAATCGGGATCTTATGAGATTCTTCAAACAAAATTGTTTGAAGTTCAAACTGGTATTATTGGATTTGTCTTTTCCAAACTATCCTAACATCACCATCGCAAAAAATTTATTTAAATCCCAACTCAGTCGATTTGGAAAAAAACCAGAGAAAACATGTAAAACGATTTTGAAATTAAATGCTTAATTCACCATGAAAATGGAAACCAGAAGAAGCATGAGATTTGGAGAAGAAGAAGATACACCCTAGCAATTTATTTGGAGCAAAATGATTGATAATTCTACCTAAACGAAGTTTAATTTCATAGCTCTGAAACTTGACTTGGTTAGCATGACTCAGGACACCTCAAGGCACAATTCTTGCTCTGTTAGATTCAGTGAAGTTCAAGGAAGCTTAAAGAACAATTAATTTGGAACTGGAAGTGCTCTAATTAAGAATTCGAAATCTAAAAAAAAAGAGTTATGGAGGAAGTTTTACAAGGTATTTATGGCTATCCAAGCTTGAGAAAATGAATGGAATAGGTCCCTCTATTTATAAGGAAGTGAATGGAATCAAAATGGAGGGGGAATGATGTCATTTGAGGCGAAATCGTGCACACCTGCATCATTATTAAAGTGTGACTTGCAAGTTGTCAAAAGTCAGCCAAATCGTGTGTTTCAAGCCTTAATCCAACCTTAGAAACCTTGCTAAACATGTTTAAGTGGAAAACACGCGTTAAATTGGTCATTAGAAGTCACATTGTGAAAAACAAATTCGGACTTTAAGGAAAACTTCAGTTTCAAGGTACCAACTTTGCAGCCATGATGCTCTCAGCTCAGGGACCATTATGGCATGATTCTTGGTGTATTTGAAAGATCTCATGGCCAACTTTACAATGTGAAAAGAAAGATGGCATTTGGATGCTTGAGCTAAAAGTTGTGTCCCTTTGAAATCGTGAAAAACCAATTAATTTTGATACTTAGAAAAAGTGACATATAATGTTTTGACTTCAAAAATGATTTTCCACTCAAAATTTGCTCTTGATCAACAAAGATGGCATGAATTATACCTCTTAAATGGTATTTTGGAAAAAGAACCACTCAAAAACTCCAAAATTTGAGAAATTATGGCCTTGTGAAGTTGATGAAGAATCATCAAATGACCTATAATCTTTTGATCTCTTTAAGCATTCTCCAAACATCTTCAAGTCTTGAAACACAAATGGAGTTAAATTTAATATCCTAATATTATTATGGAAAAATAATGAACTTAAGGTGATAAATAATGACTAATTTATGATTCCATTAAGTTGATGGTCAAAATGGAGAAATTAACCAAAGACTTGTAAACTTTTGACTTCCCAAGTGATTTTCCAAGAATTTTCTATTCTTTCCAATTGAACTTAGTTATATTATACGTCCTTAGATTTATTTTGTAAAAAATAATGAGCTCTAGGAGACAAAGTATGATCAATTTATGATCTTTTGAAGTTACACAAGATAGTTGGGTGATCATTCTAGAGGACTTGTGATATTTGATCCTCAAAGCATATCTCAATAAAATAAAATCCTTTAACCAATTAATATACTTGTTAAATTTCCTTTTGAGAGATCAATGGCTTTGGAATCAACCAAGAATTTCAAACAACAACCAAGATATGGTCCTCAGAAGTCCAAAACCCTAGTTCAAAGAGCATTGGCCATGCCATGGAGACTTCTTCAACTCTGATGATCTCTCTTACACTTGGAGTCTTATCACATGAGTAGAGATTGTTGTAGATGATAATAAGAAACCATAGCAATAACAACCACTTCAAAACATTGATAATTGAGGGAACTATGCACTTGTGACCCAAAGCTCAAGGATTGTCCTAAATTAGGTCAACCACTTGAATCAACTTTGCATTTTGAATTTCTATTATAAGATAGAATACAATGAGCTTCATTAGAACTTGTCAATGATGATAACTTGAGACACATCACATGATAAAGCTTGAAAAATCCTTGAGTGTTAGGGGAGAAGGCATTAAAATAAACACATGAACCTATGAATTCCTTTAAGAGGAACTTTTGCATCATCCACCTACAAAACAACATCTAAAGAACAAATAATGTACATATCTTGTGGTTAGGCAAACATTAATCATCATGAGAGATTCATATACAAGTTATACACAAACAAGGTGCATTGTGATCCCCATGAGGACAAACTTAGATAAGAGAGAAAGCCAATCCCAATTTGTGATCTTTGTACAATATGATAGTATGATATGATAGAGGATATTAGGGGGGAAATTGGGGTATAACAACTATATACATTGTTTAATATTTTTTAAAATATCTTTATATTATCTTTATAAATTTCCAAAAAACCAATCTAAGAGATATTTTTGTAAGGACTAATTATATATTTAAAATACATTTCAAAAAACTACTTAATAATAGTAATAGTAGAGACTAGGAGTAATAAAAAAATTAAAAATAATAGAATATTCAATTTCATGATAAAATAAATTGTAAAGTTAAATATGAATTGATAAGGGGTTATGACAGGAAGAATGTCACTCCTAAGTGCATGATGCAAATAGATCTTCAAAAATCCTATGATATGGTGTACTGGATATCTCTTGAGAAAATCTTAAATGAGTTTGGTTCCCCTAGTAGATTTATTATGTTGATCATGAAAACAATCAATATTGTCTCTTATAGATTCAATATAAATTGTACCTACACTAGAACAATCAAAGATAAAAGAGGGATTAGACAAGGATATCCAATCTTCCATCTTCTCTTTGTCTTGAGGATAAAGTATCTCACTAGGAATTTTCTTAAATTGGACAAAATATATTATTTCAATTATCATACTAAATGTAAAAAGTTGAATATCACCAGCCTCACCTATGTTGATGACTTGTTGTTATTTACTAGGGGAGATAAAACGTTTGTGGAACTAATGATCAAGCATTTTAACAATTTTTCTTCCTCCACTGGTCTCAAGATGAATCCAAATAAGTATTCCATTTACTTTGGAGTCGTTGATGATAATAGAGATTAAGTTGTGTACTAGCTTCAAGGATGGGTCTTTACATTTCAAATACCTGGGCATCCCTCTGACCAGCAAGAAATTTACTATAAAATATTACGTGGTTTTGGCTAATACGGTTGTGCACATGGTCACTCATTGGAACTCTAAACTGCTGACTTATGCATGTAGAGTTCAGCTGATTTTGAGTATTGTTTTTGCAACTGTTAACTTTTGGATGGATTATATGCCTTTGCCAAAAGCTGTCTCCAGAAGATCAATGTTGTTTGCAGAAGTTTTCTCTAGACATGTGGTAAGGAGATCTCAAGAAAATCCCCCATAGCTTGGAAAAAGGTTTGCGTCCCTAAAACTCAGAGAGGTATGACCATAATTTACATTGCGATTTAGAACAAGGTAAATATGATGAAGTGACTTTAGAACTTGAGCAATAAGTCTGATAATTTATGGATAAAATGGATCCATACATATTACTTGAAAAATGAGAGTGTTATGCACATTGCTATCAAGGATATCTATTATTAGAATTTTAAGAAAATTCTGAAATAGAGGGTACATGAATTTGATGTTAGTCATGGTGGTTGGGGTTGCGGTTACACAATTATGAGTTATTATAGATCAAGGTTGTGGAATATGAAGCTGAGTTCAATGAATTTTTGGCTGTGTTAGTGGTAGGTCAGAGTTGTACGAGCTATGGTTGGTAGTGTTTGAGAAACAAATAAGGTCAGATGTGGTGGAAGTTACAGATTTGGGTGGTGGTGCAAGGAAGGTTAGAGGTAGTAGAAGGCGTTTGGAGGGCAGATGCAGTCGAAGAAGGAAATATGAGTAGAGCTATAGTAAGGGACTCGATGAAGAAGATAAATATCTCCTTACTTTTTTCTCTTTCGTTTTGATTTTTTTAATAATTAATCGGTAGAAAGAGTGAGTGTTGCGGATGTGTTTTCTCATTGGTTATGCTTTCATTTTCCTAAATCTAAAGGTGAGAGGGGGATCCACAAAGTATAGGTTGGCTATTAGTTGTCATGAGAGTGCGAGATAAGTGGCACTTGCGATTGACTCCCCTTTCTTCATTTACACAACTTATTATATTATTATTTTAGGGTTTGGTTTGATATTCAATTCCCAATTTATCCTCTTGTGAATTTGTTTATTTTATCAATTTAAACCAAAATTAAAAGGAAAAATAAACTAAATAAATAAAATATGTTTGTTTTAATTTTTTTAAATAAAAAGAAGAATCTAAATGAGCCAAAATAAGTAAAATTCAAATGTGCGAAAAGTCAAAAAATAAAAATGACTATACCAGAATGTCCTACGCGCAACGTAGTTCAGTAAAGCTGTCAGGTAATATTCAAAACTACAATTAATAGTAATCAGATAAAAATGCTCTAACTGTATAAAATATGATAGGGTACAAATGCGAAGAAAAGAAATGAGATTACCAAAATAACCTACGTGCATCATTGTTCCGTAAAACAACCAGTTGCAAATAAAAACTCAAATAATTTCACCCTCTAATGTCACACGCGATGGAAAATATCTTCTACTGGTCTATTTGTAAAACCGAAATTTTATTCTGGTTCACCTATGGTCGACTTTACACAATGTATGAGGCAATGGTAATGAATGAAAATTCATGAGAAATTAGATTATTTTTTATTTTAAAATGAAGCGAAAGTTGACCTAAGGTTGACTTTTAATCGACCTATTGCATGAATGACTGATCAATGATGCAAATGTGATGAATGAATAACCTTTGAAAAAATTGGGGTATGACAACTTGATTGACTTGAATCACATGTTTGAAATCATGATCCGAATAAAACATGCCAATTCCATATTTTTATCATCTTAATTCATTTCACTCTTTCATTTGATTCAAATCATAATTTTAGGATCTGATTCGAATCAAAATTGCTAGTTTTCACCTATTTTATGCCTTATTATCTCTCTATAAAAATTAACTCATAGTTTTTTATAGTCCTTGATAAACCAAGACTTTTCTTTCATTCACAAACACTTGATCTTTCAATTCAACTTTAAAGAAAAACTTTCTTGAGTGTTGATTTCGTGAGTTTTGAGTAAATATTGTGTAAGATTCATATGTAAAACCTTCATCTTCAACCTTTAGCCAAAACCTACATCCTTGTTTTTACTCAACTCTAAGATAGAGTGTGAGTGGTAGTTGTGAAACAACCGGCTGAACATCATCTGATAACTATATCAATAAAGTCGTCATCGAACGTTTTTTATCTCACAAAAGGAGAATGGTAAACGCATCGCGAAAACCTGAAACGGATAAGACACGGTATTGCAACCAAGAGATAGTGTAAGGGAATCTATCACACGAAGGGAAGGTATTAGCACCCCACACGTTCGTA
Source organism: Vicia sativa (assembly GCA_021764765.1). Taxonomy (NCBI): domain Eukaryota; kingdom Viridiplantae; phylum Streptophyta; class Magnoliopsida; order Fabales; family Fabaceae; genus Vicia; species Vicia sativa. Next base: position 197,037,406 of record CM038793.1, on the reverse strand, counting down.
GTACTCAACGGTATCCACATCTATTTTATGTCTAATGGGTGTGTTTGTATCTATTTATCGCTATATCTGTGTGCTAAAATAATATGCATGTGAAAGAAAGGAAAATAAAGAAAACACGGGGAAAAGAAGGAAGTATTTACAAAGCTTACTCGATCGAGCCCCGCGATGAGATGCCTACATATTCCCTTGTGCAATGGGAAAGTCAGAGCGTTGTAGTTCGGCTCACATGTTTTGGTGGGTTTTGTGTTTTTTACTTATGAAAAAGAGTTTTAAGCACAAAAAAAAGATGCACTGGTAGGCAAAAAAGGTTTTGCATTGGTTGGTTATTTTTACTTTTGAAAAAGGATTTTGAACCATTATTAAGTGTTTTGATCTTCAAAAGAAAAGAAAACAAGTTTTAGTTTTATTACTTGCAAAGATGCAAAAGAAACTAGTAAACAATCAAGGGAAACTATCTAATCCTATCCCTAATATTATCATACATGGATTACAACCTAAGGTCTAATTCGAATCGCTACCTAAGATAGAGTCGAGAGAATCCTAAGGGGAACATGGAAAAGGTTTACAACCTAGATCTTTGTCCATCTCGAATCGCTACCTAAGGTAGAGTCAAAGACGACAAAAAGGAATGGAAAAGGTTTACAACATAAATCTATGTCTATCTCAAATCACTACCTAAGGTAGAGCCGAAGACGATAAAAGGGATGAAGCAAACAAGTGCTTTGGAAGAAGCACACAAACAATGCAATGCGCAAACAAATGTCAAACAAGCGTAGGCATAACCTACAAAGCAAATGATGTGAGTTCTACAATAAATGCAAAACCCAGGAATGATTAGAGAGTCATAATAAGGGACTCTGGCCACTTTGTTATTGACTCGATAAAGGAATAGTAATATGATTTCCGTGTACCATACAAGACACAGACTAAAACTATGGGGGACGACTGCCGACCCTTTCCGCCTTCCCATCATATCAATGACTCGATAATAGGAAATATAAAAAGTGGGATTTTGCTTGGTGGTGCCAAGTTGGGTGTCCTAACCACTTCTGACCTATGCAAGCACAATTGTAAACACACAATGAAATCGCCTCCCTATGAATGGAAGAGGACTTTAAACAAACAAACACAATTAGCAAACAGAAGCGCCCTAAACAGGTTTTTAAATAAACCAGAGGGGTTCCTGAACATGCTCCAACTACGGAAGCCCCATCATGCATCTCTATTCCTACTTCTCATGACAAGGAAATCGGTAAAACCATACTTCTCATGGTCTCTATAAAAGAGGTAAAAGATTGCGGTAAACAAATTAAAGTTAATACCAAACAGATAATAAAATCCGAAGAGCACTACAAGCTAAAAATACTCCGGAAAACTTCAAGTAAACTGCCATCAACAAAGCAATAGTCAAAAACAGCTCGATCAATATAATCCACAAGGTGATATCGTGTAACATGTGCGTGTAGCAGACACGTCCTCATAACAATCAGAACACCTCCACAAAGGTAGATATCCAGACAAAATAGCAGAACATGTGTTTCTCGTAACATGAGAAAACACAAAGCGAAATGCGTTTAAAACATAAACAGAACCACGAGAGAAGTGGTAACCACGGGAGAAGTGGTGTGTTAGTGTAACAATATTAAGTATCTAACCAAAATATCCTCATTGTACCTTGCACAAGTTAACAAACACGTCAAAAATAACAAGGAGGCGGGAATATAATTGCATACTCATATCGCAAGTCAAAATATGATCCAAATGCGAAGAAATGGAATAGGAACATGTATATCAACATAAGAATGGAGAATCGGGCATCCACACACAAATAATGCAAAATAACCCATGAACAATATCAAAATCGAGCTAAGTCCATCACAATAATCCTCAAATGCAATGCTAAACATAGTTAGAGACCTAGAGAAATTGGAAACTAAAAATCTATACAAGAATGGCCAAAGAATGCATTATTCACAAAGGAATCGAGACATGAAGTGTAACTTCTAATAGGGGGAAGAAACTAAACATCCTAATGCTTACCTAAACATCTCTAAAAAGTAGAGGAAAATATTTCAAAGTAAACATGCAAGAGCAACCTAGAAGAACTATGTAAGTATCTAACTAGTTCCTAGGAATTGAACTACTAAAGGTTAGCTTTGGAGTTCTATTTATAATCCTAAGATGAGGCTTACATTTTTCTACAATTAAATGGAATAAATATCCTAAAGTTTCTAAGAAACACATGGTATTATGCTCCTTCAATTAGTCGATTCAAATGGCAAAGGAGAAACCTGCTTTTAAATCATACAACATAATCGAAACTTAGAAATTAATTAAGTATTGAATTAAATTGGGCATGTAATTCTACAAGTTAGTATGTAAATCATATTAAATGGTCTCAAACAAAATGTACAAGAAAAATCATGATTGAAACAAAACTATGTGCAAAACTAAGTCAAAATGATCAATCGTCGCTCTAAGGGTTAATTCTCATGGTACCCTAATTATATGACTCAATTATCGATTATAAACCAAGGTATCAACTACCTAAACATGTCCATATTTTAATTAAAATATTAGTTTAATATTAGAAAGAAAATTAGGCATTATATGCAGAGAAATCAACTCCTAACTAGGTGGACTAGCAAGCAATTATGTATCTTTATGTTCGCACAAAAGAAAAACCGGATAAAGACCTAAAAAGATCTAAAAATATATGATAAAAATATCTAAAAGCTCCTAATATCTCAAAGAATCAGAATGTTATTTTTTAAGGAATTTTTGTTGTTAAGAAACGATCAAAAATTGCATCTATATGCGAAGTATTATGGAAAATTGTCTCTAAACATGTTATCGGAAACAATTAAAACGAGATCGAAATTTAATTACAAAAAATCCCAAAAAAATGTGATAAAATTCTAAAAGTCCTAAAGTATCAGAAACTTATTTATTCATATTTTTATTATCGAGAAACGATCGAAAACCACATCGAAATGTGCACGGTATAATGGAGAAATTGCTTCTAAACATATTATCAAAAATTGATTAAAAATTAATGGAAATTGATTATTAAAAATTCACAAAAAATATTAAAAATATCCTAAGATATTAAAATGTCAGGAACTTATTTTTATGGATTTTTTACATGTCAATTGAATCGAAATTATAAGCAAAATTGAATTATGTGTTAGTATTGCTTCATCGAATCAGGGGGTGTAAAAGCAGTATCTCAGAATGCACTAAACTAAGTTATAATGTCAGATTTGGGATTAACAAGGGGGTGTATCACGAATATTCTTAAGCCCAATCTTTAATTAGCCATGATCCAAAGTCTTAAAACAATCAGAATTCCATTAAAAACAAAATAACTCATGTCATGTTTATTTTCTATGTTATCCTACATAGTATCAACTGGTCAAGTCACATTTAATGGAATTAGAAATAATAATAATAAAACAAACCTGATAGCCAATGGTGATGCACCACGTCGAGGGCTCCATGAAGAGAGAAAAGAAACAGCCCTGCCGGAACTGGATTTCCGATCACCTCCTCCGGTGACTCCGACACCGGAATTGACAAGCTTCCACAGAGGTTCATGAAACTCAGAACTCTCCGCTCAGATTTTCACGCCGATTACGAATTAGAACTCGAAATTACCAGATGTTCACTCTATCATAGTTAAAGATTCGCACGAATAATAGATCTCTGAAACTGTTGAGTGTTTAGACAGAGGAAAGATTCTTCGGAAAACTCTAGATGTATGCCTCCATAATCTTGATGACGATGATGAATTGCAGGAATCTTCAATACGTTGGGAAATAAACTCAACGCGACACCTGGATATTTGGAGGTGGATTCAAGCGGAAATCGTGACGGTGTTGCTTCAACTGATGAACCGCATATATACAAAGCTTTTTCTTTCTTGCTCTAAGATGAATAAGAAGAATTAAGGAGTCAAAGATGAACGAAAGAGAGAGAGAGAGAGAGAGAGAGAGAGAGAGAGAGAGTTGTTACGGGAGAGAGGGGAGGTTGTTACGGTGGCTGGAAAAGTGTGGCGACCATGGTGGTTTCTGTAACAGACTTTCTTTTGTCAACCTTTTCTTGGAATTGAGAGAGGAAGAAAATTGATGATGGTCTAAAAATGAAGATGAAGAGTGAGAGAGGGTTTGAGGTGGTGAGATGGAAGCGAATGTGGTTTTGTGGTTACGGCGGAGAGAGAAAAAGTTATGGTGTTGTATGGCATGGAAAAAAGTTGGTTAGAGTGGGTATGACAGTTTTTTGATCAAGGAGAAAGAAGGTTGTTATATGAAGAAGAAGAGATGAATGGAGAGGGAGTTCTGTGGTAGAGTGTAGAGGTTGATAATGTGGATGGAGAGAATGGATCAGAATGAGAGAGGATGAAGGTGATGAAAAAGTTTGTTACCGTTGTTAGAGATCAGAAAAAATGAGCGTATCCAAGAAGGTTCTTGATGGTTTGTTAGAGTTTACGGAGTGTGTGGCGGAAGATACGAAAGTATGGTTGAAGAATGAGAGAAGGAAAAAAAGAAAGAAAGAGAGCAGAAGTTCTGGAAGAAAGAGATCAGAAGTTCTGGCAGAAAGAGATCAGAAGTTCTAGAAGAGAGCAGAAGGTCTAGAAGAAATAGAGCAGAAGTTCTTGAAGAAAGCGATCAGAAGTTCTGGAAGACAGGGATCAGAAGTTCTGGAAGAAAGAGATCATAAGTTCTGGAAGAAAGAGGTCAGAAGTTGTGGAAGAAAGAGATCAGAAGTTCTAGAAGAAAGAGATCAGAAGTTTTGGAAGAAAGAGGTCAGAAGTTCTGAAAGAAAGAGATCAAAAGTTCTAAAAGAAATACATCAGAATTTCTGGAAGAAACAAATCAGAAGTTCTAGAAGAAAGAGAGCAGAAGTTATGGAAGAATAAGAGCAGAAGTTCTGGCCTTTAGGAGCAGAAGTTCTAGCCGTCAGGAGGTTCTGATTTTCTGATGAATCGTGTGGATCGATAAGCCGTATACAGATACTTCAAGACTCACAAAAGGCTATAGAATCACTCCAGGCTCAAATATTCGACCACAAACTGCTCTTAATCGAAACCCTTAATCAATATACTCAGAATAGGAAATCAGAACTCCAAAACCTTGGTTCTCGAGAGATAATAAGAAGCTTCTGGATGTACACATCTTGTATATTAAGATGACACTTGAAATAACGGAACTTCAGATATTCAACTTTGGGAATCAAACCTCTTTTTCAGAATTGCGTACGCTCCCATAATCGGAAAATCCCGATACCATGGTTAATGCACAAATGATATGCATGCAATACACCTATTGATTAAGTGTAAGCCAATTATTTATATAAAAATAAAGGGCGAAGTTTGGGGTACAACAAGTTGCAAGATACATTTGATATTATAATGTTTATGTGAAGTCTATTGTGTGTTATAAGATTGCAAAATCATATTGTGATGATGAATTTTGTAGACTGACTTCCAACAAAAAAATAGATAAGTTTCTTCTCCAAAGGAATTTCAATAGGGTAGAGAAAAGACCCTTGCAGACAAAATCTTGGAGTTTCTAACTCCTTCCATAGTTCAAAGACCCAAACAAGGAATTTCTGTAGGTTTAATTGAAGATCATTGCAGAAGAAATCTCCTAGTTCTTTATTTATAGGAATGTGATTGGCTATATATCTAATGAAGATCTTGAAAAATTGACAACTTTGGAGGTTGAGTTCAATAGAAGGAAAATTAAGATTCAAATATGTGTTGCTGAACTAGTTGGATATAAGTTTTCAATATTGTTTGTGATTATATATGTGCAAAAATAATGTGTAATAATTTGTGAAATAATGGAACACCAATAAATTTTCAATGGTTTGCTATTGGAAATTAGACTAGGTGCAAGCGAGAGCTGTAACGCCCGTTTTTAATTAATATTATATTATATTAATATTTTCGAAATACCAATCGATATTTATTTTGCGACGAGAATATTCATATTAATTAATATATCTATTAATTTATCTGGCGACGTTGTGTTCGGTCCGGGTTTATTCCGTTCGGTTCGGTAAAATATTATTCGGATCCGATATTTAATTCCCCGAAATTATTTTAATTGATTGAATTAATAATATTGGTAGATATTTTGTGTGTTAATTTATAAGAATAAATTAGGAGTATGAGGATTATTTGGGAAAAGTTGGGTTTACACCTTAGTTTACTAGTAAGGTTATCATTAAACCACTTTCCTCATTTTCTTTCCATCCAAACACTTTCCTTATTTTCCTTCCATCCAAAATACCAAAACCAAACATAGAACTTGGAAGCTAGTAGGAAACAACTTATAAAAACCATTTCCTTTGTTTTTCTTCCCATTTTTCCAAACATACCAAGAATAGAAACTTGGGAGAGAAAAGAAGAGGGTTTTGAGGAGAAGAGCAAGGAGGAGAAGATGAGGAAGATCATGAGCAAGAGCTTGAGGTTGGGGCTTTGATGGAGAATCTTGCAATCAACCAAGCTAGAGGTAAGGGGTTTGATTTTCCTTTCCATATAGTTAGGGTTTGATAGATATGTTGTGGATTTAGGAAAAATTGGTATTTTGATTCATGGGGTTTATAGTTTATCATTGTTTTGGTGTTTTGTTGTTGTTGTTGAACTTCTCAATTGATGGTAGAAATATGTTTTGATGTTGTAATGGAGGTATATATGTTGTGTTGATGATAAGAGATGGTGAGTTAGTGATAAGAGATGTTGGGTGGTTGTAGTTTGAATTGGGAGAAAAATTGATAGATTGATTTTTATGAGTTTTGTTGGTTGATTGTTGGAATGGTTTAGAAGAGTTGGATTAGGAGTATGGTTTGTGGATGTATTAGGTGCTAGCTTGTAGATTTAAGAGTATTGAAATGGGGAAGAAAACCATGGTAGAAGTATGAGAAAAACTCAAAAAGATGAAGTTTTCACGCAGGTCCATCAACACGGGCCGTGTTGATTAACACGGTCGTGTTTCCCCTCTTGTTTAAGTTTTTTGGCTAGTGCAGGCCAATCAACACGGGCAGTGTTGCTGCATACGGGCGCCCGTCTTGATTCACTGTCTTGGGTGATTTTTGCACGTTCTGATGGCTTTTCAACACGGGCCGTGTTGATGCACACGGGGACCCGTGTTGACGCTTCTGTAGCCTCCAAAATGCTGATTTTTCGCATTTCCTTTGGAACCCGATTGTATTCCGATTTTCCGATTTCGCTAAATTTGACGACGGAGCAGGTTGCTCCAAATTCAACGAAAATTGACGTGCTAGCTAAGTTTGACGTGTAGAACGTAGTGATGAGGTTAGTTTTTAGAAGTTGCGAGTTTTTACGAGATGACCCGAAATAGGCTTAGTTACGGTTTAATTGAATCGGATTTCGTTTTAGGGGATTTAAGACACGTATGGACAATCTGAATTGCGATGATATATGATATGATAATGTTTGTGATGATGTTGTGATGATGTTGTGATGATGGGCTTTATGCCAAAAGCGAAGATGGGCTTTATGTCAAAAGCGAAGATGGGCTTTAGCCAATTTGTGATGATTTGTTTGTGATGCTTATATTGATGTTGTTAATAAATGCTTCCGATTTGTGAATGCATGATTTTGATGATGATGAATTATTAGTGATGTTTTGCATAATGCAAATATGATGCGATGATATATTTATCTTGATGTGGATAAATTATAGCGATGTGGGCTTTATGCCAATTTTGACGAGCGATGATGGTGTGTTTGTGTTGTGTTGTTTTATTGTCGAGTCACATACATTGCATAAGCGAAGAGGCTTTTATGCCAAGCGATGATGGCTTTTATGCCGAGCGAAGATCGGCTTTATGCCAAGTGTCCCTAATTACGGACAAAGCGATGGGTACCACATGCATAACATAGTCGTGTCTCATGGAGTCGGTCATGCTTATGTTTGAGTTGTTTGGCGTTGGGTTTTTGTTGATTGATGGATGATATTGAATTGCGATGATATATGATATGATAATGTTTGTGATGATGTTGTGATGATGTTGTGATGATGGGCTTTATGCCAAAAGCGAAGATGAGCTTTATGCCAAAAGCGAAGATGGGCTTTATGCCAAAAGCGAAGATGGGCTTTAGCCAATTTGTGATGATTTATTTGTGTTGCTTATATTATTAGCATTATTTAATGTTGTTGGTTGATGTTGTCGTTTAAGACTGCTGTGTTAATTAGTGATGTATTAGCTCGTGACGATTTCGTGGTGATGGAAGTTTATGTGTTGTTGTGACGTTTATGTCGATGAGGTTAGGGTGATAAGGTGTAGATTATACACAATAGGATGACTAGCGAAGTAAGTGAGTTTTGATTATGTGTTGGAATTGCATTTATTAATCTATACCCTTTATAATTCCGACACTATATATATATATATATATATATATATATATTCTATCATGCCTTTAATTATATGTTTTGGAGTATCTCACCCTTTACTTGTTTCGCAGTTACCTATATATTGGTAACGCGAGTTATGAAGACGAGTCTATAGTGTTAGTCGAGTCGGTGTCGCTCTGATACGTAGCACTCGGGGAATATTTGTGTTGTCGTTGTTGTTGTTCTTTCGTTGTTTCCTTTTTGTGAATAAGAACTATAATTTATAAGAACATGATTTTGATGAGGAAGTTTAATAAACGAGATGTTCTATTTTTACGAATCAATTTATGTCTTCCAGCGATGCTATGTATCCGAGATTTATACTTTAAAACAAATTGTTTAAAGTGAGTTATTTTTGATGGTGTGATGCCTCAGTATTTACTTTATGAAATTTTAAATTACTCTGATTTTTGTATATAAAACCTTGGGTAGATTTGGAGTGTTACATTAGTGGTATCATAGCAGGTCGGCCTGTCGACCAAGTTGTTAGCGTGTTTAATCCTGTTGTATACGACATGTGTGTGAAACACTGTCGGTACTTGTTTGTTTCAAAATGGTTGTCTGCAGAGATGAGTTTGAAACAAGTGGGGGAGAAGTTTTACTTCTTGGTGGCGCTTGTGGCTTAGGTTGGAGCCTCAAGCAGTGTTACACTTTGGTAACTTGAAGTGTAAGTTTGAAGACGCTGTTGTAGTTGGTAGAGATGGTTTATGTCACCATCATGATTGCCGACTGTCTATTGACAAATTGAGGGACTGATCATCCTTAATCTCTTGTTGATAGTAGTCGGGAATTGTGTTGGTTGGGATAGACTTGTCTTGCCAACTTAATAGTGTAGGGAGTTGATGTGTTTGCACAAGGTAGTGCATGGTTACTTGAGTTGTGAGCGAATTTGGATTTTGGTGAGGAACGAGATTTTGGCAAGCGAACTTCTTGTTGTGATTCTTCTGAAGCATATTGTGAAGATGTAAGTGAATTACCGCAGTAGTGCGAAGTGAAGTTTTGATGGATTTAGTTTCTAGAACTAGTTGTGATTCGAAGTATCCTTAAGTGACGTTTGCTTCTAGATTAGAGTTGAAGAGTCAACTTGAGGATTGGTTTGAGAAGAGTTTGTTTATTCGAGCAAGTCGCCGTGGAGTACTACCATTGTGTTGTACGAGGAGAATAAAGGTTGCCCGAGTTGGTGTATCGTTTGCAGTCAAGGAACGAAGTGGATGTTGAGGACAAGCGTCTACTTTCGAGGATTGACATTTGGATGAATCGGTCATTTGGAGTTTATGTGTTTAGGGAGATTGATGTGAAGTCTGGCTGCCTGTGGGTTAGTGTGAGAGCTGAAGATGTTTAGTCGATGCTTTTCAAGATAGTGTATGGTCCTGGCAAGTATTTGTTGATGTAATTAGTGTGACTAATGCGTCAGGTGTGATTTTGGAATGTTCAGACAGTACTCTCATGAGTAGCTGTAAGAGTTATTTTCGTGTGCATGGACATTATTTGGTTCACATCAAGTTAAGGAATTGTAGCAAGCATCTGAGCTTTGTGTTATCAGTAGTGAAGTTAGATCAGTGCGTGGCGAGTATTCTAAAGATAGAATTTTGAACTGTTGGACGTGAGGGCCTTAAGTAAGCGACTTAGACAGTGATATTCTTGACAGTTCTGCGAAGATTTTTTTGTATCTTGTGGAAGACTTTAAGGGGTTATTTCAGAGCTTAGAAGTTCCTTTGTTTTGGATAATTAACTTTATGAGTTTGATGGAAGATCTTTTTATAAGTTGGTATTGATCGTGGTTACTTTGACTCGAGATGGTTGAGTCGCTATTTGGATTCCGCAATGGGAAGCGAATTTGTTTGAACCAGTGGAAAGTTTAGCGAATGCTTTGATTTTGGTTTTGTTTTGTACTGAAGAACCTTGTGCAGCGTATTGTGATATTTCATTTTGGACTTAAGATGTATTTTGACTTAGAGTTGGAAAAGTGTATTACTACCTTGGAACGATTTGATTTTCATAAGGATAAATTGTCGGACGTGTGAGTTAGAGGTTGATGCGGTTGAGCTCATTGGAACCTTATAAGTGCAGATGTTAGCGGCGAGGAGATTAGAATTGTTGAAGACAATTCAAGTTGGGTACGATCTATAAAGAGACTTCGTCTGATGATGAGTTTAGTAAGTTGATATTGAGGATAACCCAAGAATATCTGATTTGGGATTTATTATTTTGAAGAACGTTGCATGTTTGTTTTGAGACGCTTGTTGAGAATAAGCTCAGGAGGTTATTAAGGATTTGTTCACTACTAACATATGGATTTCGTCGGATACTAATAGCCGTGGCGGATCATTAGATTACGACTAAGATAAGTCTTGACGGTAAGGAATTTTGTGATGGGTTGGTAACCACAGGTACCTTAAGATGATTGATGTTTTATAAAGGAGAATGTTCTATCTGTGACTGAAGTCGGTCACGATGGTGTTCGTGTTGAATTCCGTAAAGTTTAGGTTATGGTTTTAAGTCCAACCTGTGTTGTGATTACAGGGGTAGGAGATGACGTTGATGAGTAGAGTTCTTGAGAGAGTGTTGTGACTGAGTTACCACTTGGGACGATGGAAAGTTATGAAGGTGTTTCGAAAGAGAAGCCTATGTATTGATTGTTGCGACGGTGCAAGGATGGTTATTACTTAATGCAATTTTGGGAATTGAATTGTTAAAAGGGACGATTTCGTTGAAGTCAAGTGTATACGTCGAAGTTTCACAAGTGAACTAGTTGGACAGTATTGGAAGAGGTCAAACGATGTCGTGTATTTTAGAGGACCAATGGACGTTGATCAATCGAGAATGAAAGAGTGATTCTTCGGCTTGATGAAGCTGATGTTGCGAGGTGTCTTGATGGGTGTACGCTTTGAACGTACCGTTTCTGGATAATGGTGAAGTTGAGGTTTAACCAAGTTGTTTTACGGTGGGCATCTTATATATTAAGGTGACGCAGCATGGTTTAGATATCGAGCATTGAATTGTTTAGCAAGTAAGCGAGGTTGTTGGATTTGGACTAGTGAGTTATAGTCGTAAGTCGTCTGTTTAAGCCCTAGGATGAGTGGTGTTCCTCAGTTGATCATGTTTGAGTAACTTGTTTTGTTCAAGGGTTGTGCGTTGGTGTTCTACAAGGATGATGTGACCTTGTGACTTCTAGAATGAGAGCGGTAACTGCAAGTGTAGTTCTTGAGTTCATGCTTATGTGTGAATGAAGGCATATCTTTCGTGGTTGCGTAGCACGCGTGGTTCTATCTTTTTCTGATTGTTTGAGTTTTGGTTGGTACAACCATTTTGTTGTTTTCATTTTAGCGATGATGTCGGTGTTGTGTTGTAGGACTTTATGTTCCTATCTTTGGTGACTCGTTTCCGAGGTGTCAGTTCGAGTGTGTGGCTAATTCTATCGTTGAGACGTTAGGATAATATCGATCTTGTATGTTTGGTTCTCGAGTGAACCGGTGTGTTTACGACTTGTTTAGTTGTTGGGTCTTAGTTGGTTGTCGAGGGCACTGTATGGGCATTGCATCTCGGCATGGTTGTTCTTGCCTAGACGTTGTGGTTAGAGAGATACCCTTGTGTTTGGTGTATTTTATATATTGTTCAATTGACGCGAGGATTGAGTGGACGAATGCGTAGGCATGTCCCGATTTGTTCATTTTGGTCGAAATTTCGAGGACGAAAAGTTTATAAGTGGGGGAGAGTTGTAACGCCCGTTTTTAATTAATATTATATTATATTAATATTTTAGAAATACCAATCGATATTTATTTTGCGACGAGAATATTCATATTAATTAATATATCTATTAATTTATCTGACGACGTTGTGTTCGGTCCGGGTTTTATTCCGTTCGGTTCGGTAAAATATTATTCGGATCCGATATTTAATTCCCCGGAATTATTTTAATTGTTGAATTAATAATATTGGTAGATATTTTGTGTGTTAATTTATAAGAATAAATTAGGAGTATGAGGATTATTTGGGAAAAGTTGGGTTTACACCTTAGTTTACTAGTAAGGTTATCATAAAACCACTTTCCTCATTTTCTTTCCATCCAAACACTTTCCTTATTTTCCTTCCATCCAAAATACCAAAACCAAACATAGAACTTGGAAGCTAGTAGGAAACAACTTATAAAAACCATTTCCTTTGTTTTTCTTCCCATTTTTCCAAACACACCAAGAATAGAAACTTGGGAGAGAAAAGAAGAGGGTTTTGAGGAGAAGAGCAAGGAGGAGAAGATGAGGAAGATCATGAGCAAGAGCTTGAGGTTGGGGCTTTGATGGAGCATATTGCAATCAACCAAGCTAGAGGTAAGGGGTTTGATTTTCCTTTCCATATAGTTAGGGTTTGATAGATATGTTGTGGATTTAGGAAAAATTGGTATTTTGATTCATGGGGTTTATAGTTTATCATTGTTTTGGTGTTTTGTTGTTGTTGTTGAACTTCTCAATTGATGGTAGAAATATGTTTTGATGTTGTAATGGAGGTATATATGTTGTGTTGATGATAAGAGATGATGAGTTAGTGATAAGAGATGTTGGGTGGTTGTAGTTTGAATTGGGAGAAAAATTGATAGATTGATTTTTATGAGTTTTGTTGGTTGATTGTTGGAATGGTTTAGAAGAGTTGGATTAGGAGTATGGTTTGTGGATGTATTAGGTGCTAGCTTGTAGATTTAAGAGTATTGAAATGGGGAAGAAAACCATGGTAGAAGTATGAGAAAAACTCAAAAAGATGAAGTTTTCACGCAGGTCCATCAACACGGGCCGTGTTGATTAACACGCCCGTGTTTCTCCTCTTGTTTAAGTTTTTTGGCTAGTGCAGGCCAATCAACACGGGCAGTGTTGCTGCACACGGGCGCCCGTGTTGATTCACTGTCTTGGGTGATTTTTGCACGTTCGATGGCTTTTCAACACGGGCGTGTTGATGCACACGGGACCCGTGTTGATGCTTCGCCTCCAAAATTTCGCATTTTTTGGAACCCGATTATTCGATTTTCCAATTTCGTAATTTGACGGAGCAAGTTGCTCGAATTCAACGAAAATTGACGTGCTAGCTAAGTTTGACGGTAGAACGTAGTGATGAGGTTAGTTTTAGAAGTTGCGAGTTTTGAGATGACCAAATAGGCTTAATTACGGTTTAATTGAATCGGTTTAGGGATTTAAGACACGGATTTGCGATGATATATGATATGATAATGTTTGTGATGATGTTGTGATGATGGGCTTTATGCCAAAAGCGAAGATGGGCTTTATGCCAAAAGCGAAGATGGGCTTTAGCCAATTTGTGATGATTTGTTTGTGATGCTTATATTGATGTTGTTAATAAATGCTTCCGATTTGTGAATGCATGATTTTGATGATGATGAATTATTAGTGATGTTTTGCATAATGCAAATATGATGCGATGATATATTTATCTTGATGTGGATAAATTATAGCGATATGGGCTTTATGCCAATTTTGACGAGCGATGATGATGTGTTTGTGTTGTGTTGTTTTATTGTCGAGTCACATACATTGCATAAGCGAAGAGGCTTTTATGCCAAGCGATGATGGCTTTTATGCCGAGCGAAGATCGACTTTATGCCAAGTGTCCCTAATTACGGACAAAGCGATGGGTACCACATGCATAACATAGTCGTGTCTCATGGAGTCGGTCATGCTTATGTTTGAGTTGTTTGGCGTTGGGTTTTTGTTGATTGATGGATGATATTGAATTGCGATGATATATGATATGATAATGTTTGTGATGATGTTGTGATGATGTTGTGATGATGGGCTTTATGCCAAAAGCGAAGATGGGCTTTATGCCAAAAGCGAAGATGGGCTTTATGCCAAAAGCGAAGATGGGCTTTAGCCAATTTGTGATGATTTATTTGTGTTGCTTATATTATTAGCATTATTTAATGTTGTTGGTTGATGTTGTCGTTTAAGACTGCTGTGTTAATTAGTGATGTATTAGCTCGTGACGATTTCGTGGTGATGGAAGTTTATGTGTTGTTGTGACGTTTATGTCGATGAGGTTAGGGTGATAAGGTGTAGATTATACACAATAGGATGACTAGCGAAGTAAGTGAGTTTTGATTATGTGTTGGAATTGCATTTATTAATCTATACCCTTTATAATTCCGACACTATATATATATATATATATATATATATATATATTCTATCATGCCTTTAATTATATGTTTTGGAGTATCTCACCCTTTACTTGTTTCGCCGTTACCTATATATTGGTAACGTGCAGGTTATGAAGACGGAGTCTATAGCTGCTGTTAGTCGAGTCGGTGTCGCTCTGATACGTAGCACTCGGGGGGAATATTTGTGTTGTCGTTGTTGTTGTTCTTTCGTTGTTTCCTTTTTGTGAATAAGAACTATAATTTATAAGAACATGATTTTGATGAGGAAGTTTAATAAACGAGATGTTCTATTTTTACGAATCAATTTATGTCTTCCAGCGATGCTATGTATCCGAGATTTATACTTTAAAACAAATTGTTTAAAGTGAGTTATTTTTGATGGTGTGATGCCTCAGTATTTACTTTATGAAATTTTAAATTACTCTGATTTTTGTATATAAAACCTTGGGTAGATTTGGGGTGTTACAAGAGCAACACACCAAGCCATTATACATATCAATGTACAATTTTCTACATCTCTCTTTTAATTTTTTTTGGTATAGTTTACATGTTTGTAGGGTTTTATTACTATTTAAAACATTATATGGTTTTAGAGCTTTATCCCTTTCTACGATTTTATATTGTTAGGTTTATCTTTCATAGTATTTAATGTTTAAACTTAGGTTTGTGTTATATCTACTTTGCTAAACATTCTCTCTATTGATTATATAAATTTGAATAAACATGTAATATTAGATTCTTAGTTCGATTAATGAAATTTCATTCAAACATCTCGTTGTAAGTTGAACTTGATATAATTTTGGAAAATATTTTGAAACTATAATTTAATTGGGGAAGGTATATTCAATTCTCCTCCCTCCCTATATGTTGGAGTAAGCCCTAATAGCCAATCAATATTGGCTTAATATGCTTTTGTATCACTACCTTGATATGTATATTGTTGTTTGTCAACATATGTATACTTATCAGGCTTCGTATTTATTATGTTATTTGTGAAAGACATAATAAAATCCTTAGAATAATAAGTCTATTAATGATCTATTAAGTGTGACTTAATCGTGAGAACTCATTAAACATAAGGACATTATTCTTAAAGTATCTGTAGTCAAGCTCTACTGTTAAATAGGACAACAGTAATGCATAGAGACTATTATGTGAGTAGACTAATGACTGTATCTCACAAGTCATGGATATGAGATATCAAGTCTTCACGTAGGTATAAATATTAGGAGTAATATTTATACTTGATTGACCCACCATGAGAATACTACATAGTTTGTTATGTAAGTGTCATAAGTTATTCTCATAGTGATAGTGGTGTATACCACCCTTCGACCTGAAACCACTATGGACCCTAGATGTGGAGTCGAGTACTTTATTGCCAATTAAACATTGTCTGTAACAAGATGAACATAGAGATGGTTGATGGGTACTTTATAAATCATGCTGAGGGACATGAGTGACCTAGATGAAATTTTCCCCTCCTACATATACGAGAGTAATATCTATGGGCCCCTTGATAGAGTATGATTGTAAAATGCATGGCCGTGCTCAAATAAGTCAATATGAGATATTGGGCTTATTTGTTGTTATCAGGAATACTGGGGATCAAGGAATACAATATTGAACTATACGAGGGTGACCCATTCTATGTCTTGTGTTCAATATAAATATAAGGGCAAAAGGGTAATTATACATATAATCATTATCACAGAAAGGTTATGTCAGATCACATGACATTCTCGTTACTTGGATAGCAATGATGTGTTGCTAGATACCGCTCATTGTTTATATTAAATAGGTGATTTAATATTATTGCCAACGTTACGAGAACCTACAGGGTCACACACATAGAGTACTTATAGTGGAATGGATGATTAAATTAAATATGATTTAATTTAATTATGTGTTAATATTAATTAAATTGTTTAATACATTGACACGTGTAACTTATTTGATTAAATATGATTTAATTAAATAAATGGGAATTGATAGTTGATTAAATTAAATATTATTTAATTTAATTAAAAGAGTTTGATTAAATAGAAATGATAATTATTTAATTAAATAGTTTAATTAGATAAGATTGAGCTTGTTTTGGAAAAAGTCTAAATTAAGAGCATTAGGGTTTTAGAAGCTCTCTATAAATAGAGAAGCTTTTTCCCCTTGTTAATGTTAATTGTCAATTCTCAAGAGAACAAGAAACGACTAGCACCGCCTTCCCCTTTACACTCGCGTGGACTACGTAGAGACGCCGGTATCTTCTGTCATTCGTGATCGTAAGAGAAAGTACGTTTCAAGAGGTAACTCTTTAATCCTTATTTCAGTGAGTTTTGATTTGTGATTAATGATTTAATCAAGATTCATTCATCGGGATTGTTCCATTAAGAGGATAAATTTTTGAAAAAACCCTCTTAGATCTCAACAGTGGTATCAGAGCATGGTTACGATTAAATCATTGATTCAAATATGATTTGTGGTCAATTATAATTATATGCTGATATAGTTATATGTGTGATTTAAATGTTTAATCACGTGTCACTGAATTTTATTAAAATATAATGTTATTCTATTATTTTATTTCAAGAGAAAATAAAATTTGATTTTCCGTAACATTGGCAAGAGTATAAGTTTTGTAAATGCCATACTTGAAATCATATTTTTTGTAACATTCCTAAATGCTCTAAAAATCATGCCTTTTAGAATAGTAAGATTTGTGTTTTGAATTGCAATATTGCCATAAAGATTTGTGGAATTTATTTGTTTTAATTGAAATATATACGGTTTCCAGCTATTGCGTGAATAGCAAAGTAACTTTATTGTTACTGTAACAATGATTAATAATAAATGATTTATTATTATAATTAATCATTAATTTATAATAATAATAATAATAATAGTTTACTATTATAAGCAATAATAATAATGGTTGATTATTATAGAATAATAATAAAATGTTTATTATTTAAATTAAATATTGATAAGTTTTGTATAATTTGGATATCGATGTTGACTATGTTCAGAATCCGACATTTGTATGGTGAAACAACGATACTTCGATTATTTATAAGAAATACAAAATTATTGTTCAAATTTTTATATGATAAAAATATTTCTAATGCAAAGTCAGTGTATTTGATACACTATTTTATTTCGTACATTCAAATAGTATAATGATTGTTATACATCTGAATGATCAATGTTCATTTTGCTTCGGAATCCGACATTTGTATGGTGAAACAATGACATTTGATCAGTCACGTTGAGTAATTAATTATTGTGTTTTGATTGTAGGAACGCGTTTGCATTAAGGTTTGTGATGGCGCAAGAGTTGTGCCTTTAGGGTTCGCAAAAAGCGTCAAGAGTTGATGCGTCAATATTTATAATTTGAAAAAATATTATTATTTATTATTAAATAAATTGGTATACGATTATGACCTTAGATTTTCGCGTTTTATTTTATACGACCTGCATGTCGTATTTTATTGTAATTAAATACGACCTGCGTGTCGTGCCATTTAATTATTATTTTATTTATTTAAATATTTATAAATGTTGAAGTTCAAGAGTTGAAGAGAAGACAAAGTCAAATGATGACGCCGATGGAGAGGCTTGAGAAGCCTGCTCGTGGGTCAAAGAATTGTAATAAAGTAGTTTATTTAATTCTTACATTTTAGGTGGTCATAATCGTATTATCATATTTTATTTCATGTATGTGATGCGTGGAATATATATTATATGCGCGTGTATGAGATACACAAATACGTGAGTGTATGAGATACATAAATATATGAGTGTATGAGATACACAAGATTAAATCGCGAGTGTATAAGATATACAAATATGTGAGTGTATGAGATACACAAACATGCGAGTGTATGAGATGCATGAGATTGAACTTAAGAAAAATCCCTCAATTAATATTAAGTTAATTGCTTTCCAAAATTTAGCACTCATCAAGACTAGTATCGAATAATGTAGGTTTTTCCTAACGCGAGGTGCATGTTTTATATTAGTAAGGTGCGATGAGATAAATGTAATATCCAACTGTTAAATTTTGGGTTTGACTTAACTAAACTAATTATAATATGATTATATATGTTTAGAAGCAAGAGTTGAGAATAATCCATATGATGGATTAGAATAAGGAGTTATTCACTCAACTGATAACATTCGAGAGTTGTATTAGATACAATTGGAAAGAGTTCTTACCTAAATAACTGAGTTTTGTGTAATCCGTCTACACGAACTTAAAACAAAGTGAAATATGGATCTCGACCCACTAGAAAATCTTCCAACGGGATTTTCCGAATCAAATGTTGAGGGTCATTAGATTTGAGTAAAATAGTGGGAGCATTTTAATAAAAGACCTTATTAAAATGATTTAATTTGATACAATTTTTTACACATTTTGTAGTTAGAATTTTCTTTTGCATTTTATTTATATTTTACTGTGAAATGTCCTTATGAAGGATGTAAGGATCAGAAAGGAGTTTCTGAGTTGGTATATAAATTGAGAATTGTTCTCATGCAGGAGAAATATTGTATGTTCTCAAGCAACCAATTCCTAACAGCCGAATCTAACTAGATTCGAAGAACGATACTTGTAAGAAGAATTAAATCGAATGTCTGGTTATAACATATCTCATAATTGTAGTCGTCACAGAAAATGATATGATCATTAACCTCGTGGGTTTTCTTTCAAAAAAGGAAATACAAATGAAAAATTTATAACTTTCCAAGTTCTTTTCTATACATGTTAGAAATCCAAATGTATCTAAAATAGTTTTGAGATTTAAAATTTGGATTTTCTTATAGACCAAATAGTTGGTCACAAGTTCTATTTGAGATTGTCTCAAATAGGTAGATTAGATTCATTATGAATGAATTTTAAATATATCTACCACATCTTGTTGAAAAGAAAAGGAAAGTAGTTTGTGATGCTAAATTGATGAATTATAAAAGGAATGTGATTCATTTTATATTCCTTGAAATTTGGGCATTCAAACACGGTTCTAAAGGAATGCAGTGTTTTCATGTGTTGAAAGAACAAAACTGCTGATGGTTATCGAAAGAGTCAAAGTAGAAGAAGGAAGTAAGACTTATTCTTCATACGATTTATTATAGAAAATCAAATTGTATACTTCTATATCTTGGGTATGTGATACTAGATGTTGATATAAGATTTATACGAATGTGAAGAGTATTTTAAGAAGTAGGACATTGACTATAATTTGAGTCTACTCATGTCTAGAATGGAACAATGTGTTTCATTGACAATAAGAGCTTATGATTAGACTTAAATTAGAGCTTGGAATGAAACCAAATAATTGTTATTAAGTTTCATTTAGTAAAAGAAAACTTAATTCTAAGTCTTGTATTGACAAGATAAGAATGTATGTTTTAGTAATATGACAAATGTTATCCTGATTATCCAAACAAGGTTTTCAATACTAAATCAAGTAGTATATTTGAGATTTACAGTCTTGATAAGCTCATTTGTAATAAATGTTGGATGGATCAAATAAGATTTGAACCTTATATAATTGACATGAGTTAGAATTCTTTTGAGAAAAATTCAAGAGTAAAGTAGAAGGAAACTACTCGAAAAGGTATTGAAATCATACGAATTGTTCGTTATGGTAAATAGATACATAAAGAATTTAATGACCATTTAAGTCGTATCATGTTTTACATTGATCAATTTAAGATAGTTCAATTATATCTTTGTGACTCCTTTATAAATTATTTTACATACAATTATTCTTATCCATAACCAATTCCATTTAAAGTAGTCGTAGAGACACCATATTCAATATGGAGTTAAAAGTACCTAGTTTGTCTTTATGATCATCTGGATTTTAAGGTTTATTAAGTAAACTTTATAACAATCTAGATGAAGATGTATTTATGTACGATCCTAATGGAAATATGGGAAACATATCCTATAACATGTAATAAGACAAAGTTGTTTTGTTACTAGAACTGGAGTCTTTTATTAGAGATAATATGCATCTAAAGGAGCCAGTGGGAGTGATATAGAACTTGAAGAAATTCAAGAATCATAAAATACATATATTTATGAGAATGGAATATGAACCAATTCCACAAGGGAGTTGTTGTTGGACAATTGGTTCGCGTGGCACAAGATTCTATAAATGTATGTAAGTTGTCTATATCCATTTATGGATTGAGGAAAACTTCTTAGAATTAAATTCGTTTATTAATGAAGTTTTGTGAAAACTTGGATTAATAAATGTCAACTTTAAACCTTGTGCACATAAAAAGGTTAGTGGGAGTATTTGCTTTAATCTAGCATAATATATAAGTGACATACTAATCAACAAAACAGATTCCCTACAACATCAATGTAGGACGTGGTTAAGGAAATAGTTTTGATGAAATTCTAAGGCGAGATTTTCTAAAAGGTTAGGATTCAGAATCTATAGAGATAGATGGATGATGAATCTCAATCCTAGCACAAGTACATATTTCGACGAAGTATTGAGATACCTAATATGCATAAATCTAACATTAAGATTATTGCATATATGGTAAAATGGTTTGTCTAATGGACAATGTCTTATCTCATTGGATGAGGAAAATGACACCATGATATATACTGCACTAGATGCGCAATATGATATGAGCATAAACAATAAGTACCAAAATGATTAAAGTGTTAATCACTAGATCCCTATCAAGAAGGTCTATGAGTACCTTAAAGGACCTGGTGTTCTTTTTCTCGAAAGTATATGGGAATAATAATTGTAAAGGAGTTACAATGATTTTATTCCAAAATTTATGAACTATATATTCATATCACAGTATAAACTAAATTTTATTCTTAGATGACAATTTTATAAGTTGAAAGGAGTTTCAGATAATTGTCGTTTCTAGTACAAAGGTCAAATATATGATTTGGACCACTTTGATAATTCTTGGGAAGAAAATTATTTTTCTTGTATTGCAGATCCTATTGATCTCATTCACAATGATAATGGGTTAATCTTGCAAATTCAGAATACTAGATCTCACTAGCGATACATTAATATATATTTTGACACTTCAATTTATTTCGATAGAAGATCGAAAGTTGAAATTGGAAGAGGTGTATATTACCAACAGAGGAAAAAGTTCCTTATACTCTGATAAAGTATCATGCTTAGATGATGCTTGGTGCACAAAATGGGCAACTAGACATTAAATTAATATCTAAATTGCTCTAGTGCTAGTGGGAGATTGTTGGAGTAAGCCCTAATAGCAAATCAATATTGGCTTAATATGCTTTTGTATCACTACCTTGATATGTATATTGTTGTTTGTCAACATATGTATACTTATCAGGCTTCGTATTTATTATGTTATTTGTGAAAGACATAATAAAATCCTTAGAATAATAAGTCTATTAATGATCTATTAAGTGTGACTTAATCGTGAGAACTCATTAAACATAAGGACATTATTCTTAAAGTATTCGTAGTCAAGTTTTCCTATTAAATAGGACAACAATAATGCATAGAGACTATTATGTGAGTAGACTGATGACCGTATCTCACAAGTCATCGATATGAGATATCAAGTCTTCACGTAGGTATAAATATTAGGAGTAATATTTATACTTGATTGACCCACCATGAGAATACTACATAGTTTGTTATGTAAGTGTCATAAGTTATTCTCATAGTGATAGTGGTGTATACCACCCTTCGACCTGAAACCACTATGGACCCTAGATGTGGAGTCGAGTACTTTATTGCCAATCAAACTTGTCTGTAACAAGATGACCATAAAGATGGTTGATGAGTACTTTATAAATCATGCTGAGGGACATGAGTGACCTAGATGAAATTTGCCCCTCCTACATATACGAGAGTAATATCTGTGGGCCCCTTGATAGAGTATGATTGTAAAATGCATGGCCATGCTCAAATAAGTCATTATGAGATATTCGACTTATTTGTTGTTATCAGGAATACTCAGAGATCAAGGAATAAAATATTGAACTATACGAGGGTGACACATTCTATGCCTTGTGTTCAATATAGATATAAGGGTAAAAGGGTAATTATACACATAATCATTATCACAAAAGGTTATGTCAGATCACATGATATTCTCGTTACTTGGGTAACAATGATGTGTTGCTAGATACCGCTCATTGTTTATAATATTAAATATGTGATTTAATATTATTGTCAACGTTACGAGAACCTACAAGGTCAGACACATAGAGTACTTATAGTGAAATGGATGATTAAATTAAATATGATTTAATTTAATTATGTGTTAATATTAATTAAATTGTTTAATACATTGACACGTATAATTTATTTGATTAAATATGATTTAATTAAATAAAGGGGAATTGATAGTTGATTATATTAAATATGATTTAATTTAATTAATAATTTATTTTATTTAATTAAAAGAGTTTGGTTAAATAAAAATAATAATTATTTAATTAAATAGTTTAATTAGATAAGATTGAGCTTGTTTTGAAAAAAAACCTAAATTAAGAGCATTAGGGTTTTAGAAGCTCTCTATAAATAGAGAAGCTCTTTCCCCTTGTTAATGTTAATTGTCAATTCTCAAGAGAACAAGAAACGGCTAGCACCGCCTTCCACTTTGCAGTGTGGACTACGTAGAGACGCTGGTATCTTCTGCCTTTCGTGATCGTAAGAGAAAACACGCTTCAAGAGGTAACTCTTGAATCCTTATTTCAGTGAGTTTTGATTTGTGATTAATGATTTAATCAAAATCCATTCATCGGAATTGTTCCATTAAAAGGATAAATTTTTGAAAAAAACCCTCTTAGATCCCAACACTATAGACCATTCTACTCCATATTCAACCCAACAACAAAAGGTTTCCGTGATGATCTTATAAAAGCTCAAGTATAATTTTAGTAGATCTCTCAAGACAAAACTCTTGGAAAACATGAGTAAGACAATGGGTTAGATTGAACGTGTATAAATCTCTCATGCACTATTTCTATCTCTTATCTCATTATTATTTTATTATTTATTTTCTTTCTATTATCTATCTCTTCTATTCTCAATCTTCTTTCTATCTTATTTATATCTTTTGATTTAAATATTTTCAATTTTTTTATAAACTAATTATAAATTCCGAATATCACAATTCTCCAATTTTCTAGTATTTAGAGTCACTCAGTCAACACTATATACGATAGAAATGTAAAAATCAATTATTTTTTAAATTTTAATTAAAATTAAAATTAAAAAATCATTTAATTATAGGTATCAAAATCATTTGAACCCTAAATATTATATATTTTAGTGAAAATATTAATTTTATTTTCTCAATAAATTCCTTAAAAGCTTAGCATTTACTATATTTTTAATTTTAACTTTTTTTTTACCTATAAGCTAAATATTACAACAGTCGAATTAGATAAGATTTTAGACAATAAAATTAAATGAATTATTTTTTTTTGTCATTATGTCTAGTGACCAAAATTCATCCTTTAGAGATGAACAAATATAATACTACAAATTTAAATTTATGATATTGTATTTGATGTCTTTGCACAACTATCAGCTGAACTGACTAAACGAGACGATTCAATGAGTTATTTTTAACCTTACTATATTTTGAGAATTTAAGCTCAAAATCTTTTATTAACTAAAAGTTAAAAAAGAATGTCGTTCCAACTCATCCCTAATTTATCAAATAAATGAAAACATATCTAATACTTCCTTGGATATATGTTTCACTTGTTATTGTAGCAACTAGTTGAATACTTTAGATTTAGAAGCACAAATTTGTCCTCAAATGGAATGTACGGTAATCATTAAAGTGGTATAGTTGGTGTGGGCCAAGTTCTAACCATTCATTTGCATCTAATCTATATTTGGAAAGAAAGCAACTGCCTTGTTTTTCACTCTTGAGGAGCGGTAGGTAGGAGCACTAACCTGTATTGTACTAGTACTACCCTTTTCCTTTCCTTAATCACTTTATGACTTTCTTTCTTGGAATGAAAGTATGGTGCAGAGGTATGTGTCTTTAAAACTGAGATGAAAGAGAAAGAATGATATGTAGTTGTGGTTGGTGCTAAAATTAAATACTCACTTCTAAAGTTATCACTAGTGATATTCTAACTATACTAGTGGTGTGATATATTTTAAGGAAACGATACTCCCACCACAATGATGATGATCCCTCCACCAGAACCCGTTAGACATGGGAAAGGCAACTACTTTGCCACTCAATTCTAGCTGGATATGTGTGTGGGACAGGCCTTATAAATAAGTGGAAGTTGAAAGCTAATAAAAATTCTTATTCTTAATTCCTTTAGGAAGCCCCTCAATTTCTTAAGTGCTAATTGAATTTTAATATAAGGATCCAAAATGTGATTTTACATATTTTAGATCATAGATTTCAAACATAATTAAAATATAATATAATATGATTAAAAACTCACTCATCACATTTTTTTCTCTTTACTACAAACCAAAAAAATATTTTAATTATAAAAAAATTTGTTTTCAAATGAGAATTAAACCATCAATGAATTTCACAGCACGTCATTTTTAAATAAATTAGTAGAATATCATCCGTACGCGTACGGATACTAGTTTGTTTGTTGAATTATCACTAGATATTTTGAGAAGTTAAAATAAAACTTTAGGGGAAAGTGTTACAGATAGATTTAAATAATGAAATTTTTTTATATATAAAAAGAAGAAGACAAAAGACCGATAGTAAAACATGCACAAAAAATAGATTTATAAAATGTATTTAAAGAGATTAATTGATATATATTGTTGATTAAATTTTTTTTAAAGAATCAATACGTCAAAATTATTTAAATATTATTTTAGTTAAAATTAAATAAATAAAATAAATTAACGGTTATAATTTATTAACATTGTAAAATCTTTACATCGTGCATATTATTCTCATATTTAAAATCTATAGTTAAATAAAGTATGAGATTTAAAAAAACACATGAGGTGTAAAAACAGGAAAAAGATAGGAATGATGGAAATTAATATTGAAAAGGACATTTTATTGGATTGTGGGAATATAGTAAGATATTTAATTTTTAAAGCATGTGTGGGTTGAGTTAAAAAACAAGATTTTTGCACGATTGTTGGGCCATTAGTTTTGAAAACTAGCTAGGCCCACATGTTCGAGAAATTCATATTTCATCCTCAAATTATATATGTTACTCTCTAATAATTTTTATTCTAGAATTACTTTGTTGAGTTTCAAATAAAATTTTGGACAAAAATTTCAGGAGAGTTATTGAAATTTTTGATACAAACCAAAAATTTCAGTATACCCTAACAAAATTTCAAATGTATATAAATTTTCGATAATGCATTTGAAATTTTTAATTTTTTAGAAATTTTTAGTTTATTAGGCAGTATTAGAAATTTGAGTTATATAGAAATTTTCGGTAGTTCATGTATTCAAGTTTTTTTTACGGTCAAAATTTTGCCGACATTTTTGGAGGGTTCATATTGCACCGACAAATTTGTGTAGTCTAGAATGCATCACCATTTGTATAAATAGGGACATATACTACAAAGAAAAACATATCAAACGATGTCTCTTCCTCAATTTCTAATTAAGGCTCAAGTACATTTCAACGAAAACAACCTTGTTGTTCAATTCAAGATTCTAGATGGAACCACATCCTTCGACAACTTGAAAGATAAGTTGAATGAACTGCTGTCTGATTTCCATAACAAAAGGGTGACAAAGATCGAGTTTTGAGAGGATTAGATTGATACAAATGGAAGGGTAAAATACAACATGATCGAGTTGAAGAATGACGAAGATGTGAAGGCCATCACACCTCCTAGATGAACTTGCTTGCCCTTCCATCTCCTCGCACATGGAACAGTAGCCGAGACACACTAAATCTTTCGCTCACAGATGTGAGGGAAGTGCTTGTATATCCAAAACCACATAAATAAAAACCATCATTTAAATACACCCAAGTAACTAATAAAAATCATCAAATAAATTATAATATATTTGTAAAAGGCTAAGGTAACCAGCAAGATGTCTGGTCTCAGACTGAGAAGCAACGTCAAGTGTCGTGTACAACATGTTCAACACCGCCACTCCTTAAGCCCAACATGGAGTGTCAAGTCTGCTAAACAGAGACAGGTAACAAACATCAATGTAAACTCCAGACTTGTCTATAAAGAGAATACATGCCATAAGATGTAGCGTGTACGCCCTAGCGGCAGCCTTGTACCTATGGTACTCCACGAGCTCCACGTACAATTTCCTCAACCAAGACATCTGAAGGTGAAATCCCCAATTAAAACAAAACTCATGTAGCACATGCGCCTCAACTACCTCCAAATCATCCATAACCATGCACACCGTCGTCACATGGTTAATGTGAGGAGGCGTGAAGAATGTCCAGTCCAACGACCGGGATGTGAAACAGGACGTCAACATCATCCAATGTGATGGCCATCTCCCCAAATGGAAGATGAAAGAATAATGTCTCTGGGTGCCACCGCTTAACTAAAGTAGACAACAGAGAGGCGACCAACATGGTTAATGAGCACTAGGCGACCAACATGGTCATCACCTCTAAATTTTCGGTATCACCTAGGGAATTTGAAATTTTCGGTGTGGTACCACAAATTTGAAATTTTTGAGAAATTTTTTGGATTTGGATAATTTTGTCTTTTCATAACCTTGGGGGTGCCATGTATAACTGAGGGGGTGAGATGTTAACTCCTCAAGATGTTCTCATATATTAAGAGGGAAAATTTTACCTCGTATCCCTACGATTATATTCATACCCTTACTAGAAAAAAATTTGGACCAAAATAACTTTGTATAAATAGTTCATATTTTGAAATTTTTTCGTTTTCCCTCACATTTCAGAAAAACTCTTGGAACATCCAAAAATATATAAACGAGAACATATTTTCAAAGTCATCCGACTTACAAAATTACATATCGAAACACTTTTTGAAAGTGTTTCGGTAAATCAGTCCATACCAGAACATTTTTTGGAAGTGTTCCGATTGAATATCTTTCAAAAATTCAAAAAAATTATCATACCAGAACATTAAAGGGTTCCGATTGAGTATATTATATAATAGACATCTTCATAATAGTGTTTTATATAGAATTTTTTTTACTAAATTAGTTTCAACAATAGGTTAAAATCGTGGTCGTAAATAGAGAATGCTTTTAAACTGTTGCTGAAACTCATTTATCAATTTTTTATCCGGAGCACTTTTTGAAAGTGTTCGGTATGATAATTAAAAAAAGTTTCGTTACTTTAGCCCACAGTTTTGAATCGTTGTAGAAAATCCTTTAGCAATTTTTTTAACCGGAACACTTTCAAAAAGTGTTCAAAAAGTGTTCCGGTGTCTTAATAATACATCTAATCGGAATAATTTCTATAAGTGTTTCGGTATGATAATTTTATTAAAATAAACTATTTTGTTACTTTAGGCCACGCTTTTGAACTGTTGTTGAAACTCGTTTAACAATTATTTTTAATTGGAACACTTTCAAAAAGTATTCCGAATTTTTACAATACACACCAGAAGATTTCTTTAACTGTTCCGGAACGCAGGCGTAGGGATGTAAAATTTATATTTTTTGGTGAATAGTAAAAAATGAAATGGTAAATTGATTAAAAACATTGAAGGGTAATACTGACATTTTTGAAAAATTGTAGGAGTACAAGTCTAATTGTAGGGGTACGAGGTAAAATTTTCATTAAGAGGCTTAGGGTTTCTTTGTCTATTATTTCACTTGCAAAGAAAACTGAAAAGTTAAGTGTCTCATTCTACCCCTAACAATGACATCCAACAAAAAAAATTAAAGTAATCTGCAGGTATAGAAACATCTCATTTATATTTATTATGTAAAAGGTTGTTTCAAAATGATTTTTCAAGTAGAAATCTGAAACTTGGTTCTATAATTTGTTGATGTTGCATGTTTGTTTTTTCCAGTTACAGATCATCATCGCCTTCAGAAGGTCATGCAAAAAAGATCTAGAGAAAGCTTGACGTCCTATATGCTGAAGCTCAAGAAGTGAATGTTTTTTTTAATAACGAAAATTTAAAGTTTTATTACCAAAATAACCAACCTTCCTCAATAATTCACAATCTAACCATGTTTCCACATAAAGTGAATTAAAGAGGAGGCGCCAGTTGAATTAGCGCCCCTATATATTTTTCAAACTTTTTCAGTTACCTGCGGATTTTCCTGCAGATTTGACATTACCTATGGATTTTTCTATGGAATTTCTTGCGGAAAAATAATCCGCAGGTAAATCTGCAAGTAAATCCGCAGAAAAGTCTGCAGGAAAATTCGTAGATAAATAGGAAAAAAAACATAGGAGGCACCAATTCTAGTGACGCCTCCTCTTTAATTAACTTTTTTTGGAAACATGGTTAGATTGAGAATTATTGGGGAAGGTTGGTTAGTTTCGTAATAAAACTTTAAAACTTGGTTATTTAAAAGAAATCTCAGGAAGTTAATATGGAGTATGGTAAAAGGGGCAGTAAAAGCAAAAAGAAAAGTGCTGAAGAGATTCAACATGTTAGGATTTTTGAAGAAAAACCTCGAGTCATTTTTCCATGACAAAAAGGAAAAGAACAATGGAATCAGGTGTTTGACATATTTTAATTTCCTCTTATAATAGCCGGTAAATAAAATTTGTATATTATGTTAAAAGATGCACATTTTGGTTGTTAAGTAGTTTGGTTTTATTTTGTTTGCATGGTAAAACATGATGAATACTAACTTGGGAACTCAGTTTGTTTTGTGCATATCTTAAAATCACTGAGTTCACGAAAACACAGAATATTTTAAAAACGTATAACTTTTGAAACAGATCATAGAAAGAGGAAAAAGGTAAAATATAACTTGTTTGTTCATGTGCATGAAACTCTGAGGGTTTATAGAAGGTGAGATTGAAAAGATGATGCATATTCAAGGGAAGGTAAGTGAGTCATCAATGATCTAAACCTGGATGTGCATAGTAGTGAACTGCAATGGAACACAAATGATGAAGATGAGGAAGAGGAAAATGATGAGTATAATTGGGAAAGAGAGACAATTTATGGTTATAAGGCTCGAAAAAATGTTTTCGTAGGAGTGTAGTGAAAATACATAAAACATAGTAGAAGGTTTATTATATAATTATGTAACATTGATGATTTTTTATTGTTTTGGTGCAACATTTTTCGAAGGTTGTGACGAAGAACATTTTGTATTGGAACCAGAGATCCATTAAGCTCGTTGATTAAAATAATGAGGATAAATACTTTGCTAAAGTCCACTGTGCCAAGAGGAATAAAAAGGTGGCGAATAAGAAGTTCACGGGGAGATTTTGGTATGAATATGCTAAAAGTAAGGCTTAGAAGAGGCAACATCCTCAATTTCATAATATGTTATCCTCCTGAAAGGTTGTTTGGTGGGTTTGTTAAATCGTTGAAGTTAGGATGGATATGATGGATTTTTTTTGCTAAGAGTCGATGTTGCTTGTGGAAAAATGGAGTGGTTTAATTGTTTAACTTTTGTTGGATGGTTGGATGTTTGGTTTAAGTGAGGTTATCATATTTTGTTTAACATTATGGTGTTTTACCTTATTTTGTGATGTATTTGTTTTAATGTTATGTTGAATGATGTTATTTTGAAATGAACATGTGTAATCCTTTTAATGTATTTAAATGAAAAAATGGACTTTGTAGAATGATATAGAAATTATGTGATTCTCATTATTGTATTTATACCATTCAACTCACAAAACCATTAGATTAGGTGATGGTCACAAGGTGTTGACTATGGGAGTGTATTCATACATAGTGGTTGAGTTAGGACACCATAAGTTCATTATTGATTAGTTTGTCCTAGAGCTTGGAGGAATGTATTTGATTTTGGGAATTACATGGTTACACAGGTTGGCCAAGGTGTTGATGGACTAGGAGGAAATATCGATGGGATTTGTGTATAAGGGGTCTGAGGTCAAAATAGTAAGGAATGTGACAAGATATGGTGAAATCCTTTCACTCAATGAATTTTTAGCTGTAAATTTTGTGAGCAAGTGAGGATCTTTATGGAAGGTATATGAGTTGGAAGAACTCAAGATGAAAAACAATCAATTTCAAGAAATAGAAGAGTGTTGAACCATTTCCCCTATGTGTTTCAAGAGAAACTGATGTTGCCCATAATGAGAAATCAAGTGCACCACATTACTTTACTGCCAGGAAAAGGTCCAGTGAGTGTGAAACCATACCGATATCCACATCACCAAAAGGAAGATATAGAAAGGCAAGTTCAAGAGATGTTGGAAGCAAGAGTAGTTCGACCAAGTATGAGTGCATTTTAAGAAGGATGCGCCTTGGAGATTATGTATGGATTATAGGGCGTTAAAAAGGCTATTCTACTTGATAAATATCCCATTCTAGTGGTGGATAAGCTACTTGATGAGTTGTTTGGGGCTAAAGTGTTTTTAAAGATTGATCTCAAGTCTGACTATCACCAAATAAGAGTACACGAGTCTAACATTTGCAAGACTTCTTTTTGAACGCATAATGGTCATTATGAATACTTGGTGATTAGATAACAATTTAGTATTCTAATGATTTTATCTAATGTGTAGCTTTTACTAACAGGTTCTGACTTTGAGGATATAGCATGTAACATCATCAAACTCTGGACTCAACACACTAAGTGATACAAATGCGTGTTACAAGGATCAAAATACTTCTAAAGTAACGGTTCCGAGGAACGTTAACTTCTAAAGTTTCTATCTGTGACTTTGATGGTAGAGCTTTTGAAGCCTTCTCAATATCTGGAGATTATAGGCTCTCTTGCTCCAAGGTTCTAAATATTCTAAAGACAAGTTTCTGATGAACAAGTTTTAAAGATTCTAAAGACAAGGTTCTAATGAACAAGTTCTGACGACTCTACAGACTAGTTTTGATCCTTCTAAACATGTTTCAACTTACATACTATGAAGCCTCTGAAGATCAGAAGATAAAGTCAAAAAAATTTACATGAGAAATAGTACAAGATCACCTCTTTCTAGTATTCTAATTTTACAGCGAAAGGAATGTAATATTGGTACAATGTTGTCTACCACACACACTGAGCGTCATGCAAGATGACAACTGGAACTCTGGTGTTCCTATTCTACCCTCAAACAAATTTTGTTTGCTATAAAAAAACTTGGAAGAATTGGAAAACAATGATTTTGCGTTGAATCATCAATGCTAAAACACTGCTAAAAATTCATTGCAAATCTTTTGTAAGTTTTTGCAAAGCAAGGAACCATTGTTCGCTAACTTGCTTGTAACATTGTTGTGTTACTTCTGTTTATTTTAACTTGTGTAATCTAATTTCTTAGAAGCATCTTGTAAACACACAATCTAGTTTTTCAACCTTGGGTTGGTTGTTCCTTGAGAGAATAGGGCTTTAGTCAGAATTTTTAAAAAGACATTGATGAGTAATCTTTGTGATTGTAAATATTGACAATTAGTATTTATTTGTGTCTGTAATCAGTTTGGTTATAATGGATTAAGTCTCTATTGAGAAAGGAAAATCATCTTGGTGGGTGGACTAAATTAACTTAGTTAATGGTGAATTGAAATAAAAATAGTTGTGCTTATTTATTTTTATTCTTATTTGAACTTCAAGTATTTGGTTTTGAAAAGATTTTATTTTTAGAAATCTAATTCAAACCCCAATTTCTTGCGCCTTTATAATTATTGAAGCCAAACAAGATCCATAAATTTAGAAAACTGTGACAGAGGTGGAAACAGATCCGACAAGCAGTTTCACAGCACAACAAGGGGTATTGATGTATAAGGGAGAGTAGTGTTGTCACGAAATTCGCCTACCATTCCCATATTGCTAAGGGAGTTTCACTCAACTCTAATATGAGGGCACTAAGGTTTTTATGAAGTTAACCGAAGGTTGGATGACAATGTGTATTGAATAGGGACGCATAAGACAATTAGGGACTTTGTCTGGGCATGTGATACATGTCAGGCATAAGTACGTAGCGGACACCGGGTGGACTACTTCAGCCATTGCAGATCCCAGAAGTAGTGTGGGAAGACATTTCAATTGATTTCATAACGGGACTGCCAAAATCCTCAAGCTGTGATGGTGATTGTAGACCAGCTCTCCAAATACAACCATTTCTTGTTGCTGAAACACCCCTATCCAGCAAAGTCAGTGACAGAGCTGTTCGTCAAAGAAGTGATATGACTCGATGGTGTACCAAGGTCAATCATAAGTGAGTGCATTATCAATAATCATCATCAAATATATTTCTTATAAACATGTTTCAAGTGTTGTATCTATTCTATCATGTCTATACTATCATTCTACTCGGAGCTTGGGAATCATCTTTTAAAGTACAAAAACATTCTGTGGAATTTCTGGGTTGTTCATTAATCATCTCAATATCCCTAATTACATACTTGATTTCAAGGCAAACAAGGGAAAGGGTATTTTTCCCAACAAAGATACTCCAATTCACTTGAAAGAAAATTGAGACTTCCGGAAAAATTCAAATTCCACAGCATGAGCAATTTAAGGCGTCTCATTTGTGCTAAAGCTTCAGCCCTCAATGTGGTCATCTCTTGTATTTCTTCAATATTTTCTGGATAACGCCTCAGAATTATGGCTTCAAGGTTTCCTGCTGCCTATAGTATTGCAAATGACTTAAAATATGATAGAAAAACGCTAAGCAATAATTTTATTTCAACTATTTTACCATGTTTTCTGAGACAACATTGTGGACATATGTGTAGTCCCAAATCCTGTTCCACTTTCTTGGTTCTTTAGGTGATTTTTCTCTAACAATACTCTTGTCCAATTCTTTGAACAAATCATGCATAAAAATTCTCCCCTTCTCACAGGTTATGAATGATTTATCAATGAGAACTCTTAAACCAATTTCAGGATGAAATCCACAAAAACCTAAAACACTCTTCACGTATGTCACCTCTTTTTCATAAAAGAAACAAGCAATGTCTAGAAATATATCCTTTTCTGTATCGTCTAATCCATCAAAACTAATTCGGAGCACTCCCATAATATCTGAGTTTGGATTCTGCCTTAATCGTGCCAATGCACTTCTCCATTCAGAGACATCTCGACCATAGAAAAATGAGCCCAACTATTAGAGATAGTGTATTATCTTGTACAGTAGCTTCATGGTAGCTTATTATACATAGCATTATATTGTGTATATATACCATATTGTAATCTATTCTTCATCCATCAATGAAACAATTTACATTACTCTTTTCTTCTTCTTGAATATAACAGAAAACCCTAACTGTTTTCACCTTCCCTAACTATTTTTCACCTTCTTCAATGGTGAACTATCCTTTCCTTGATACCAACACCTTAATTGCTAATGGAAGGCCATTGGCATATGTTAGTACATCATCTGTCAAGTGTATGTAACAGCTCATGATATCATCACTTCTGAAAGCCTTCAAGCAAAAAAGTTGAAGGGCATTATTAGGATCCAAGAGTCGAACTATGTATACTTCATCTACTCCATTCTCTCTTAAGATATGCCAATTTCTAGAAATTATGATGATTCTGCTCCCTGTCCCTAGCCATAGTCTCCATAAATTTTACTTACATCATCAATAAAGCAGCAAGCATCAAATTGATTAGAGAATTCGGCATACAAAGCAGTAGCCAGAGTTATCGTTCCTATTCCACCCATCCCACAAATACCTACAACTCAAACGTCGTCATTTGAGTCCAAATTCAGAAGCTTTTCTAGTTCTTCCACTCGTGAGTTCATCCCAACTATATCACCAGGTAAAGTTGAAGATTTGTTTCCCAATAAGCATGTTACCTCTTCAATAATTTTTCCAATCTCTGCATCTTGTGGCCTAAAAGACCAGAGGACAGGAATACAAAACCATCACATGACAACTCTAAACAAAACTACAAAAATTAATTGACAAAGTAGTTAACCAACTTGTTCCAAACATAGAAAAAACTACTTACTTATCCCTTACATCCCAACCAGAGAGTTTGGCTATGTGTGTTAGGGCTTCCCTCCATCTTTGCACTACCTCTAAGTCTGCTTTGAATCGTTCTTCATGCTCACAAGATGCTTTTTCAAAATCTCCCCTTTGCTTCCCTACATCAGATGGACTAACATCAAAGAAAACAGGTAGAACAGTTTGTCCTGATACTTGAATGCAATCAGCAATTTTTGCGAGTTCTTGCAAGCACCATGTGGAAGAAGCATAGTTTCTTGAGAAGATAATAATTAAAATATGGGATCTTTCAATGGCCTGTAAAAGCTCCGATGATATATGTTCCCCTTTCTTGATTTTTGTATCATCTCTAAAGGCAACAAAAGTTGGTCATCGTAATGAAATTTTCAATCATTTGAACTAGTAAATAATGGCATGGTCACGGTAATAAATTAAGAGAATGGTTTATTTCACGTGTCTGTTGGGAAAAACACTCTAAAGATTTTGAAAAAGTTCATCAAAATGCATTTTTGAACGCACTCTTTTCACTTTAAAAAAGTGTGATATAATCTAAGTTAGTTATTTAATAAGTAAGTTAGTTAGTGTGTATATACTTTATTGTGTTTTCAATAACTTCTTCTTAGTGACCGTGTTTTCAGAGATCGTAAATCGTGTTTGCTGCAACGTGAATGGTAGAAATAGTATTCTCAATTATCTTTCTATTTTTTATGGCAAAAATTGAATCCAATGGAGTAAATAGATGCAGTTCTTATTTGGTTTTCATGAAATCCTAAAAATGGTTACTAATGATGTTCTTGAACTTACTCAGAATGCAACCGATGCTCAAAAAAATCGTTCACAAGGATACTGAAGAAAAATATTATAAGGTTGCAGCGAATTTTGATCAGATTTTAGGCACTTGCGTTACTTTCTGAGTATTTCAGTATCTCGCCACTCTAATGGAATCTTTATCACTCAAAGGACTTATGCCTCAAAGATCATCGAACGTACTGGCAGGACGTCTTGCAAATTGTCATCCATTCCTGTCGACACCAAGCATATGTAGAAATAGTATTCCCAATTATCTTTCCATTTTTATGGCAAAAATTGAATCCAATGGAGTAAATAGATGCAGTTCTTATTTGGTTTTCATGAAATCCTAAAAATGGTTACTAATGATGTTCCTGAACTTACTCAGAATGCAACCGATGCTCAAAAAATCGTTCACAAGGATACTGAAGAAAAATATTATAAGGTTGTAGCGAATTTTGATCAGATTTTAGGCACTTGCGTTACTTTCTGAGTATTTCAGTATCTCGCCACTCTAATGGAATCTCTATCACTCAAAGGACTTATGCCTCAAAGATCATCAAATGTACTGGTAGGACTTCTTGCAAATTGCCAACCATTCCTGTCGACACCAAGCATATGTTGAATGTAGCATATAAGTCAAGTGCAATTGGAAGACTTCAGAAGCTATTTTGGAAAATAGCTTGTTCAGAAAAGCTGTTATGCACTGAAGCAGAAATTCTGGTTTTCGAAGAGGAAACCTGTTTTCACATTTGGAGAAACCGGTTTCTGACCCGTGCTTTTGTTTTTCTACACTGCACCAGTGGCAGTTTTCTATTATGGTTTTAGTTTGTTTGTTGTGTTGTATTTGTTGTATGTGGATACTATAAATGCTCTCCCTCTAATGTAATTTTGTAATGCCATATATTTAATAATACAAATAATTTTCTCCTCAATTACTCTCTCCCTCTCTCTCAATTTTCCCATTTTCTCTCTAAACTTCATCTTCTCTAATTACACCTTTCACCATTGGTTCACACTGTCTCAATTGTGTATGTTCCAACATCTGGCATCAAGAGCACTGGTTCTGATCCATTAATCCGCTACAAACATGACAACAACCGATAAAATTCCTACCAACCTCCCAATTATTGATTCCAAGAATTATGACAAATGGTGCAAATAAATCAAATTTTTGTTTGGGTATCAAGAAGTCCTTGAAGTGGTAAATGATGGAGTCACACCACTTGTTGTAGAGGCTACCAATGCATAACCCTCTTCTTGATACACTTTTTGATACACTTTTGCGTCGACAACGACAACGTTGAGAAAGTTGGTGATTGTACGTCGGCAAAGAAAGCTTGGGAGATCTTGAAGAAAGCGTATGAAGGTGCCGACAAAACAAAGGTGGTGAGGTTACAAACTCACAAGAGGTAGTTCGAATTGGTACAAATGGAGGAGAAGAAATCGATCAACAACTATATTACGCGCATAACACGTTTGGTGAATCAAATGAAGGCTTGCGGTGAAACCGTTACGGTACTGTTCACAGTGATTTCTGGTGAAACAACCGCTAGTCCTCCAAACTATCAAACAAGCGTTATGATTGTTGTTTAATCCCTTTGGTAACTTGCAGGATCGACTAGATTGATCCTATGGGGTTATTGGTCGTTTGCATAAACTTAAACTGCTGGTTAACGTTCAAGGCTTATTTTTAGATGTTTTATGTATGTCTCAAGTGTATTTCGATTATGATATTCAATAAATTAATAACGTAATCAAGCAAAGCAATATAAAGATAATTTGAACATATAAGGCATAAAGACTTCGAATTGCAGAAAGTATGTAAGTGCAGGAATGTTCAAATGACTTGTGAATGTAAAAGATTTTCAAAGTAAAACGTGAAGTGTAAAAGACAGGAATGTAAAAGCAAGTATGTAGAAGTTTTCTGGAAAATAATAGCATGAATGTAAAGGTTTCTGAAAAGTAAAAGGCTTCAAAACGAAAGGAAAAGCGTTTAGATGCATGGAAAATTAAATGACTTTGAATATAAATGATTTAAATGACATTTATGCAAGATAAAGGTAAATTGGAAAGATAAAGATACATTGTTCAAAGATAAAAGTGGTGCAATCATACGTACATCATTCGTGCATTCGTTTCCCTATCCATGTGGTATTTTGAATGTTACTGAATTTAGTACAATAGATATGACACACGAAATCCTAACACTAAGACTTCTATTTATACTATTTCGCCATAACGGTCGACTTATGAGAGCTTGCCACGTTTGGACATGCGAATACCATTCTTCTCTAGCCTCCACGTCTCGAACCGTTTTCCAGTAGCATATTCGAACCACCATTCATCCCGCTCATTTTGAATTTCAAATATCTAAAGCGCCTTTCGATTCGAACTCGCTTCTCACTCCACGCTCTTCACTCCAAAGCTCCTTCTCGTACATCATCATACTTGCTATTCAAGCTCCGTTTCAATATACTTATTCGGAGAGCTAATTCTTTCATTCAAATCATGACATTTCCTTCGTTCTAGTGAACACATTATTGTTTCGTTTGAATTCATTGCTCCTTTTCGAACCATAAATATCAAAATCTTCACCAACAAATGCCCTTTAAAATATGTATTTGAATCTCTATCTGAGAAATACTTATTTTAAATGTATCCACAAGATTTTGATGTGACCTTGAGCAATTATGACACTGTGCATGACTTCCATTACGTCAGTCACGACGGCTCCTGGGTTTCCGAACTACTTCAAACAGTTACCACAATATGGTGCGGTTATTAAAGATAATGATTGTCTTTAATCATGCTTATTTCCAATGCTTGCTTTACGCCACCTCACTTCGTGTCCAACCCACGTTCTCCACGTACCTTGGCCTTAGTTGATGATTGTTTCAAATTCCTGACTATAAAACCCAACAGACTCAGTCTTTTTACTCTTTTCACACTCGAACCTTTTTCTTCTCTCTTTGCTGAAAAACCCTAAAACCTTAACAACTTCCAACAATGTCTTCAACAACAACATCCCAGAAAAAGATTTCTAAGAAGAAGACCAAGAATACTGGAACGATCCTGAAAAGCAAGGTTGAAACTCACCACGACCAATCGGTACTCATTCCTCAAGGCATCTCAAAGGAACAAGAACTCCTATATTCTTCACAGGTATTAATCCCAACTAACGCCTCTGGAAAGAGGTTTGCCCTAATGGGTCCTCTCACAGTTTTTGAGATTCTGAAGGATGTTAGAACCATATTCCCTGTTTGTTATGACTTTAAACCCTTGTTCAATAAAATGGAAACCCCTAGATTAGACACTGATAACGTGAATAAACCCTCAGCTTCGAAAGACATATAAACCCCTATGATTCCCTCAAAAGATCCTTTCATTTTGGACTATGTTAAAAGTAACTTTAAGCCATTTCGATCCGCCCTCTCATGATATAGCTTACGAGCGGTTTGCTAAAGTAGAGATTAAGAAAGCCCATCGGTGGGAGGAACTAGGTATTTATAATCTTCTCAAATTATCGAAACCAGGCTTTACTTACAGCCATCCTTTGCTATTTGCATCCCTATACTTCTGGGATAGTACCTACAACACTTTTCACCTTCCGGGAGGAATGGTCACACCCACCTTTTTTGATATAGCTGCTATCACTGGCCTATCACCAATAGGAGAAACATACATCCCTGACTCTGATGAACATTCCAGCATTATTGACTTCGATATCAAACTAGCTAGCTTCTCCAAGTTCATCAGCCATTATCACACTGAAGGTGATAGCGTTTCTGACATCGAACATGTTGCCTTTCTCACTCTTTGGCTATCAAGATATGTTTTCAGGTAGGTCGCTCGGTAGCCGAGTTTATTCCCTTAGCAAGGGATTTACATGAGAATAAGAGGATTAATTTAAGTGAGCTCTTATTAGTTGACCTTTATGAAAGTCTGAGGTCAGCTGTTTCAAGTTTAAAATCCCACACTCCCAAGAATATCTTACTAGCTGGTCCTTTCTGGCTGCTTCTGCTATAGCTTAACGCCATGTTCGAATCCTCACTTTCTACTGCGGATACTATTGTTGACCATGATCCGAAATAACGGTCGAAATGTTGAAGGCACAAGATTGAGAAGGTGACTCAGTGATGACAAGGTGATTTCAGTTTTATTTTCTCAATACATTATGCTCTTTTCTAAGAAGCGAAGTTCGAAGAGACTATGGCGCCTTTGCTTCGAGGACTCATGGACCATCATGGTTCACTATGCCCCTTCGGGCTAAGGTCAAAGAAATTCAAGATATCCGGAAAGCCTTTTTGCTCCCAAGGCTAATCTCTTCAAGGATCACTCCCACTAAAAATCATATTCTCCTTTTTGCCTATCAACCCAACTTTGTCTCGAGACAATTTGGTCTATGCCAATGATTCGAACCACTCTTTCGGACCCAGTTCTATTACCTCTCGAACTTTCAAGGCTAGAGAAGCCAAAATACAGCAAGAACAGTATCAAGGATTTGCTCAATTCGAACTAATCTCTTTTGAACCATCTTATTTTCCATCCAAAGGTTTTCTGGATTGGTGGAGTAAATTATACCAATCTTGTATGTTTGATACTCTCACTATCCAGAATAAACTGACTGCTGCGTTCGATGTGCAGGTACACAAGAAGAAAGGTATGTTCACTCACGCTCAAGAAATTAAAGCTTTTCAAACTTACTTCGAAACAACTTATGATCCTACACGCTTAGAGTCCACAGTATATCGAGCGTCCCAAACCTTGAAGGAAAAATTTACAGAAAAAGTCTCTAAGTTCGGACTTCCTTGGATCACGAGGATAGGTATAGGTTGGCACTCGAAATGCATCCACCTAAGTTTCCCAAACTACCTACATCAGAACTGGCTCTGGCTTGGTTTCCCCCGTACCCTTGGTGGTTAACTTGCAAAGAGATGTTCAAATACAAATCTCAAAGGAAACTAAAGCCATCTGAGACTGTGACATGGGCTTGACATTGGCTTCATAATTTCCCAGGACATCTTCGCTATGACCTTTCTGCCATGTCGATTCTTTCGAATGAAGGCGCAGGTGCGAATGCTTGGGAAATCCCAAATAAGTCTTATTTACTTTATTTTAACATTTGTCTTATGTGTTTCACTTTTCAGCTATCAGAATAAAAACTGTTGCATCGAAGACCAAGGAAGGAAGTAGTTCCCAAACAACTAACGAAGCTGATGACAATATACCCAAAATAACACCAACAATCACTCCTGCACCGACAACAACAACAAACACCAATGCTCCGATTCCAACAACTACTCAGACTCCAACACCTGCTCCAATCCCAACAACCGTTCCAACCTCAAAGGTAAACAGTTTTACTTTGGCATTTCGAAATAAGTTCAAGTCTATAACTGAAGTCTAACTTACGTTCGCATTATTTCAGCCTAGCAAACTCCCACCAACTACTCCAAAGAAGAAAACCCAGTGCGGTGGAAAGACTCTCAAGGTGGGAAAGTTCACCATCGGTTTTAAGAAAGAAGCATAAGAAAGACACTCCAAAGACACTAACGTCTCGGACTTGATTCCGTGGATGTTGCTCCCTCACAAAATCCAAAATCCACCTTCGACCTCCAACGTAATGTTGGAACACATAAACGACAACATATCTGCGGATAATCCACGGTGAATTCACTTGAATTTTTGACAATGATTATTCGTACCTTAATTATAAGTCTCTAATCTTCTTTTGTTTCGTGCGGGATGATTCAACTCCGATCCCAACTACTTGACTCCTCCCCACAACAACTGCTCGATCCATTCTTCTCCTCATGGAGATTCAAGCAATCAGTGCGAGAATAAAGGTTAAATATGGCGGTTCAAGCTGGGACTTCGAGCGACCGGATGACCAAGGCACCGCCTCCTCTCAAGGAGACCAAGCGATGCTTGAAGATGCTACCAAGTGCCTCGAGACTTCTCACCCGAATCTCCTCTCAAAGTTCCTCAAGAGAGCGAAAAGGCACCTCATACTGAAGAAGAAAAAACCAATACCTCCCAAGAGAGTGCAGATTCAAGTGAGGACGGATCTGAGGATGAAGAAGGAGAAGATGCTCAAGAAGGTTTAAGCGAAGGGACGGAATCTGATGCTGATGGTAATCAGCATGATAACATCGAAGTAGTGGACTTGATCGATGATAAAGAGGATGAAGAAGCAAATAATGAAGGCGGTGATGTTCCCACTAATGAACCAATGGACGTTGAAATGGATGTCACTCCATTGCGTATGGAGCTTCCAGAGTCTTCCAAATGCCAGACAACTGAAGAGGAGTTAGCCCTCTTGAAACGAACTGACCCTATTGGGTACATGAAGGCTAAACTAGCTCAGAGAAACACTCCCTTCCCTAAAGCTAATGCTGGTTCGACCTCTAATTCAGTACCTTCTGATGATAGAGTCATACTTCTTCACAAGATTCGAAAAACCATACTTGATGTGGATTTATTCGAAGTACTCAGAAAA
Organism: Vicia sativa; assembly: GCA_021764765.1. Lineage (NCBI taxonomy): Eukaryota > Viridiplantae > Streptophyta > Magnoliopsida > Fabales > Fabaceae > Vicia > Vicia sativa. The sequence goes on along the minus strand of CM038793.1, from coordinate 196,995,520 downwards.
GATAGTACAGCCTGCTTCGTGATGAAGGGACTTATCAATCAAGTCAACCTCGCCACATGTTCTCTGGAAGTCAGCACCATTTTGTTTGAACTTCAATCCCTGATTGATAACGTAACTGGATGCTTTCTTCAAAACGAATCTGCTGCCAACAAAGTCCAAGAAAAACGAACTGCAATGGACGCCGCTTATGAACATGCCTCGAAGATCACTAAGGAGGTTGAAGATCATGCCATGCATATCAAGCAAGCTCAAGTTGATTATGATCTTCGCGCTCAATCCATTCTTCAATGGGAGAAGCAGATCCAGGAACTTCAGCATAAAATTAAGGAAGCCCAGCAGCAACAACTTGCATATGAGTCCAATACTTTTGGTAATCGATTCGAAGAGCTTCTGAATAAAGGGCTTGCAGAGACTGAGGCGGCTGAACAGCTGAAGGGCGAAGTTGCTATCTTGGAAGGAGCCCAGCGCTTTACTCAACACAAGCTTGAATCTTTCAAGAATATCTTTGATCGATTAAGGAACAATACCCACTTCTGAAACTTGTTTATTTAAAGCAATCTTGTATTTTAGTTGAATGTTTGTTTGTAACACTTGACAATGCCATTTTGGCAACTAATTTCACCATTTTGGCCTCGAGTTATATGTTTATGATTTACGTTGCTACTATTCGAACCTCCTGCAGGCGTGGTTTATATTTCTTTAAATACTTCCCATTAACCTTTAGGATTCGTTTGTCATCTGCCAACTCTTCGATTTCATACACATTGTTTGAAAATGTTTTCACTACTCGAAAAGGTCCTTCCCAATGAGGTGACCATTTACCTAATGCTTTATTTTTCTTGTCCATGGGCAATATAACTTTCCAAACTAAGTCATTAATACTGAATGTTTTACCTTTCACCCTTTTGTTATATGCTCACTCTCTCTTTTGCCTCATCGGACTTCTAATGCATGCAATCTAACTTCATCTAGCTCGACCAACTCATTCATCATCATTTCCCAATATAAAGAAGATGAGATTTCATTTTGCCTTTGAATTCGCGATTGTAGATGAATTTCTCTTTAAGGCGCATCATGACCAAATGTTAATTGAAAAGGTGTAGTGTTAGTAGCTTCTTTAGGGGGTGTTCTGCAGGCCCATAGTATTTGATCTAAAGTCTTATGCCAATTTCTTGGTTTTTTACCAACATGTTTTTTGATTAGACCTATTATTACTTTGTTGGTCGCTTGACGACCATTTGCACGAGCATAATATGGTGTCGACGTTAGCAACTTGAACCCCATTTCTTGGGCAAATTCTTGCATCTTTTACCGGTAACACCGATCCTTGGTGCGTGGTTATGCTCTCGCAACCCAAACCTATAGATAATCTGTTTTTATGCGAATTCGATGATAGTCTCTTGATCTGACTACCAATGGTATTGCTTGATCCACTTAGTGAAATAGTCTATTCCTACCGGGATATATTTCGACCTTTAGATGAAGCGAGATTGATTTCTCCTATTAAATCTAATGCCCATCCTCTAAAGGGCCATGGCTTAATGATCGAATGCAACTCACTTGCAGGAGCATGTTGAATCCCTTCATGTTTCTGACATTCTTCACATCCTTTAGCAAAATCTATACAATCTTTGAGCATACTGGGCCAATACATACCATATCGAAATAGAAACCACTTCATTTTATGACCCGCTTGATGTGCTCCACATACCCCATTGTGGACTTCTGATAGTGCTAGATATGCCTCACTTTCCCCCAAGCATTTTAGTAACACACCCTCTTGGGTCTTCTTGAACAATTCATTTCCCATAAGGACATATGATAATGCTCTATATTTTATTTTTCTGTCCATATTCAATGTTGGGTTTTCTAAATACCTTATTAATGGATTTCGCCAATCTGTATCTGTTAAAGTGTCTATGGCCAATACTTCGAACCTATCTTTATCACCATAACTTATTTTGATATTCTCTAGATCGATGGTGTAAGTCTGGTAGCCATGACTCTTCCTCTTATCTCAATCAAATCCTCTAAGTTTTTAGCAGAGACTTTATAACCTGAAGCTAATTGTGCTAGGTCATTTGCTTCTTGATTTTCTATTCTTGGTACGTGCTGAATGTCCATGTATTTGAAATTTTTGAGTAGCCTATTAACTATGACGAAATATATCATCAGATTTTCCTTTATGCATTTGTATTCCTTAGTTATCTGCTTGACTACTAACTCGAATCACCCTTGATTTCGACTCTAGTTGCCCCAATTCCAACAAAGCTTCAAGTCCAACAATGGCGCTTCATATTCGAGTTGTTCGAACAGCGAGGGCCATCTAACTTATACTTGAATTTTGTTGGAATTCCCTCGGGAGAAATTATGAGAACTCCAACACCAGCCTCTCTATGGGTCGAACCATCAAAGTATAGCTTCAAGGTTTCATTTCGACATAACCCATGACAGTTCGACCAATGAATGGTCCACAATGAAATCGAAACTACTTGGCCTTTCACGCTCTTAAAGGCATAAAAGTCAAAGCATATTCATCAAGGCCAATGCCCATTTACCAATTACGCTATGCATTATTGGCTTGGAAAGCATGTGTTTAATAACATCGAAATGAGATGAAACATAAACATCAACAGGTTTTATATAACACTTGAGTTTCATACAAGAAAAGTATAAACAAAGACACAACTTTTATATATTACTATATCTAGTTTCTGCATCATTCAACACCCTACTTAAATAATATATGGCTCTTTCGATGCCATTCTGTACTAACATACTACCTATAGTAAGTTCAGACGCAGATATATACAATCTCATGGGTTTTCCCATGAAGGTGGAACAAGATAGGAGGTTGAGATAGATATCTTTTAATCTTGTCGAAGGCCTCTGTTGTGCGCTCCATTCGAAGGCTTGGCCTTGCTAAACGAAGATGGAGAAAGCGTGTTTTCCCACTTAGGTTCGAAATGAATCTTCGAGAAAATTAATCTTCCTAGTAGAGAACTCCTTTTTCGATGTGGGGCTTTAGTCTCCATGATGGCTTTGGTCTTGTTCTGGTTAATTTCAATTCCTTTTTTATGAACCACAAAGCCCAGGAAATCTCCTGCCTGCACAAAAAATGCACATTTAAGGGGATTCATTTTAAGCCATGTTTTCTCATCCTTTCGAATGATTGGCTCAAATGATGCAAATGATTTTGCAGATATAGATTTGATGACTATATCATCAATGTACACATAAATGTCTCAATAAAATCATGAAATATGGAGTTCATTGCTCTTTGGTAAGTTGCCCAGCGTTTTTTAAACCAAAGGCATCACTACCCATTCATAGGTGCCTAAGGCTCTGGCAACGAAATCTTGTCTTAGCAACATCTTCTTGACAATAAAATTTGATTATAACGGTATCCATCTAGCATACTTAGGTATTGAATCCATGCAGAATCTATTAACATTTCCGCGGGCATAGAGTATTGATCTTTGGGGTTGCGATTTGAGATCCCTAAAGTCTATGCATATTCTCAATGAACCATTTTCTTAATAACGTACTATATTTGCTAACCATTCGACATACCTTGTGGTTTTGATGAATTTGCGGTAGCAACCTCTCGACCTCGCTTTGATCTTCGTGAGCACTGGCGCGAACCTCACAGGAGTCTGCTTGATGGGCTTCTTGCCATCCTTAATTGGAAGTCTATGCTCCACTAACTCTCTTTTTAAACCAGGCATTTCGTCATAGTCCCATGCAAAGCAATCTTTGTTCTGTTTGAGGACTTCGATCACTTCTTGTTTGAGGCTTGGGTTCGGCTTATATAGGTGATTCTTTTGTGTTGATATCCCCAAATTTACTTCTTGAGTGGGTCCTGCCAACATCTTAGCACTTGAATTTGTTGGATCCTTCTCGAAGCCCAAGGGTTCTGTATCATAAATGGCATCAAGCCTTTGATCTATTTCGTTCTCGTCACAGGGTGAATCTTTCGGACCATTCCCTTGAGTTCGTTTACTTCATTGTATGTTCTATTGCAGCCTCGAAACCGCTTTCAATTCGTTCTCATCCATATAGGCGAAATCCTTCAAGAAAGAAGATTGATCATGAGCGAGGTCTTGAACTCCCACTGGTGGCGTCTTTGCGAAGTGCCTTCGCCTCCTTCATCACCCTTAATTATTTTCCTATCCCAATACATGCCATCATGGCGAAGGGTCATATAGTAATGTACATCTCTTGTTTCATTCGATTCGTCACTTGGGTGCAGGGGAGCTATTACGGCGGATACTTGTCATAATTCCTCTTGTTAACTAGATTGATTGTTGTCATGAAGTAGCTCTGGTCCGCTTCGATGTTCTCTACTATCCCATCCTCTCTCCACAGGACTAACCTTTGGTGCATCGACGAAGGGACTGCCCCTACGCCATGAATCCACTCTCTTCCCAATAGCAAGTTATAATTTGCTTTGGCTTCGATCACCATGAACATAGTGGGTGCAGCTTGATCCGACGGTTAACTCCACTTGCACTACCCCCAACGTTTGTCCTACCTTCCCTTCATAGTTGGATAAAACCATGTTATGAGGTTTAACATCACCATCTTGAATGCCTAACTTTTTCAGCATGAATTTAGGCATCAGATTGACTGCAGCGCCCCCATCTACTAAGACCTTGTTCACCCCGTGGGCTCCAGCCTTTGCTCGAATGAACAGTGGCTTTAAATGATTCTTCATTGTGGGATCTGGGTGTTCGAAGAATGCGTTCTGCTCTTCGACCGCGCCATTATCCATTACATAATAACAGACTGGTCTGTGTTTTATGAGATCAATGTTGTCTTCTTCTTTCATTCTTGATTTCGTCTCTGGCCAAATTCGGATGGTATCTGATACCACATTGCGTTTAGATTAAGGAGGATTCTCCTTCGATTGAAGTTATCTGTAAGCATATCCTCGTCTTCTTGTGGACTTGGGGTGTACTCTTTTGATTCATCTAGTTTTGTTTCAGAAAAAACTAACTGGAGGTTTGTCTTCGAGTTGCCTGTTTGTTGTTGGTTGATTGGTGCTTGCGCTTCTTTTTGTTTGTCGGCGCTCCTTTATGCGCTAAACCTTCCTCTCGACCTTCGATTACGCGCGCCATTGGGATCTTGACATGGGATTCTTACCTTTATAGTTTCCGCCTCGGTTCCTCCTCTTTCTGTGTTGAATTGTCTCGGTATACCATGGCATGGCGCATTTCGCTCATTGCCTCCCATCTATCCTTCCCTTTGTTGGTTTTGACTTGCGCCATCATCATTGGTACTTGGCGGATTTTAAATGTCACCCTTGAGCACCCTTTGGATATGGGCTATCGGGCTTTCGTTGTGACTACCATCGAACGACTCATTTGACCAACTTCCTTGTGATTCCAGCATGGGGTGAAGGGAATCGTTTGAGCTCCACCATGTTACGGTCATATCTTTGAACATCTTAGGCAAATCAAGCACTTGGTTGCCCTTTGTGACAGTACTAAAAATTCCAACAAACTTTCCCCAGCTCTAGGGTAGCATCTGAACAATTGGTTGTCTTGGCGCCAATTTACTCCAGTTCGAGCTCTTTGCTTTCGTTCGAACTCCATAGCGATCCTCTCGTTACATATGATGCTGCATCTTGGACAAAGCATCATTTGACATATCCCTTATGGCGGCATGAGATATTGTTTTAGGTGGTATCTGCATAACCATCCTCCATTTTGTATTTTTCTTTTTTGAGATATCTTTCCATCTCCTGCATCTCAGAACAAGGTCTCTCCATGTCCACCATATTGACATCCACATCTGGTCCCTTCGTACCATTATCTCCCCATCCTGATGGTTTGATGTCTTCGATCCGAATCTTTGAACTCTCTGGAGCAGAATATTTTACCATATAATCAAATTTCCCACTGGGCTCCCCTAAGGTGTCCCAGGTCTCTTTCTGAGGGACGTTACCATCTTTATCTTCCCCTTCTGTATCATCATCTCCCCATCCTGATGGTTTGACATCTTCGATTCGGACTTTCGAACTCTCTGGAGCAGAATATTTTACCAGATAGTCGAACTTCCCACTAGGTTCACTCAAGGTATCCCATGTCTCTTTTGAGGGAAGCTTGTTTTGTCTGAACCTTTTCGGTTTGAGCCTCGGGCCTTGATGCTTTTGTCAATCTTCGTTTCGATTTTCGACCCTCGTGCTGGATTCCTTTTGAAACAACAACTGGAGTTGGTTCGACCGAAGGCTCCTGTCGTTCGTGGACGTCTTCAGTGACCCCATTGTTGACTTCGACCAACACCCAACTTTCACTCTCAGTGCTTTCCTCTTTCAATGTAGTGGCCCCTTGGTCTGCTTCCACCATATTGATGTCTCCAATGCTCAAAGGCTCGGAGTAGTTGGTGTCTGCAATATCCAGAGGGTCTTCATCCACCTTCATTTTTGGTTTATCAGCAAATTTTAGTCTGCCTTCTTTAATTGCATTTTGAATCAAGTCCACGAAAACATGAGGTTTTGTGGCCTAGGAAGTGATATTTACAAAATCCTCTTTTCTTTCTTTGATCTAAAGGAGGCATTTTGACATTTGGTGGCACAATTAATTGGCCATCTTTGACTAGTAAATCGAAGATTTCATCACACTTTATTATATCGAAGGTATACACCTTCTTTGGAAACTTGTCATTTTTCTCATTTTCAACAATTTCCTTCCCTTTTGTAGGGACTAGGAGTTTACAAGAGTAAGGTGGAGCCTGTTTCAATTCAGCGAGATCTATTTCAATCTCCTCGAATTCGGGGTAGCCTTCACCTTCCTCCGTTTCGACATAGGAGACTCTTTCCTTCTTATTACTCTTAGAAGCCCTGGCTTTCTCAGCCTTTAACCTTTCGACCTGTCGAACCCTATCGGCTAACTGAGCCATATCTCTCAAGTACTGAGTATCTAATTTCTTTTGAATAGAATAGTCCAGACCACCAGCGGCCATTTCGACTAACTCATGCTCAGGGACTACTGTGAAACATCTAGATTTCAAGAGCCTGAACCTATTTAAGTATTCATCTATAGGTTCAGTGAACTTCCTTTTAACACTTGCTAATTCCTTTAGGCTTATCTTGGATTGTCCCATATAGAACTGTTCATGGAACAGCCTTTCTAAGAGGGTCCAGGTGTCTATGGATCCAGGGGGCAAAGTAGTGAACCATGTGAAAGCATTCTTAGTAAGGGAACTTGGGAAATATTTAATCCTAAGATTTTCGTTATTTGCTATGTCTCCTGCCTCAGTTAGGTACCTAGCTATGTGTTCATTGACTCGTTTGTATCTCCGGCAAACTTTGTAAATTTAGGGATCTTGTACCCTCTAGGCAAATCGGTATGGATTACATAGTCTGCTATGGGAGAAGCGTAATTTGGCCTTCTAATTCCTGTGTTAATACCTTTTTGGGCCATGATCCTTTCTATCATGGTGGTTAGATTATTTTCCACCAAGATATTGTCATTTCGAACTCTATGAACCATCGGACATCTTGGTTTCGACCTACAAGGACAACCCTCTAGGTTGTTCTTCTCGAAACGCTGGGACCTCTAGTCTGTCAACCCTCGCCCCTGGTTCAATAATTCCCCTTTGTGGTTCTTCTCGAATCACTGGGACCTCAAATCTTTCGACCCTTACTGGTGGTTCCATCAATCCCCTTTGTGGTTCTTCTCGAATCACTGGGACATCTACCCTTTGTGCTCTTGCCCCCAAGTTAACTCCCTCTCTGGCTGGCCTATAAGGTGGGTCATCAGCAATCTGTTCTATGATAGGTGCTTTCGCTCGAACCAATGCAGTTACATCTCGCCTTTAGGTGGAGCGAAGAAATCTTATTCGACTCATATTGTCGTTCTCTGTTTGTCACGATCCACGTTTTGAACTATCGGGCAAAGATTTCTTGCATAGTTTGTGCTAATATTCCTATCATATTGTGGTTACTATCATCCATTAACTGCCTAAAAGCCATTTGATTTTCTGTGGTCAAAATGGGCAGCGTACCATAACCTACTGACCCTTGGTTATTTGTCATAAATTGATTAGCCCCAGAACCTGACCCTAAGTGTGGTGACGCGTTCGACGTCGAAGTTTGTAAACCCCATAAAGGATGTTGGCATTCCATCTGGGAATTTGGGTCTAGTCTTGTCGAAACTAAATGGTCTAGTTGGTGGTGGGGTAGCGAAATGGGTTTGTGCCCCTGACGGTGGGATGAATCCCCAAGGATACCCAGTGGTTCCTGTACTACCTAGGATCGAATTGTTTGTTGACATGCCATTTGTTCCATTCGTGGCCATACTATTAGTGGAAGATGCAACAGATTGTGCGTTCGAAGGGACCGCGCTGGACGTCCCTATCGAAACAGTTGCATTAGTGCCTGTTGCATGTGGGGCGCTTTGTTCCCCTTGTGGGTTATTTGGATCTGACATCCTATTACTTTGATTTCTTCTGGGTAAGGGTTGGTTACTGTTAGTTATTCTACCACTCCTAAGGTTCATATACTAATGAACTTTGTTTACTCAGAAAGAACCTTTTAACAAAAATTAAGTCTTTTAAACGTTAATTTTAATTAGCAACAACCAATCTCCGTCCCACTGGGCGTGCCAATTTGTTCACAGTGATTTCTGGTGAAACAACCGCTAGTCCTCCAAACTATCAAACAAGCATTATGATTGTTGTTTAATCCCTTTGGTAACTTGCAGGATCGACTAGATTGATCCTATGGGGTTATTGGTCGTTTGCATAAACTTAAAGCTGGTTAACGTTCAAGGCTTATTTTTAGATGTTTTATGTATGTCTCAAGTGTATTTCGATTATGATATTCAATAAATTAATAACGTAATCAAGCAAAGCAATATAAAGATAATTTGAACATATAAGGCATAAAGACTTCGAATTGCAGAAAGTATGTAAGTGCAGGAATGTTCAAATGACTTGTGAATGTAAAAGATTTTCAAAGTAAAGCGTGAAGTGTAAAAGAGGAATGTAAAAGCAAGTATGTAGAAGTTTTCTGGAAAATAATAGCATGAATGTAAAGGTTTCTGAAAAGTAAAAGGCTTCAAAACGAAAGGAAAAGCGTTTAGATGCATGGAAAATTAAATGACTTTGAATATAAATGATTTAAATGACATTTATGCAAGATAAAGGTAAATTGGAAAGATAAAGATACATTGTTCAAAGATAAAAGTGGTGCAATCATACGTACATCATTCGTGCATTCGTTTCCCTATCCATGTGGTATTTTGAATGTTACTGAATTTAGTACAATAGATATGACACACGAAATCCTAACACTAAGACTTCTATTTATACTATTCTGGCCATAACGGTCTGACTTATGAGAGCTTGCCACGTTTCGGACATGCAGAATACCATTCTTCTCTAGCCTCCACGTCTCCGAACCGTTTTCCAGCGCGCATATTCGAACCACCATTCATCCCGCTCACATTTTGAATTTCAAATATCTAAACTGCCTTTCGATTCGAACTCGCTTCTCAACTCCACGCTACTGTCACTTCAAAGCTCCTTTTAAGTACATCATCATACTTGCTATTCGAAGCTCCCAGTTTCAATATACTTATTCGGAGAGCTAATTCTTTCATTCCAAATCATGACATTTCCTTCGTTCTAGTGAACACTGTTATTGTTTCGTTTCGAATTCATTGCTCCCTTTTCGAACCATAAATATCAAAATCTTCAGCCAACAGGTACCAAATGTAGTAGCTAAAATCTTGCGTTCTTTAACGTCAAAATTCGATAACATTGTGGTAGCCATAGAAGAATCAAAAGATCATTTCACCATGATCAAGGAGGAGCTTCAAAGCTCATTGGAGGCACATGAACAAAGGTTACATGAAAGAAGAAATGACAAGGCCAAAGCGGAAATTGCATTGCAAGCAAGGTTCAACGAGAAGAGCAAGAGATTGAAACGCAAGTGGCCTTCGAAGAGCAAGGAAATTTTTTAGAATTCTAGTGGAAAAGATCCTCAAAATTCAAGAGGTTCCATGGCTCAAAGAGGAGATATCAACTCCAAAGGTGGTGGTCAAGGCAACAACTACAAAAGATGTGACAAAAGTAATGTGAAGTGTTTCAATTGTCAAAAGCTTGGCCATTTCACAAGAGATTGTAATGCGAAACCAAAAGAAAATCATGGAGATGAGGCCAAAGTTGCTAGGCAAGAGGTAGAGGATGATGATAAGATTATTGTTATGATCATGGAGGAGAATAATGGCTGCAAAGAGGGGCTGGACAACAACTCAGTATTGTGTCAAGGGCTGGACAACAACTCTAACAGTGCATACTTTTCTGCACAAACGCGTTCGGAGCAAAATGCAATGGTTACTGTTTGAGGAGGAGTCCATAGTAGTTATGAGTGGTACTTGGATTCAGGTTGTTCAAATCATATGATGGGTAGAAAGGATTGGTTTGTGAAGATCAATCAAGCCACGAAGAATAGAGTGAGATTCGCGAATGACACCACTTTAGCGGCCGACGGTGTGGGTGATGTCTTGATCAAGATGAAAGATGAAGGCCATTCCTTGATCAAAGATGTGTTATACATTCTTGAAATTAGGTGTAATCTCTTAAGAGTTGGCAAATTACTCGAGAAGAATTACACAATTCGGATAGAAAACAAGATTTTGCGCGTTTTTGACCAAAAAGGTGTTTTAATCTTGAGAGCACCCATGGTTGCAAATCGTACTTTCAAAATAGAGTTGAAAGTAATGGAACAAAAATGTCTTGCTACAGCGGCAAGTCGTGATGAGTGGTTGTGACACTACCGTCTTGGACACCTCAATTTTAGAGACCTCGACGTGTTGCAAAAACATGGTATGGTGACCGGGTTGCCCAAGATAAATTTTTCAACTGAGTTGTGTGAAGAGCGTGTGCAAGGGAAGCAACACAAGAAAAATTTCAGCAAGGATGTTGGTCATAGGACCAAGGAACACCTTGAGGTGGTGTATTCTGATGTGTGCGTTCCAATGCAAGTCGACTCGTATGGTGGAAATAGGTACTTTGTCACTTTCATTTATGATTTTAGTAGGAAGTTGTGGATTTACCTCATAAAGAGGAAGGATAAGGTGTTTGATGTGTTCAAACGTTTTAAGTCCATGGTGGAGCGGCAAAGCGGTCACAAGGTGAAAATTCTCAAAACGGATGGTGGAGGTGAATATACCTCAAGCGAATTTGTGAATTATTGTGATAATGAGGGTATAGTACGTGAGGTTGTTCCACCCTATACGCCTCAACAAAATAGAATTGCCGAAAGGAGAAATCGCTCAATAATGAACATGGTTCGTAGCATGTTGAAAGGGAAGAACTTGCCGAAGGAACTATGGAGAGAAGCGGTCTCTACAGCAACCTATTTGTTGAATAGGTGCCCTACTAAGAAGCATGACAAAGTTACATCGGAAGAGGTATGGTTTGGCCGCAAACCGAATTTAACGCATCTGAGAGTTTTTGTTTTGATCACATTTAGGCACATTTTGGGTCAACTTCGAAAGAAGTTGGATGACAAAGGAGAGATAATGATTCTTGTCGGATATCACCCTACTGGAGGTTAGAAGCTATTTGATGCAAATAGCAAGAAAATCGGGATAAGTCGAGATGTGGTGGTAGATGAACTAAGGCTGCTTGACAGAAGAATTTTTCAAAAACCAGTAGCAAAAACCGGTTTCTCAACAGAAGGAAACGTTTCCTATAAAAATGATCGAAGTTCGAATTGAATTTCTAGAAGCGGCGGTTCCTTGATCACGAAACCGGTTTCCACCAGAAAACGCAGAAATCGATGGCGAAATCGAGGCCGTTCCGATTCCGATTGAAGGTGGAAATGGTGAGTCCAGTAGAAGATTGACAAGACGTAAAGCTCTATCTCAACGGCTCCAAGATTGTGAAGTGTTCTATGATAATGAGATAAATAATGATGGTGATCTCATTCATTTTGTGCTTATGGCCAAATCCAAACCGATGAGTGCGAAAGAGGCATTAAGCAATGCAAAGTGGGTATGTGTCATGAAAGAAGAACTGGAATCGATTGAGAAAAACAACACTTGGGAGCTGGTTGATTTACCGGAAAGAAAAAAAGCAATCGGAGTAAAGTAGGTCTATAAGGTGAAAGAAAATCCTAATGGCGAGATTGTCAAGCATAAGGCTCGACTAGTAGCAAAAGAATTTATGCAGCGAGAAAGCATATGCTATGATGAGGTGTTTGCTCCGGTAGCTATATTGGAGACCATACGATTGGTTGTTGTATCGCCAATAACAAAAATTGATAAATGTACCTAATGGATGTGAAATCCGCATTTTTGAATGGTCCACTTGAGGAGGAAGTCTATGTAGAGCATCCCCTCGGTTTTGTGATAGAGAACCAAGAGGGAAGAGTCTACAAGTTAAGGAAAACACTCTATGGTTTGAAACAAGCACCTAGAGCTTGGAACAAATGCATAGATACTTTTCTCATTGAGGTGGGCTTCAAGAAGTGTGTGTCCGAACATGGTGTTTATGTGAAGTCGGATGCAAGCAAATGTGTTATTATACTTTGCTTATATGTGGACGATCTTTTTATTACGGACAACAATAAGGAGTTTATTTCCAAGTTCAAAGGTGAACTCATGGAAGAATTTGAGATGAGGGATCTTGGTATCATGACATACTTCCTTGGCATAGAGTTTCACAAGTCAAAGTTGAGACTTTTCATGCACCAAAGAAAGTATGCTTGTGAGATATTGAAGAGGTGTGATATGGAGCATTGCAATGCTGCCAATTCACCTATGGAACCAAGGTTGCAACTATCCAAGAATGAGGATGAGGGTGATGTTAATCCAACTCAATATAGAAGGTTGATTGGATCATTAGTTACTTATGCAATACGTGACCGGATTTGGCATTTAGTCTCGGTATTGTGAGTAGATTCATGGAGAGACCAAAGGTGTCTCATTTGGCAGTGGTCAAGAGGATCCTTCGTTACATCGAAAGTACTCTTGGCTGCGAAATTCTATTTCCCACGGCTAATGTTGGCGACATGTGTGAGTTACTCGGTTATACGAATTCCAATTAGTGCGAAGATAAAGATGATCGAAAGTCTACGGACAGTTATGTCTTTATGTTCGGAGGATCTCTAATCTCTTGGTACTCTGAAAAGGATCCTGTGGTGGCACTCTCTTCTTGTGAGGCCGAGTATATCGCAGCGTCGATGTGTGCATGTCAAACCGTGTGGCTAATAAATCTACTTAAGGAGTTGGACAACATTGAGGTAAAAGTTGTCACACTCTTTGTTGACACCCTCTATAGCACATGGGAAGAGCAAACATATAGAGATGATGTTTCATTACTTGAGGGAGCTGGTATGTGAAGGACAGCTGAAGCTAGCTCATTGTCGAAGCGAAGAACAACTTGCGGATTTGTTGACGAAGGCGGTAACAAACGAAGTGTTCAAGAGGCTTGTGAAGAAATTGAGCTTGAGGAGTGTGGAGCACTTGGCTTAAGATGGTGTGTTGAATGTAGCATATAAGCAAAGTGAAATTGAAAGGCTTCAGAAGCTATTTTGAAAAGTAGCTTATTCAGAAAAGTTGTTCTGCATTGAAGCAGAAATTCTGGTTTTCGAAAAGGAAACCGGTTTCTGACCTGTGTTTTTGTTTTTCTACACTGCACCAGTGGCAATTTTCTGTTATGATTTTAGTTTGTTTGTCGTGTTGTCTTTGTTGTACGTGGACACTATAAATACTCTCCCTCTAATGCCATATATTAAATAATACAAATAATTTTTTCTTCAATTACTCTCTCTCTCTCAATTTTCCCATTTTCTCTCTAAACTTCATCTTATCTAATTATATACCTTTCACCATTGATTCACACTGTTCCAATTGTATATGTTCCAACAACTTAAACTCAACATCTCCTCTAACACTCATTACGAGGACCCTTCTTATATTGAAGCCTTACAAGGGCTTTACAATATATCACCTTAAACAAGTTTGTCTTCATGTGGATGCAGCTTGCACTTGAACAAAACACATGCATCCTTTCAAGCACATTCTTTGTTATGTTCAAGTCACCATACATTTTGGACTACATTTATCTCCTACACTGGCACAGATTGGAATGGATGTACAGATCAACATTTTGGAGTACATTTATCTCCTACACTGGCAATGATTGGAATGAATGTACATGCCAATCATGTGTATCATCAACGTACAAATCACGCGTCCTTTGTTCCCTTCAGACACTAAATCACATATATCTTTACCAAAGAAGATTCTCACATTCTTTTTATTGATTTTCATATAGTCTAAGCAAACCTCCCATTTAAGTGCTGGAATGTGATAGAATAAAATATTTTGCGTTTCTATTGTAATTATATTGTATCATAATTACATATTTGATCAAATACACATATTCCAATTATCTTACATATTGGCTAATTATGTTTTCCATCTATGCAATTCCTTTTAACTTAGCTTTGAATTTTTTTATGCGCTTGAAAGGACTTATCATTGAGTCGTTTGATGGACTCACATTATAGAAAAATAGGTAGAATAGTTTGTCATGATACTTAATGCAATCAGCAATATTAATTGGCAATTTCATATATTTCTTAAAATGCATAAAATATATTTTCAGTATTTTATATCGAAAGTACATTTTAATAAAAAAAATTGAAAAAAAATTGAAAAACAAATAAATTAATATGCACCAGAAATATATTTTCTGGTAGAAGTATTTTTTTAAGGAATTTTTTTAAATTTCAGGAGTATACCTCCCTCCCGTTCTCATAATGAATCCAAAAAAATATCATAAACTCATTTGATGGACTCAAATTATAAAAAAATAGATAGAATAGTGTCCCAAAATAAATAATTAATTTTAATTTTCAAACTCTTTAATGTGCTGGTCATTCATAGTGAGAGTAATTTTGTAAAACAAAAACAAGAGGCCCTTATTTATAATATATTTTGGTTACAAGAGAAAAGAGATCACTTCGGTCTTCTTACTAGAAAGATATTATATATGATCGTGTAACATTATTTATAGCAACACACAACCTTAACTAACTTAACTATATATATATATATATATATATATATATATATATATATATATATATATATATATATATTGATCAGTGATGCATCTTTATTTCTGATCCCTGCTCACATTCCTGTTCTTGTTCTTTGCAGTATTGTCCACACCCGCAGCAGCACGATCAACATTTGCTTCTTGTCCTCTCCGGCTTCCAGCAGCACCACCACGACCAGTATTTGCTTCTTGTCCCCACGGACCTCCATCAGCAGCACGAATATCAGCGTTTGCTTCTTGTCCCCGCTGACCTACACCGCCTCCAGCTGCAGCACCGGCCATTGGAGCACCAAATCCAGGAGCAGCATATACAGCAGTGTATTCAGTCGTTGTGGTTATGTTTGCTCCATACTCAGGCATGTCACCAACACCAGCACCAATACCAGGAGCATTACCAGTGGTTTCATAAGCGTACAATGCTACTGGGTCCGCGGGAGTTCCGGTTCCGAATATTCCATCGTTCTTCCGAATACCACGGTCATTGATCTCACTATCGTCCGTTCTAGAAATATGTTGAAGTTCGTCACGGTCACGGTGTTGTTGTTGTGCCATTTTAGAGAAACGAATGTTTATAGAAGATGAGATGAGAACGAGATGTACAGTTATGTTATGGTGTTATGGACATTGATCAAAGGGAAAGAGAGTATATATATTTGAGAGGTTAGGCGGTGCTGGTGAGGAGTAGCAGGACTGCCACCGTTGCTTATACAGCATCTGCCACGTTGGTTTCGATGGATTGGACATGTGGTTTCAGAATGATATTAAACTTTAATTAACATCGGTGCGGTGCTTGTGGGAGAAACTCCCGGTGCAGAACGTCGAGGGAAAATGTTTAATCCATATTCTCCCCGTTTTAAAATGATATTGTTTAGGGTTTTTTACACATTAAATCAACTATCTAACTATATTAAAAAGTATCTAAGTTATCTAAAAAAATTGACACTACACTTTAAATATTTTAATAACTAACAAAATAAGACTTAATTTTTTTAATTTTTCTCATTTCATGTTTCAATTGTCAACTTTTCATTGATTCAAATTAAAAAATTTTGTTTCTCTTATTATACTACTTTCTCTTTTCTCTCTCTTCTTTTTATTTTATTTTATATGATTATTTAATACATTTAAATTTTAATATAATTGATTCTTCTACCATTAAATATCTTATTTTAAACTTATATTTTATGACATATTTTATCTTTTCTATTTGTTTATTATCACTGAAAACACTAATTAATATATTATTTAATTTTAATAAAATTAAAAATATATTTTATGAAATTGAATAATATTATATATCATTCACACAACTAATTTTTTATTTTACGGGTCAGTATCAAATTATTACCATTATTTTCAAATGTAAATTTTTTTTCTTTCATCATATCACAAGTTTTTTTTTAAAAAATTACTTAACACATTCAGTTTATGATGAAGATGTGAAGGCCATGTGGAAATCATTTCTTCGTAGGATAACCAATGGTCAGATCGAGTTGGACGCGGAGATCCGAAGATCTGTTGATGACATAATAAAGTGTCTAAAGCGTCCAGATGAATCTGAATTCGGTAGTTCCTAGATTTTCATGTATCAGAGTACTATTTATTTTTTTTGTTTGTCATGTGATGTTTGTTAACTTATTCGAGTTTCTTATTTGTGTTATTTTGTTTTCTTTATGTAATCGAAAGAAGAAGTATTAGCTAAAAAATATTATGCAATAAAGTAAAGTTTGTTTGTCACAACATACACATAATGATACAATAATACAAAAAAAAACTCTACATAGGCCCTCCACGAGCAATGTCGGCCAACCTAGCTAACCCCTGATACACCTCACCATCGGGGTTCAGCATCCCCATGATGTTATCTAATGTAGCTCCAATGAGCTGTAGGCGGGAGTCTTGATCAACTGCTGGAGGAAGAGATAAGAATCTCTAGTACCTGAAGGCCCTGGGACATCAGATTTTGGAGCCGAGGGTGTGACACACTAAGGAACCACTCTAGGTATCCATCCTCGCACCGCCTGGGCTCCTGCACCCTGACGATTGCATCCATGATCTCACGGGGGAAGGTGATGATGTGGTTCTGAAACCACCAATCAATGTCATCATCTGGGGCGCGTGGTACTGGCTGTGGGATGCCCTGGACATAACCATACTGCCGTAGAACCACTCAGGAAAGTGCCTAGCCACATAGCCCTCCCACCTGACATGCCCTGAATATAAAGTGGATAC
Organism: Vicia sativa; assembly: GCA_021764765.1. Classification (NCBI taxonomy): domain Eukaryota; kingdom Viridiplantae; phylum Streptophyta; class Magnoliopsida; order Fabales; family Fabaceae; genus Vicia; species Vicia sativa. The sequence goes on along the minus strand of CM038793.1, from coordinate 196,978,204 downwards.
CTTAAAAGGATGGTGAGGGCGATGAGTCGTGTATGGTGTCCAGATGAAATCGTCCAGGGTCAGAGCATCCAGCCTCCTCCTGTACTCTATCACACCTCCAGGATGGGTCTGTCCGGCCTTCCACCTCTTCGCACGTGGGTCTCTAGCTGTCACTCACTGGATCCTTCTGTCACAGATGTGAGGAAAATGCTCGTATATCTAACACTGCATAAATAAGGATAAATAAATTATTATATGAAAACCTAATAATTATTAAAAACACATCTAATTGTTTATAAAATACCTGCAACAGGCTAAGATAACCAACAAGTTGTATGGTATTAGGACGGGAAGCAACATCAAGCTTCGTGTACAGCATCGTCAGTGTCGCCACTCCCTAAGCCCAAGTGGGACTGTCCAGGGCAATGAATAGAGACAGGTAAGAGACATCAATGTACAGTCTACACTTGTCCGCAAAGAGAGTAAATGCCACCAGATGTAGCACGTACGCCCTAGCGGAAGCCTGAAACATACATGCCTCCACTACCGCCTTATGCGTAGTCCTCAACCAAGACATACGGAGGTGAAATCCCCGAGTCTCACCAAACTCCTGTAGGACCTCCGCATCATCCACCTCCAATGCATCCACAACCATGCACACCATTGTCGCCTGATCCATATCAACTGGTGTGAAAACGTACCAGCTATCGGTAGGTGGAACAAAGCATCACATCATCCAAAGTGACCGTCATCTCCCCAAATAGAAGATGGAAGGAAGATGTCTCTGGGTGCCACCTCTAACAAAAGTTGATAGTAGGGGACGTCCAGCATCGTCAATGAGCATCCAGCAAAGCCCTCAAGTCTGAACTCCTCAACTATCCTCCTCACCTGCTCAGGCATCAGAGTCTTGGGGAAGTTCTTCAACTTTGACCCATGAGAAGCGACCTTCAAAGTAGGACGCTCTTAAAATAAAACAACACAATTACAACAAACTAGTATACATCAGACAATGTAATACAAATAAATAATTAAGCGTTAAACCAAACCAACAATACTTACATCGCCATGCCATATCCTATATGCGACATGGCCAGTATAACCCGTCAAGACGGACCTGTCAGAAGGTCCTCCAGGGAAACCACCATTAGTACACACTGATGGCTCAGATGGACCTGTCATGTTGTCCGTATCAGCACGAGACACGCTCCCTCTTGAACCAGATCCTAAGCCGACTTTTGAACTAGATCCTGTACCGGCTCCTACACCACCGAGGAAACCACCTCCTGCACCACCTCCTGCACCACCTCCGGAACCCGCTCCTCAGCAACTGGCACCTGAACCACCTTCGATACAACTACCTGCTCCATTGTAGGAACAAGAGGGTCCACAATTGCCTTCGAAGCTCTGGCAATCCGTCGACGAGGTGCACAAAACCCCGTCGCGGCCTGCTCAGCCATCCATTTCTGGTGAGAACCGGTCGGACGACGACGATCACCCTGCGCCTCTGAGGCCTGTGCCTCATTTGTTGCTCGAGCCACAACATCTGCTCGATCAGTAGTCCTGCATGAAATAGAACTGTCTCTGCCTCTAGTCCTCACTGCAAACAAAGTCAAGAAACATGAAAAAAATTAGCATTTTTTGGAAAAAAAAAATAGAAAATACCAGAAATTTCAAAATTTTTGGCATTTTAGACATACCGGAAATTTCAAAATTCCCGGTATGACCATCAAAGGAGAATACCATAAATTTTGAAATTTTCGGGCGAAAATACCGGATATTTTGAAATCTACGGTAGGTGATACCGGAAATTTCGAAAAATCCGGTACAAAATACCAAAAATTTTAATAAAAGTTTCGGAAACTTACTTGTATTTGCAAAAATTCCGGTAGCAATCCCAAATTTCCGGTATCGTCCAAATTTTTGAAAAATGCAGGGTGTATCGAGAATTTTAATAATGAGGAAGGCTTGGGCAAAATTGATTTTTCATCCAAATTGGGGGGTTCTAGGTACAACTGGGGGTGGCAGAAAAAATACTCAAATTATTATCATTATTTTTAAATGTTAATCTACTATCTAACATATACTAAAAAATTGCCCAAATTACCTAAACTACCATTTTTTTATAAAAGCATTCCACTACATTTTGGATATTTTAGTAACAAATAAAATACTAACCCTTAACTTTTTCAACTTTTCTCATTTTATGCACCAATTGTCAACTTCTCATTGTCCAAATTAAAAAACTATTTTTCTCATTTTACACTACTTTCTCTTTTCTCTCTCTTCTCTTTTCATTTTATATGATTATTAAATACATTTGAATTTTAATATAATTGATTTTTTTACAATTAAATATCTTATTTTAAACTTATATTTTAAGACATATTTTATCTTTTCTATTTGTTTATTATCACTGAAAATACTAATTAATATATTATTTAACTTTAATAAAATTAAAAATATATTTTATAAAATTGAATAATACTATATATCATTCACACAACTAACTTTTTATCTTACGGTCACTATCAAATTATTACCATTATTTTCAAATGTAAATTCTTTTTCTTTCACCATGTCACAAGTTTTTTTTTTTTAAATTACTTAATACATTCAGTTTATTTTAACATTATGTAATTCAATTTAAATTCACATGTGTATCTAAATACATCATTTGTCAAGTTTACCATTATACTTTGTATAATCATATTATTTGTTGTAATATTTTTATTTCATAATTTTTCATTGTATTTTCTCATTATATACTAATTAATCTATTATTTAAATTTAATAAAATTAAATATATATTTTATGAAATTGAATAATACTACATATCATTCACACAACTAACTTTTTATCTTATGGGTCACTATTTTACCATTATTTTCAAATGTTAATTTTTTTCTTTCTCCATGTCACCAGTTTTTTTTTTTTTAACATTACGTAATTCAATTTAAATTCACATATGTATCTAAATACATCATTTGTCAACTTTACCATTATATTTTGTATAATTATATTATTTGTTGTAATATTTTGATTTCATAATTTTTCATTGTACTTTTCCAATAAATATGAATTTTTCATATGTATATCAAAAAAAAAAAAAATCGTCAATATTAAAATAAATTCACCTGTGCAGGAGCACAGGTCTCTGACTAGTAATATATTATTGTCATAATATATTATATTTTTATAAAATTAAGTTTATTACTATATTAAAAATAATGTCTAGAATAAAAAAATATAATTAAAAAATAATAATCATTATTACATAAAAATAACAGTCCTTTTAAAATAAATTTTATTCGTTAAAATGATCGTCATTTTAAAACAGAAAGAGTATACTTCGACAGTAATTCATGGTAACCCACATGACAAGAATTATGTGACGCCACATATTAAAACTAATTGCTACCGAAAAATTAAGAAAAATAATTTTATTATTAACATTTTACACCTATATTGTTAATTATATTTGTCATTAGTGATCTCTTTTTCAAAAAGATCATATTGTGGTAAATTGTCGATTTAAAATAGGGAAAGGTTTTACAACTTCTTTTTGAGAATCTAGATGGATGAGAGAGATTTCCTTAAAGGATGAATTTTCAGGTTTATATGAGGAATCTAGTTTGAAAAGAGTTTCGGTTGTATGGGAGGAAGGAGGGGCGATGAGTGAGCTTTATAAACTGTATTGGACAAAAAAATTGGTTTCTAAGGACAATGTCAATGTCATTAACATGGAATCATCTTTGTCGCACCAAAGACTTAATCATATTAGTGAAAATGGGTTGAATATTTTGGCTAAAAAGGTTGTTCTTCTAGAACTAAAGAATGCGAATTTATAGAAGTTTTCTCATTACATGGCTGGTAAATATACTAGAATATCTTTCAAGAGATATCATCCTTTAAGGAAGTCAAAGGTGCTTCAACTAGTACATTATGATGTCTATGATTTATTAAAGGTAAAATCCTTTATGGTGAATTTTATTTTGTTATATTTATTGATGATTGTTCCAAGAATTATATGCTTTGGTTGAGAGGTAGCCAATCGAGAAGCCGAAATGTATTCGTTCTGACAATTTGCTAGCCTGGAAATTCTAGCTGAAGGATTCGACAGAGAATGATGATAACCACTTTTGAAAATTAACGAAGTATAAAGAGACCCAATCTTCGACACACTAGGCACGTCGACCAAGATGGTTCAACTAACTTACTAGGCCATTTTTTGAAGAGTCTGAAGAACATATCCATAATATTAGGACCAGTCTATCTTCAAAACCTGTCCAGAATTTCAAAAAGGTTTACACATATCGATCCTTAAACAAAGTGTCAAGTTTGATACTATCATAAGAAGTGGTAAAACTCTTCCAGAAATGACTCTTCCAACATTAAAAAATCCTTCCCTACCCAGGGAAATGCTCATAACATAGGAGAACAACCAATATATTTGACGTTTGGTGATGAAACTCTGTCATTGCATGTATTTTGTCGAAGAAACAAATATAAACAAGTTTAAGATGAGCAAATTTGAGGAATAATGGCCAAAATGGAAAGAAAAAGCTAAAAGTTAATGGAATTATTGAGCGTTGAATTTTGCGCCATCACACAATAGATTTAGAAAGGTTGCATCACGCATGTGATGTTATCCATGACATGCGCGATGAGCCTTTTTCTTGGCCAATTTGTGACGCGTTCTTGTACCATATGACGAATTTAAAATGGGAATTTTGGCATCTTTTCAGGGGTTGTTTGATTTTATACTACAAGTGACGAATTACAACACCGAAAGTTATATTTAGACCGCATTTGAAGCCATCAAGGGCCAGATCTTCATGGATTTTCTAATGCAACCTTACCCTTATCAATTGATTTTTTAATTGTATCAGTATGAGTAATTAAATACTCTTTTGTTAGGTTTTGTATGATAAACTTATTTTGAACATATTGGGACATATGTCTAATTTTATATTGCATGATTAATCTTAGTTATATTTCTAAGATTCTTTATCTCATGGAAGGCCGTTCTTGGAAATTGGTAAGGCACTAATTGATGTGGAATCAAGTGTGCTAATGCTATAGTTTAACAATGTGCAGGTCATTTTTAATGCTTGTGAGTGGACGCAATATGCAAAAGACTTGAAAACACATTACCAAGTTTAAGTTAAAGGAAACAAATAGGATGAAGGAATGGCCGATGGACTTGTGTACGACGTAAGGGAATCCCTTGCGCCTGACATACATTAAGCATTACGAGTCAAGCTAATGACGGTAAATAAGCACTTGATGGGAGGCAACACTGGTAAGTTTATTTTATAAAAAAATTTAAATTCCATGTTATTGAATTAATCATGTTTTTTTATAGTTTATCAAAGGAAAAGTGATATGGTAGCGAAAGAATGTATACAAATGAGGAATGTAGAAAAGAGGAAGATAGGCAGAAAAAGTTGTATCACGCGTACGATGATAGGTATTACGTGAACAATGGCGACGATAAAACATATATCAGTTTGATGTATCCATTGGAAGTAACCATTTGGGGTGGAAAATTATCATCATACACATGATGCAGCCTATCACGTGCTTGATGACTTGCTAAATTTCCTATAAATATAATTTTTCTTACCATTGTCACACCACACCATATATTCCTCCTCTCTTCCTTGCTTTCATTCTTGTCGGATACATCACTTCTAATCCGGGCCGGCCCAAGGGCCAAGCCACCAAGGCTAGGGATTTAGGTCTCAAAAGTCAGAGCTTAAAAAAGGCCTCAATTTTTTTATTTAATTATAATAATATAAAATGACACATTATACTTATAATATTATTAGTTGAGTTGGTAAAATTTAAGCCTCTTTTTCTTTTTATCTTGAGTTCAACTCTTAACAACCATAAAATTATTATTTTAAAATATATTCTAAAGGCCTCATTTTAAAAAATTTCTTTAGGCCTCCAAGCGGGTTGGACCATCCCTGTTACACGATCATATATAATATCTTGCTAGTAAGAAGAAAGAACGAAGTCTCTTTTCTCTTGTAAGTTCTAATGTTATTTTTCTTACTTCTTATCATATTTTTGTAATGTTAGTATAGTACAAATGTCTCTTTAAAGAAGCAAAATTCAATGAGGTTCTACTTCCAACTCTTAACCTACACCATGCGCTCCAACCTTTCCCAACCTCTAGTTTTTATATGAAGTCAATGCTAGGAAATATCTCAAGTTGGTGGAATATCACTTTGTAAGGGAGAAGGAGTTTGATTGCAAAACTTGATTGGGTTTGAAGAAGTCGTGGAAATGATGCAACAAAGGAGATGGGTAAGATTTAACTATTTGATCCAAGAAAAAATATTAGTTTGGAATTTTATGCCAACGCCGCTTTTCAAAGTTCTACCTCTTATATCTTATATGTTTGAGGTAAGTACATTGACTACTCCTCTGCTACTATTAATTATCTTCTTCTTCTTTATCCTCCTGCATCCTATGCAAGTAGAGTTAAAAGGGATAGCACAATATTATGTATGAACCCATGGCTCAAGAGACCGTTGATGCTCTTTATAGGTCTGGGAATGCATGTGTGATTGAACGTAATCTTAGATTGGACCTCTTTCTTTGTGCAAACGTTAGAGGTTACATCTAACCAATCCCAATTTATAGTTAAAAGCTGTTTAGGTGTGTTAGCTATGTTAAATGATGAGCCCATAGATGTAGGGTCTTTAATTTCTCATAATATTAAATATATGGATGACGTTGTGCAAAATGCTTGTAGGCACTTTTGTGTTATTAATGAATTGTGCAGGTTAGACAGAGTCCCCACTCATTCAGATGACTTTATGATAAGTCCTAAAGCACTAATCAATGCTTCATCCATTCGAATACTTCAACATAATCATCCTCCAATGGGATCTCAACAAGATCTAGAAAATAATTAAGTAGGAGACGATGAAGAATTCTCCCATCGAGACATTTAAAATCAAGAAGCATCAATGAAAAACATCGAGGCAGTTTGTTATTTTAAACTTCGAGCCTTTTTAAGTTAACATGTGTTAATATGAATATTTTTTGCTAACCAATTTGAGATTATCCCTTCTTTCGGTGACATAGCCACATTTATTAGCCAATTGACTTGAAAAATTAAATCTTTCCACCATCTCTTTGGAGTTGGGTAAAAAAATTAGTTTTCTTGTCTTATGCAAAAGAACAAGTTTGGGGTTGCTCTTGGAAATGAGCAAAGTTTAAGTTTGGGGTACTAGAGCTATTGGTAAAAAAATTCAAAAAATTGAAATAAAAGAAGTCAAAATAACTTCTTCAAAAATAGAGAAAGAATTCAAAAGGCATAGCGAAGACTACAAAAATTCTAAATATCTAGTACTAGTAATAAGGAAAAGAGTTGGTGTGATAAAAAAGAGAACTAGGTACCTAACTCCAATGGTTTAAGCCTATTTTCCCAAAATTTATCCTACCTGAACATAACTCGGGTTACAACTGAAGAAGCCCTCAAGTGTATATGTGTGAGTATGTTTTGATTACTTTGATAAATTTTGTTAGAACATGATCAAAATCGGTATAAGAAGTTTTGCATGTTGACCGAAAGATTACCTTATCAATTGAATGAATTATAGTGAGATGAGAGACAGGTTGAGTACTTGACAAGGTTGACGATATTTTCTAAATTCTTCGGATTAAAGTTATAAAGTAGAATGATGATTAGGTAAAACAAATACTATATGGTGATGTTCATTTGTTATTGTGGCGACTTGTTTTTCTATTTGAAATTTGCAGTTGCAGGCAAGTTTCTTGAGGACAAACGACTAATTTTGGGGTTGTGATGACACTTTGTCATTGCATGTATTTTGTCTAAGAAATAGAGAGAGAAAATTCAAAGATAAGAAAATTTGAGGAATAATGGCCAAAGTATGATGCAAAAATGGCAAAGTATGAAGAATAAGAACTTAGAGAAAATTGGCCAAAAAAGGGGAGAAAAAGCTAAAAGTTACTAGAATTATTATGCGCCATCGCGCACATGATAGATCTATAAAATATGCATTATGCGTGTTGCTATCCATGACGTGCGTGATGGGCCTTTTTCTAGGCCAATTTTTTACGCATTCTGGCACGATTGAAGGCTTTAAAAGTGGAATTTTGGATTCTTTTCAGGGGTTCTGCAATTTTAGACTGCATGTGATGAATTACAACACCAAAAGTGATATTTGGAGTGCATTTGAAGCCATTGGAGGCTTTAAAATAAATTCTAGAACTTGCCCGTGAATTACTTAACTACATTCATACTTAAATCTTTCCCCAACACATACATTATCAAAACCTATTTCCAGAATTTTGTTTCTGAATCAATATCTTTAGCTTCAATTTCTACTTTAACTTCCCCATCGACAATTTTGGGGTAATGCAATCAATTGAAATTCCAATAGGGATAGACGGTTACCACTGATGACATCCACCCACAATTTCTTCTTTTCCCTTATTGGCTCCTTGTTCTCAAGCGACGAATGATCGACTAAGAGGTATTAAATTAATTCTTCTTCTTTACCTTTATCAACTGAATATTTCCCAAGAGACTCTATTGAATCATTTGAAGCATTATTCTTTTTCGTTTTTTTTAGAGTTTGAGGTTGTGGCCGAAAAAGAAGCCATTATTTCTTTGGCCTTCCTTTTCCCTGAGTCATCGCCTAAAGGAAGAAGATTCTTACCCACTACTTTAATCCCCCTAGTTGGTCCCTAAACCGAAGGTTAATACGTTAAACCTAGTCGGATGAGTCGTTGTATTAATTGGGGATCAAAAATAAAATCATAAAAGTCAAGCCGAAAATCGCCATTCATGACCAAAAATTGTTTCTTTGTAGTAAGAATGTACACATTTATTATTAAATTCATTGAATTTCTAATTTTTATAAAATTAGGTATATTTATTATTTAAATAAAATTATTTTTTATGTATACCTTTATTCTAACATGAATATGCTGATATATCATGAATGACAAGATTAGTAAAAATTGAAGTTGATGATTAAAGTACATAGATTAAGTCATACTTTATTTAAGTATTTTTTGTGGAGTTTTTTAATTTTTTTTTTATATTATTTTGTTAATTTATTATGAGTTTTTTAACTTTCTGTTTATTTTATTTTATTTTTAGTAAATCAAGTTTGATATGAAATAGGTCTTTTACTTTGAAAATATAAGTATCGGGGGAGAGTATTCCGGCTCGGGGTCATACTAGGTTACACGATTGAACTTCCATGGTAGATCCTTGGTCGAACGTCCCAGAGGTGTCTAGACTGAAAGTTCCAAATTTGATGACTAATAATGGTAACTAGTGGGATCATAATCTAATTGTTGCCTTAGTATGAGAAGTTATAACAGATAATGCCTGTAGAACTCCTTTGTTTGAAGCGGTTCAAGACAATAGAATGATTTGGAAGTTTGACAGGTTCGGTAGATACTCAGTGCATAATGCTTGTCGTTATTGTATAAATGAAGCTATTGATACTTGCCACTTGAGTATTAAAGAGAATTGAGATCTAATTTGGAGTTTAAACACGCCACCAAGAGTTAAAAAATTTATGTGCCGACTTTGCATAAATTGTGTACCTACTAGAAATCGTCTTATTGAAAAAGGAATATAATGTTCTTCTAGTTGTGGAGTCTGTGGGGAAGAGGAAGAGAGTAATATTCACTTATTTCTCCATTGTGCTAAAAGCAAGTAGTGTTGGGAGAAAGTAAGTCTTTCGGAGTTGTTACAACAACATCATCCTGCTCATGTCCAATTTGCGTCTTTTACATTTTCTTTTTTACAGGTTGTTAATCAAGATCAACAAGCAGTCTTTTCTACTTTGTTATGGAACTTATGGAATTGCAGGAACAATCATATTTGGAACCAAATTATTTATTCTCGGGATACTATCAATAGGCGTGCTATGTATCTCCTGTTAGGATGGAATAATGCCCAAGAGTCAAAGATTAAAAAAAGCTCCCATACTCAAAATATAAAGTGATATTGAGTGGAAAAAACTGTCGTCGGGGCGATCAAAGTGTAACATATATATACACTTCTTTCTATAGTAACATAGTTGGTTTGGGTGCTTGAATTAGAGACGAAGATGGTTCGCTTATCGCAGCTTATACGCAATGGTATTCCCCATCTACAAAGGTAGCAGTTGGAGAAGCATTAGGACTTTTAGCATTTATTAAGTGGGTTAATGAGCTCGGTCTTGATAATATGAATTCTGCGATGGATCTTAAAAATGTGGTGGATAGTGTGAATGATGATTATCCTAATGTCACAAATTTTGGGTCTATTACGCGTGAATGAAAATGCTTGCTAGGTCATTATTTTACGAACTCTCACATTAAGTTCGCTAGGAGACAAGTCAATGAAGTTGGTCATACTTTGGCACATATGACTTCATCTTACGCTAGTTTTAACAGTTTTGCTGATGTACCAACATGTATCAAATTATTTATTATTAATGATATACATTAAGTTTTCTCTTGTCAAAAAATAAAATGCTTCATATGACAATAATAACTAATATTATTGAAATGAAGTTACAATATTCAACATGTAATTTAATTTCGTGTGTATAAATTATCTAATGTATGAAAGAGAAAGTGAGTGAATAAGTTTAGAGAATTTATTTGTACACCTCATATTGGTGGAAAAAAACCCTTGAAACCCCGAAAATAACCTTCGGAGATGTATTTCTGAACGCACCTCAAATCAAGGTGTTTCGGAGATACATCTCTGGAAAAAATTTGTTTGCACTTTGAAGTAATATTTAAACATGCAACAATATTTTCGAAGATGCGTCTTTGAAACACCTTGATTTGCTTCTTTCAGAGATGCATCTCTGAAACCCTGAATCAGCTATCGAAGAGAGGTGCTGGTGATATAGGTACTCAAGGAATGAGGATTGGGCATGCGCCCCATTGGTGGAGGAATGTTGCTTAAATGCCTTTTTTGGTTGAGCTTCCAGATAGCCGACCATTCATTCAATCACATCATTACGACTGATCGAGGAGTGGTTAAGGAACCTCCCTCTAATATGAAAGTGTAGCAGGAAGGATACGTCATCAAGTGTGATCGTCATCTCCCTAATAGGAAAATGGAAAGATGGCATCTCCTTGTGCCACCTCTCGACAAAGTCCGGAGGCAAAAATGGCCTCTCTGCACCCATCCTCATCAGGGTGATACAACTCGAATATCTTTCGCGCGTGGTTTACAGAATTTAGTGGTTGTCGTTCCTGTGAAGATAAATAATTAATATCAATTTTAACATATTATTGCGTAAATCATTAAAATGAAAGGTGTAACAAAAAATATACATGTCCCTCTGAAACATATCGAGCAACATGATCAGTGTAATAGATCAAGATGGAGGTATCACACGACCCTCATGGAAAACCCAAGTTAGCCTCCTCCTCGGCTTCCGGAACCTGGCCCCACTCGGGTTCCTCCTTGTAATCCCTAGACGAGGATGCACATGAAAGAGGACTCCTCGGAGCAGAAGTCGATGTTCCTTCCACTTCCTCCTCTATACTTGACTGTGTCCTCAACACCTCGTAGCATGCTCTGCTCTGCTCTGCTCTCTCTCTCTCTCTCTCTCTCTCTCTCTCTCTCTCATCGAGCCGATGTAGTTTGGCTAAGCCTACCAAGCCTCAATTTATTGGTGTTATTTGCCATTTATCTAGAAAAACAAATAATCGTTAATCAAAGGGAAGCGAACAAACAAGAACACGTTTGAAAGAAAAAAACTCAGGCCTATTTTTGGAGATGCATCTCCGAAACTCCTCAGATGGGTTTTCAAAGATGTATCTCTAAAAAAACCTGTGATTTGCACAACCAAAGCTTCAACTTAACAACTCCATTTTTACACCAAAATCCAATTTTTAGACATAAAAAACAAGCTTTTCAGAGGTTATACATAATCTAAACAGCTTAAAATACACATGCAAAGATTAAAAGGGATTGGATAACTTACTCAAATTTAAAGCTTTAAGAGTTGTAGAAATGTGTTGAAATTGAGAGTAGGAGTGAGTTGTAACAAGTGCAAATGAGTAGACAAACTTGAATGAGTTTTGAAAGTAGATATTTTGGACGTTTTTGGGGTGTTTGATAGTTAGAATTTAGAAGAAATGAGAATGAGGGGTGGTTGTTCGTATTTGTTAACGTAATGTCTAAGGATGGCAAGGGTCGGGTCGAGTGCGAGTTTCACACTGCCCAAACTCGCACCTGAAATCACCATCCAAACCCGAACCCAAACCCAAAGGTTATTTGGATGGAAAAATAACACCCGCGTCCACATCCGTTAGGTTCGGGTTTTTCCACCCAAACCCGAATCCGCAGTAAAAATACAAAAAATACAACAACAACAACATTAAAATTTGAAACACAAAAATTCCATCAAGGTCTCTCAAAGAAATTAAGGAATTAAATTACAACTTTCCATCAAGTTTGGCAACATTTCAATTAAAATTAAGGTCTTAAACTTTTACACTTATATATATTTAAGGGTCCTTATATAATTTAATGCCTAAGCGGGTGTGGTTTCGGGTTTCGAGTGTGGGTTTGAGTGAACCCAAACCCACACCCGAAATATCGGGTGGCACCCGAACCCAAACTCAGTCAATTCGGGTTTTCACCCGTTGACTCGGATTTGGGTGCGGGTGAGCCCTGTGGGTTTGAGTCTGTCTGTCATCTCTAGACAAGTGTTCTAATTCGAAGATGTATCTCCGAAACTCCATTGATTTTGAAAAAAAAGTGTTTCGGCAATACATCTCCGAAAATACCCTAGAAAAAAATAAAAAGTTGTGCGTTCAAAGATACATTTCCGAATTCTGAAAATAAAAATGAAATTTTGCCAGAGATGATTGAAAAGATCTAAGGATGGAGAAAGAACTTCCCTAAGTTTATCGGACTCAATTTAATAATTAAATGTATTTAATTACTATATTTTTTTTCAAAAGATGATAAGTGTGATTAATGAAAATTTAAACTGATTAGCAGTACCATAATAATAATAATAATAATAATAATAATAATAATAATAATAATAATAATAATAATAATAATTATTATTATTATTATTATTATTATTATTATTATTATTATAATAGAAAGGTAAATTCTTAACTACTCCTTAAATAATTAGGAGTAATTTATCCTTAATGACTTATATCAATAAACTTTTGTGACATAAAATACATTTTTAAAATCACATATTAACCTTAAACTATAAAGAATTAAAATTAAATTAAGAAAAAATATATGATTTTATTTTTTAGTAGTAAGATGTTGGTATGTCAAGTGTGAATAATGATTCTTATATTGGATGAAAAAGAAAATGTTGAACAATTTTAAAGTTAAAAGTGACATAGATTAATGCCTTAAGATTTTAAATTAATATGTAATTTTAAAAAATATATTTTATAGGCAAAATACCCTTTTTGGTCCCTTAAGTATACCTCGGGGTCCATTCTGGTCCCTTATCTAAAAAAAGTGTCAAAGTGGTCCTATAAAGTTCCACGTTAGTCCTTTCCGTCCATTTTTTTAATGACATGGCTCATGTTTGTACGCGTGGAATCAGTGGCAGATGACGTAGCAATTGGTCATCAGACACGTGGCATAGTAAGCATAACTTTTTAAAAACATTTCAAGATTTTGCACAAACTAGGATTTGAACCAAAGACATCTTCATTACTACACACTACACTTACCACCAAACCACTTTGCTTCATGTGTATTACATTAACAAATGATATATATATATATATATATATATATATATATATATATATATATATATATATATATATATATATATATATATATATATATATATATATATATATATATACATTATTAATATTATTATTATTATTATTATTTCTTTGATTTAAAAAATAAAAACTGAATAATATTCTTAAATTTACTTATATTATTAAATTTAAAATAATCATATTATTATTAATAATAATATTCAGGATTTAATAATATTATTAATATTATTTTTTAAAATCTAGAATATTAATAATACTATTAAATTTACATATATTATTAAATTTATAAAAATAATATTATTAATAATAATAATATTCTGGATTTAATAATATTATTAATATTATTTAAAAAATCCAGAATATTAATAATATTATTAAATTTACTTATATTATTAAAAATCCAGAATAATAATAATATTATTATTATACTAATATTATTAATATAAGTAAATTATTAATATAAGTAAATTATTATTATTATTATTATTATTATTATTACTTTGATTTAAAAATAAAAACTGAATAATATTATTATTTTTACCATTTTTGCATGAATAAATTATTAAAAATAAATAAATAAATATTATATGTTTTTAAAACTGAATATTATATTTATAAAACCGAATATATGTTTAAAATGGTATAATATATAAGGATGTTATTATTATTTTTAAAAACGAAATATTATTAATATTATTTTTAAAAAATCCAGAATATTAATAATATTATTAAATTTACTTATATTATTAAATTTATAAAAATAATATTATTAGTAATAATAATATTCAGGATTTAATAATATTATTAATATTATTTTTAAAAATTCAGAATATTAATAATATTATTAAATTTACTTATATTATTAAATTTACAATAATTTTGGATTTTCAATAAAATTAAATTTACAATAATTTCTCATAACTTGTTACTACCAATTTTCAATATTATAAATTTAATAATATAAGTAAATTTAATAATATTATTAATATTCTGGATTTTTAAATAATATTAATAATATTATTAAATCCAGAATATTATTATTATTAATAATATTATTTTATAAATTTAATAATATATGTAAATTTAATAGTATTATTAATATTCTAGATCTTTAAAAAAATAATATTAATTATATTATTAAATCCTGAATATTATTATTAATAATAATATGATTATTTTAAATTTAATAATATAAGTAAATTTAAGAATATTATTCAGTTTTTATTTTTTAAATCAAAGTAATAATAATAATAATAATAATAATAATAATAATAATGTGAAATATATATATATATATATATATATCATTTGTTAATGTAATACACATGAAGCAAAGTGGTTTGGTGGTAAGTGTAGTGTGTAGTAATCAAGATGTCTTGGGTTCAAATCTTGGTTTGTTCAAAATTCTGAAATGTTTTTAAAAAGTTATGCTAGCCATGTCATCTGCCACCCGTACAAACATGAGCCATGTCATCTGCCACCTAGTCAAAGAATTGACGTTTTTTTAAAAAATGGACGGAAAGGACTAACGTGGAACTTTTTGTACAATTATAGGACCACTTTGACACTTTTTTTAGATAAGGGACCAGAATGGACAGGAAAAAAGTATTTTTATTTTATATCACAAAACTTCATTGATATAAGTCATTAGTAAATTACCTTCAATTTTAGGAGGGGTAGCTTATGCCTCACCTGAGAGGAATCCCTTACTTTTTGGCCAGCAAGTATTTGAATTGGTTAGATGGCATGAAAAAGACTTTCGAAAATAGCATTGCTATTTATGATTTTCACCTTTCACCTATGCGTTGTCATTCCATTCCATTATTAGACTATTGTGTTCTGCCATTTCGTCATCTATATATACTGTTCTCTTCTTTGCCAATCTCTTTCACCCACCATCCTCCTAATTAAATTTGATGGCTTTTAGAACCATTGTTTTTCCACTATTAATAATATTGTTAGAGATTCATATATGCTTATCCGCAAAGATTAGCAGAGCAGATTTTCCAAATGGTTTTGTATTTGGCACTGCCTCTTCAGCTTTTCAGGTTCATTTCACTTCACAATTTCCCATTAACTAATTACTCCATCTAATTAATAAACTTGTGAGTACTGTGTAGTATGAAGGAGCAGTGAAAGAAGATGGAAGGGGTCCATCTGTATGGGATACATTTTCTCATACTTTTGGTAACATTATTGCATACTTCATTTTACTCATAAATCAATTACTATTTCTATGGTTGCTGATCATCACCTTAATTACATTTGTTACAGGCAAGGTAATAGATTTCAGCAATGCTGATGTTGCAGTCGATCACTACCACCGATACCAAGTACTAACTCAGACTTAATCATACATCAGTAGTATACATTCTTGTTAGTTTAATTACTATGCATCTTAGTTCTTTTTCGATAAACAGGAAGACATACAACTCATGAAAGACTTGGGAATGGATGCCTATAGATTTTCCATATCTTGGTCTCGGATTTTTCCCAGTAAGCAACTTTCACAGTTTGAAAGTATTTTTAAAAATTGTTTCTAGCTACTTTGAAAGGTTGTTTGAAGCCATAAGTATTACATTTGTTAGATGGATCGGGCACGATCAATCAGGCAGGAATTGATCATTATAATAAACTCATCAACTCGTTACTGGCAAAAGGTAGCTCTCTCGTTATTATACATCCGCAATTGTTTCATCTCATCAAATTTCTGTATAGTTAGTTATATGCATGCTTTTGTAGGAATTGAACCTTATGTGACACTCTATCATTGGGACCTACCTCAAGCCTTGGAAGACAAGTATAAAGGCTGGCTCAGCACTGAAATCATGTATAGAATGTTACAAATTACTTTAAGCATGTTTTGAAAGTATTCTTATGATTTTGGATATGATTTATGTGTATTACACAGAAAGGACTTTACGACTTTTGCTGAGACGTGTTTTCAGAAATTTGGGGACAGGGTTAAGCACTGGATTACTTTTAATGAGCCACATACATTTTCTATACAAGGATATGATGTCGGTTTACAAGCACCCGGACGATGCTCTATTCTCCTTCACCTGTTTTGTAGGGCAGGGAACTCTGCCACCGAACCTTACATTGTTGCTCATAATGTCCTCCTCTCTCATGCATCAGTAGCAGATATTTATAGGAAAAAGTATAAGGTAAAGTTACGGAATTTTATTGTGGTGGTTATTATAAAGTTTCCTACTACTAATAACTCAGCTATTCAACAGAATATACAGGGTGGATCACTTGGGATAGCTTTTGATGTCATTTGGTTTGAGCCTGCCACAAACACTCAACAAGACATTGAAGCAGCACAAAGAGCTCAGGATTTTCAACTAGGCTGGTAAGTTACCATTCACATACTACATCATAGATTGAAATTTGCATATCTGCTATTGAAAATCAATCATTCATATAAAGACTAATTACATTTTGCTTACATTTGAAGTTAAGGCTTAAGAAAGTGATAATAAATCAATCGTGCTGTTAAATGTCTTATTGTTAGGTTTCTTGATCCTTTGATGTTTGGAGATTATCCAAGTTCAATGAGAAGCCGAGTAGGAAACAGGCTGCCAAAATTTTCTCCATCTGAGACTGCTCTTGTTAAGGGTTCATTAGATTTTGTTGGAATCAATCATTACACCACATTTTATGCAACAAAAGATACCACTAATGTAATTGGAATTTTTCTCAATGATGCTATTGCAGACTCCGATACCATTACCCTTCGTAAGTTTCATACCAAACATTATCAAACAATCATTACCTTTGTCAAACTGCTTGTTTTTGCATTGCCACTAATTTATCACTTCCTTTTCTTTCTTTTTCAGCATTCAATGGCACTAACGTTATCGCAGAAAGGGTAAATTCTACATCATAATGTAATCTAATTTATTGTTATCATACTCAATTATAATCAACTACATAAATTCTGAGTTGCAGGCAAATTCAATATGGTTATATATTGTGCCACAAAGTATGAGAACCTTAATGAACTACATCAAACATAAGTATGGGAACCCTCCTGTATTTATCACTGAAAATGGTAATCTTCAAAGTCTCAATGTATCTCAAAGTTCCATCTTGAATTTATAAATACAAGTCTGCAATAATTACATTGTTGATACTAGCAAGTTGTTTACGATAAAGTATAAATTTGATTTGGTAATGGTTTCACAGGGATGGATGATCCAAATAGTATAGTTATCTCCATGGAAGAAGCTTTGAAGGATGAGAAACGGATTAGATATTACAGTGGCTATTTATCTTACCTAAAAGCAGCTATTAAGTATGATGGTTGTAATGTGAAAGGATATTTTGCTTGGTCATTGTTGGATAATTGGGAGTGGGCAGGTGGATACAGTTCAAGATTTGGGCTGTATTTTGTTGACTACAAAGACAACTTGAAGAGATATCCAAAACAATCTGTACAATGGTTCAAGAACTTTTTGAAACCGGCTAAATAGTTGTAAGAATGTATCATTTGGGAGAGTTGGTGTTGGTGAAATCGGTGTTTGCGTCGATTGCGTTGAGTGGATGGCTCAGAGGCTGTGATTTTTGGTGTCAGTGGCAGTGTTCTGTTGGAGAGGTTCCGGTGGAGGAATTGGTTTGGCTACCGTAAAGTTTGTGAGTTTTATTAGTCTTCCGCTGTGCTCTTTGTATGGTATGCTTTGAATATAGCTTGTTGAATGGGATATTTGTTGTTTGAATTTTACACTTGGATTATATTTAAATATTATATCTAATCTAATCTAATATTTTAACGAATCTAATTTAATATTTTAACACATCCCAATAATCCAAGTTGTCGAACATTCTCAAAAATAGTCAATCTGAACTATTCCTAATTTCTTTCTTAAATTTAGGAATCTATCAATCTTCAATCCTTTGGTGAAGATGTCACCACTTCACTTGAGCATTGCCTAACTTCAAGTTCACAACGATTTACTTTTTCCCTCAAGAAGTGAAACCTATCTTCGATATGTTTACTTCTCCCATGCAGAACTAGATTCTTCGCCAAATTTATAGTTGACTTGTTGTCGATTTGCAACACTAACGGTTTCTTCACTTCAATAACCATTTCTTCAAGTACTGATTTGATTCAAATTGCTTGACAAGCAGCAAATGACCATTCTATATATTCAGCTTCGCAAGATGACAATGCCACCACAGGTTGCTTCTTTGAACACCATTATATTGGGGCACCAAATACTTGAAAGAAATATCCAATTGTGCTTCTTTGATCTTCCTTATCTCCACACCAATGAGCATCTGGAAAACAATTAACTATTGTTTCTTTATCTTCAGAATTTCGTCGAAATAGTATTCCACGGTTTATCGAGCCCTTCAAATATCTCGAATTCTTCTTGCCCTTTATATGTGACACTCTTAGTTCACTCATATATCGCTTACTAATCGACAATGAAACCTATATCGATTCATTGTTGCATAAACACTAAGAGATCCCACAATTTGCTTGAACAAAGTTACATCAACATTGTCTTCCTCTCCATTCTTCTCCAACTTCACATTTGGTTCGACGGTGAGGATCCATGATTCGAATCATCCATTATGAATCTCTTGAGTATCTCTTTGACATACTTCCTTTGATGTAGCATCATACCTTGCTTCGTTATTTGAAATTCCATGCCTAGGAAATATGAGGTTTTCCCATATCCGACATTTCTAATTTCTTCGTCATCAGCTCTTTGAACTCCGACAAGTTCTTCAAGCTATTTTCGGTTACTAGAAAGTCATCAACATATAAGCAGATGATTGTTATATCTTGTGCTACAACCTGAACATAGACACTATACTCTAATTTGCATTTGACAAATCTCAATTCGACTAAGTATGAGTCGATATTCTTGTTCCGTGCCCTAGGTGCTTGCTTGAGACCATAAAGCACCTTATGCAACCTATATACTTTACTCGCTTCCTTATGAATCACAAACCCAGGAGGTTGTGTGACATAAACTTCTTCTAAAGGACCATTCAGAAATGCTGATTTCACATCTAAATGAAATGTCGATCAGCCTTGGTTACATCCAATGCTACTACTAGTCAAACAGTCTCCAATCTTGCTACTAGAGCAAATACTTCAGATTATTCAAGTCATTCTCTTTGAAGAAACCCTCGAGCTACTAATCTTGCTTTCTGTCTTGCTATCGAACCATCAACATTGTGTTTCAACTTGAATACCCACTTTACTTCGATAGCTTTTGTATGTGCTAGAGATTCAACTAACTCCCATGTGTTGTTTCTTTCGATTGCCTATAACTCTTCGACCATAACTAACTTTCACTTGTCAATCTTCAAAGCTTCGCTATAGTCAATTGGTTCAGTACATGCAAGTAAAGCAAAATGAACTAATTCTCCATCTGATGTAACTTCATCATCACCAGTCACTTCATAATCTTGAAATCTTGTTGGAGGAACTCTATTTCGTTGAGGTCTATGACTTGTGCTAGTCACACCCTCTTCAACTTCGACGTTGTCTGGAATGCCAACTTTTGCTTCATCTTCGACTTTGACTAGATTCTCAGTAATTCCTTCGACTTTGACTTCATCAATTTCTTCGTCGAAAGCAGAGTTCATCAGTGGCTTGTTAATTGAGTTACTAGAATTCCAATCCCATACAGAATTTTCATCAGTTACAATGTCTCTACTCAACATAATATTTTTATTAACTAAATTGAATAGCATGTATGCACCAGTTTTATGATATCCTACCAGAATCATAGGTTCACTCTTGTCATCAAGCTTCCTTCTCATTACACAAGGAATATGCTTATAACACATAGAGCCAAACACCTTCAAATGACTTACTGATGGTTGTTTGCCACTCCATACTTCTTCAGGAACCTTGTTTTTCAATATCTTGGTAGGGCACCTGTTCAAAATATAAACTGCAGTTGAAACAGCTTCTCCCCATAAAGACTTTGGCAAATTCTTCTGCTTTAGCATGCATCTTGCCATATCTAATATGGTTCTGTTTCTTCTTTCAGCAATTCCATTATGTTGAGGCGTATAAGGAGAAGTTACCTCATGATTAACACTATGTTCTACACAAAATTTCTCAAACATCTTCGAAGTGTATTCGCCACCTCCATCTGTTCGCAGAACTTTGATCCTTTTCTCACTATGGTTTTCGACAAGTATCTTGAATCTCTTAAAGATTTCGAATATTTTGTCATTTCTCTGGGTCACATAGATCCACAAATTTCTACTGAACTCATCAACAAACAAAACAAAATATCTATTTCCACCAGTGGTATGTTATTCGAATGGACCACATACATCTGAATGTACCACTTCGAGAATGTAGGATGATCTCATTGGCATAGTCGAAACGAAAGAATTTCTGGATTGTTTTTCGACTAAACAACCTTCACAAAGTTTTTCAGACATCTCAAGACTTGGAATTCCAGTAACCATATCTTGAGTAATCAATTGATTTAGTGATCGAAAATTCAGATGTCCAAACCTCAAATGCCACAACCAACTATCCTTGTGGTCAACAATAATTTTCAAACATTGAACTTCTATCGAACTGATCATAGTATTAAATGTCCTGTTCTTTACAACGAAGATTTCAAGACCAAATTGTTCTTGGTGTCAAATAATTTCAAAGCTCCATCTTTCATAACAACTGAGAAATCTTTTTCGTCCAATTGTCCAACACTTAACAAATTGTAACTTCAAATTACTTACTAATAAGTTTGGGTTTATACCACTTCAATTATATTTAAATATTAAATCTAATGCAATGTAATCTAATATTTTAACAAATCTAATTTAATATTTCAACATTAATTATTAATTATGAGAATATTTTTTCACCTTGTACATTAACCCAACCCAGTGGTTAAGACATAGAATGGACCTTAAAGATCTCTAGTTTGATTTCTTCTAGGACTAATTTCACATTTTAATAAATAAAAATGAAGATTTTAAGAAAAAACATTTATTATTACATTAACTAACTAACTAACTTACATTAAATATTAATTTGAACAATTAATATTCATATAATTATTTACAATCTATAAAAAATAATTTTAAGATTCTTATTTTTTGGAGTCCTAAATTGTGGGTCTGATTGCCCAACTCAAAGCCGGCTCTAATAAACACATTTATAAAGATTAATTTATGGAATAATTACAATTTATTTTTTAAAATATGTGATTCGTTAACTCATGTTTTATTTTACAGTGGTTAGAAATATATTATACTCTAAATAGTTAAGAGATTTAACTATCCACGAAATATGCAGATAAACTATTAACGGAAGATTTTTCAAGATGCAAATGTATCAAATATAGGTAAACATAAGTAGTAAGTTATTAAAACAAATACGCCAATGAAGTAATAAATAAATAAAAAACCACGCAATTATTTGTAGACAAATAGTAAGCTATTAATATAAGTTTACATTCATTATTTTGAAAGCCATTCATTACAGTCCTTTTTAACATAACAAAACAAATGATAGCACTAGAAGTTTACATTTGGTGAGGGTTATTAATACAGTATCCGCTAAATTTCGCAATAGTATGATGAATAATAGAGTAAGTGTGAAGGCAAAAGCACTTTCCAAAATAATTGGGGCCATGCCAGTATGCCACATTAAATTATCTTCACCATTCACCAATCAACAATCACCTACGCGTTCTCATTTGCCATTGCCGATTCACACTCCAAACTCCAAACTCCATTCCCACTCACTCTTACACTATTTCTTCGCCCATTTCGTCTCCTATATATACTCCTTCGTTATTGTTCCAATTTGCAAATTTCACTACTCTTAGTTATGGCCTTTACAACCATCGTTGTTCCGGTTGTTACTCTCCTAACGATACTGTTACAGATTCATTTATGCTTATCCGCGGAAATTAGCAGAGCAGATTTTCCTCATGGATTTACTTTTGGCACTGCTTCTTCTGCTTTTCAGGTTAGTTTAACAGTTTCTAGTTTCAGATCATCTAAACTCTCTCACCATCCTCAAGGTTCGAATCCTAATATTCTTTAATTCTATTATTGTTGTGAAAATGTAAAGCATTCTTTTTAGTTTTACCATGAGTACTGTATTTCTTTCTTACACAAATGAAGAAAATAGTATACGACAAACAAGGAAATGTTCAGGGTGGAGTAATTAATTCATTGTGCTACAAAACTACCTACTGGTTGGTTCAACTAAGCAACTGAATTTGTCGTTTACTCTGCCCCCACTTCTTGTTTCTTGCTCATTAATTAACTGTTAATTATTAATTAACTGTTAATTAATAATTGTTTGATTTTGGTTGTACACAAATTTAATATTGTTTGAAAATGGATGACTATAACTTGTGTCTTCTGTGTAGTATGAAGGAGCTGTGAAAGAAGATGGAAGGGGACCATCTATATGGGATACCTTTTCTCATACTTTTGGTAAAAACACGCTTCACTGCCTTATTTATTGCATACTTCATTTCTATTGGTATCTATAATGCTTCTTCACATGCATGGTTCTTATAATATGCTACAATGCTGGCTTATCATTACCTCACATTTGTAATTTGTTACAGGCAAGGTAACAGATTTCAGCAATGCTGATGTTGCAGTCGATCACTACCACCGATACCAAGTATGTCACTGTCAAAGACACTTCAATCTATGTCTTGTTAATGACATCAGTATGATTTTTAGTGCAAGTTGGGATTCCTTTTAATAGAGCTGAAAGTGATGCCAAATAATTAAAATTTATTTATTTATATGATTTTAATATCTCTTTGATCAAAGGCGTGTCCGGTGATCGACATTGACACATGTGCTTAAATTCAATTTATTTATTTTATCAAATTAATACTGGTGTCATCTCAGTGTCGTGTCTGGTGATCGTGTCTATCAATGCTTCATATGAGATGTAGACTAACATTTAGCCCATCTTAGTCCATGTGGGCTTATCCACTTACCACATGAATTCAACACATTCTTGCATCTTATCTTATACATGATAATGCCACATTAGTCACACTTACATAGTTAGTTAATTAACAGTTTTTGTGTGTCTTACATTCAGTTAGACAATTAGTCTTTCTTTACTGAATTAAACTAATTTGTAATACATACAATTCAAACTATAGTTCAACTATGGGTCAAAGTATCTTGGTTTTTGAACATTGAATTTTTCGTGTATACAGGAAGACATACAGCTCATGAAGGACTTGGGGATGGATGCCTATAGATTTTCCATTTCTTGGTCTCGGATTTTTCCAAGTAAGCAACTTTTATACTCAACATTAACTTCAAAATTAGTACATGGTCGAATGCTTTGTAATGGTGTTTCAGTTACTCTCATAACAATTATCTGAAGCCATAAATATTTCATTTGTTAGATGGATCTGGCGCGATCAATCAGGCAGGAATTGATCATTATAATAAATTCATCAACGCATTACTAGCAAAAGGTAGCTCTCGCTATCTATCTCTAACTATTTCATTTGATCATTTCTGTATTTTACCTTTGAACTTCCAAAAGTTCAATCTATGTATAGATGCATGCTTCTGATTGCTCGATCCATTACATTTGTAGGAATTGAACCATATGTGACACTATACCACTGGGACATTCCTCAAGCCTTGGATAACAAGTATAAGGGATGGCTCAGCACTGAGATCATGTACAACAAATGTTACACTTTATTTTAAAAATGATTTTTCAGTACTCTTACGACACATGATATGGAAAAAAAAAACTTATGTGATTCATCTCATGTGTACTACAGAAAGGACTTTGCAACTTATGCTGAGACGTGCTTTCAGAAATTCGGAGACAGGGTGAAGCACTGGATCACATTTAATGAGCCACATACATTTACTACACAAGGATATGATGTCGGTTTACAAGCGCCCGGGCGGTGCTCTATTCTCTTTCATTTGTTTTGTAAAGCAGGAAACTCTTCTACTGAACCTTACATTGTTGCTCACAATGTCCTACTTACTCATGCAACAGTAGCAGATATTTATAAGAAAAAGTATAAGGTAAAAAGTCATAGATTTTTCTGAGTACTTAAATTCAGATAGAAAGGAATTTTATTGTGGTACTTATAGAGGGTCCTTTCTGAAAAATTCAACTTGAAATTCACTGAAAATTGTTGATTATTTTCCACTTGGGGTATAAACTGCTACTTATAACTGGGTTATACGACAGAATATTCAAGGTGGATCACTTGGAGTAGCTTTTGATGTCATTTGGTATGAGCCTGAGTCAAACACTAAAGAAGACATTGAAGCAGCTCAGAGAGCTCAAGATTTTCAGCTAGGCTGGTAAGTTATCATTCACATACTACATCATAGATTGAAATCATTGATATAAAGACTTAAGAAAGTGATAATAACTCAATCGTACTGTTAAATGCCTTAATGATAGGTTTCTTGATCCTTTGATGTTTGGTGATTATCCAAGTTCAATGAGAACCAGAGTAGGAAACAGGCTGCCAAAATTTTCTCCATCTGAGACTGCTCTTGTAAAGGGTTCATTAGATTTTTTAGGAATCAACCATTACACCACATTTTATGCAAGAAACAATTCTACTCATGTAATTGGAACTTTGCTCAATGATGCTATTGCAGACTCCGGTACCATTACCCTTCGTAAGTTTCATACCAAACATTATCAAACAATCATTACCTTTGTCAAACTGCTTTACAATTTTTCTGGTTCTCCATTGCCACTAACTTATCACTTCCCTTCCCTTCCTTTCCTTTTCAGCATTCAACGGCACTAAAGCTATTGCAGAAAGGGTAAGTTCTAGATATACCTCAACTGAGTTCAGTCAATGGCGTAGTTTCATTAATCTATATAAATTCTGAATTGCAGGCAAATTCTATATGGTTATATATTGTGCCACAAAGCATGAGAACCTTAATGAACTACATCAAACAAAAGTATGGGAATCCTCCTGTCTATATCACCGAAAGTGGTAATCTTCAAACTCTTATAACATCCCAAAGCTCTAGTTTCCGTTTAAAAATTGAAATAAGTCATAAATTACATGGTTGAGACTTGAAGTTTTATCATAAGAATCTTGTTGCACATGATTTTTTTCACAGGAATGGATGATCCAAACAGTATATTTATCTCCCTTAAAGATGCTTTAAAGGACGAGAAACGGATTCGATATTACAGTGGCTATTTATCTTATCTAAAAACAGCTATCAAGTATGTAATAGCTCTTCTTATCTTTTAGTCCATTACAGTCCATGACCGATTTTCGAAGTTAATTAACGAAGTATTGATCTGTCTAATTTCAGAGATGACGGTTGCAATGTGAAAGGATATTTTGCTTGGTCATTGCTGGATAATTGGGAGTGGGTAGCTGGATATTCTTCAAGATTTGGTCTGTATTTTGTTGACTACAAAGACAACTTGAAGAGATACCCTAAACAATCAGTCCAATGGTTCCAGAACTTTCTGAAACCAAAACCAGCTAAATAGTTGTGTACATATATAAGATTGTATTCCAATAGTAGTGTTTTTATATTCATTTGGTTTGAAGTGAGGTGAGTTAATTTGATTATAACATTTTAGAGTTGGATTGGAACAACTTATAAGTTGATAAAATTTATTTTGTTTCAGTTTAATTTAAGCCAAAATTACTTCTTCTTACTTGCATTGGACATTTTTTTTTTCTTGCCAAAGTAGTATAGTTTGGTTAAATTAAGTATTATTCTAGTGTTGTGGAATAAATTGTCTAGATCTGCTATCTTATTTTATTATATGCCAGAATTATATTCTTCATTTTGTCTCTTGTTTAATGTGTCTGCACGTAGACATGAACAGTTGAGTAATTTAGGTTGCATTTTCTATGTGAATGTCCTCTGAATTTAATATTTTTTAATGGTTTTATAATTGAAAACAGCATGCTCATTTTCTACTTTCCTAACTCATGAATATCTATTTCCGTCTAAGAAGCACTATCACATATACATCTTTGTTATGAGTTATTTTGGTATTGAACTTCATGTCACACAGCGAATACAGTTGATAAAAAAGGGCAAAAATTGGTTGGAAGTTTTGAAATCTCATCCTATTGATTTCCCACCCACCTTTTCATAACGTCGATTCTAATGTTTTCTAATTCTCATTTTTGTGAATTGGGAGGTTGCATAATAGATGCAGAGATCAAGGCGTGTTTAAGAAGCTGAAAGGGTTCAAGACATTTTTCGTCAAAGACAAACTTAGCATCCTTCATCAAGAGACTTGTTAGGGCTTTTGTGATCTTAGAAAAATCCTTAATAAAATATGGGTAGAAACCAACGTGTCCCAAAAAACTTCGGACTTCTCTGACAGTCTTAGGTGGTAGGAGGTTCTCAATAACCTCGATCTTAATTTTGTCAATTTTGATTCCTTTTTCGAACACTATATATTTCAAGACTATGCCTTCCTTTACCATGAAGTGGCATTTCTCCCAATTCAACCATAAATTGATTCTCACGCTCCTGTCTAATAGTTAGCAAGGCACCCTTCGAAAATTTATCCAGAGAAATTATCCATGAAGACCTCCATGATATCATCTAGAAAGTCTGTAAATATCACCATTATGCATCTTTGGAAGGTGGAGGGTGCGTTACATAGTCTGCATAGTCTGAACGACATTCGTCGGTAGGCGAGCATGCCATTGGGGCATGTGTATGTGGTATTTTCCTAGTCATCAAGATGGATTGGTATCAAGAAAAATCTTGAATATCTGTCTAAGTAACAAAAATGTGAGTGTCGAGTCAGACGTTCAAACATCTGGTCTATGAAAGGAGGGGGAAATGAATTTTTTGGGTGGTTTTGTTTAATTTTCTATAATCAATACACATTCGGCACCCTATCTCTACACACTTGGCCATGGATTCACTTTTTTTTTCCATTATGTATTATTGTTACTCCTCTTTTCTTTGGTACAACATGTACCAAACAGACCCATTAACTATCAGATATCAAATAAATTATTCCAATCTCAAGCAATTTTAGCACCTCTTTTCTAACTACTTCACTCATAATAGGATTAATCTTCCTCTAGTGCTCTCTAGAGGCTTTTGAGTCCTCTTCTAGCATAATTGTGTGTTTACACACAAGTAGCTAATCCTTTCGTGATTAGAGATGTTGTAGCCTGAAGTTATAAGATATTTTCTTAACACCATCAAGAGCCCCTCAGTCTTATCTCGATCAAGATCTGCGTTAACTATAATTGGACGATCAAGTATTAACATGCCCTAGACTTGGACCGACATGACCAATTTACCCTTATAATTATTTCAACATAATCATGTTCTTCTAAGCGGGTTATTAATTGGGGCCAACTCAATTGGATATAAATTGATTCTGCCCGCTTTAAAACTCGGCCTAAGAGATCAATCATATAAAAATTTATTTGAAAGTCGTTTTTTTTATCAATACACCACCACATTGCATACTATTACTATATGATTTGGTGCATGTCCCCATTGATAAATTTGTTTTTGTAAAGAGCATAGCCATGAAGTAGGGATTAAGATGCTTTCAATTGTTTCCTCTCCATTTCTTATCCTATGAAATA
The DNA here is from genome assembly GCA_021764765.1 of Vicia sativa. Classification (NCBI taxonomy): domain Eukaryota; kingdom Viridiplantae; phylum Streptophyta; class Magnoliopsida; order Fabales; family Fabaceae; genus Vicia; species Vicia sativa. Next base: position 196,949,852 of record CM038793.1, on the reverse strand, counting down.
GACCTCATGTGGAGCATCAATCAATTAACAAGAATACGTCAAATTAATCATCAAATGTAAGATATGTAAATTTAATTTAAAGTTCAAAAGTTTATGGGACGACATGTGAGAATGTGGCAATAGTCACAACTACAACATTACTACTCATTAGAAAGTAGAAACTAGAAAGGACTATATATTAAAATGAAAAAAATAAAATAAAATTCTTTCTGAAGAAAACAATTGGAGATTGTGACACTTAAAAATCAGAAGCAAGCAAGTTGTCAATTTATAAGTCATAGTTTTAGTTTTGGATGCTTCATTTTTGGTATACCATATATAGTACTACTAGTACTCTCCAAAAAACCTACTTAAATCTTGGCCGTTGAAATAATCTTCAAAATATTCTCACACAAGTACACGTGCACCTATCACACATTTTTTTCATTATTATTACTTGTTGCTTTCATGCATGGAATTCTCCTCCAACACAAACAAATGAAAGAAAGAGTCATTCTTAATGTTATGCTTTTATTATACCTTCAACTCTTGAACCAACTCATTAATTTTTGTTACAAGCCCATTAATTAAATTTAATAAAAATTTAATTTTTGTTCATTCTATTGTGAAACGGAAATGAAGGGGTCTCTCCCCTTTTTGTGGGTCGGATCTTGTACTTATACAACTGTCACATCTTCACCATCATCATATGCACATTTCATGTTTGTGATATTGTTTCTTATATATTGAGATCAGATTCATATAATTCTTTAGTATTGTTGTTGTTGTTGTTGTGGATCAATGGAGGAGAAGCAGAGGAAGTTTGTTTGTAAGTATTGTTTCAAGAGATTTCCTTGTGGGAAGTCTCTTGGTGGTCATATAAGAACACATATGAGTGAACAAAGAACTCATAATGCTGCTGTTGCTGTTGCTGATACGCGCGTTTACAAGCATGATGCTGTTAGAAACAAAAGAGATTCGTCGTGTTCCGAAACTGGTGCTGATGGAAATACCAGTTATGCTCTTAGAGAGAATCCAAGGAAGACAATGAGGTTTGTGCATTCGAATCATCATCAGCGTGATCGTCGTCATGATGATGCTGTTGCTGCGGATATGGAGCATGAAATGATCAAATTCTGTAAAGATTGTGGGAAGGGCTTTCCTTCATTGAAAGCTCTTTGTGGTCACATGGCTTCTCATTCTGATAAAGAGAAAAAGATCAATAGATTTGATCAAGTTATGGAGGATAGTCTATCTGATGATGATACTGATGATGATGCTGCGACCATGAATCTGAGGAAATCAAAGAGAAGAATTAGGTTCAAGTCTCTTACTCTTTCGAATCATAATCAAAATCAAATTCAAAATCAACAATCTTCTTGTTCTGTTGATGGTTCTTCATCTATGTCAGAGATGGAACAAGAACAACAACAAGAGGTTGCTATGTGTTTGATGCTTTTGTCTAGAGATTTTTTTAGTCATAAGGCTCGTTTTGTTTCTGAATCTTCTGATAATAATAATAATAACTCGGTTGTTTTAGAGACGAAATCCTACATTTCTGATAAAAAGATTGTTATTAGAAATTGTAACAAATTTGTTTCTAACAATGATCATCATCAAGCTGCTGATAAGAAGCTGAAGCTGATCAAGTCTGTTGGGATTGGTGTTTCGAATAAATCGGATTCGAGGGATTTCAGGTATGCTTCCAAGATCAAAATTGTAGATTCAAAACATTCAAACTGCGAATTCAAGAGGCCGAAAATGGAAGAAAATAAATCTGGATATGTGGATTGTAAAAGCAAATACAATGTGACATCAACTGTGGTTAAGAAATCAGGGATGAATAAGGATTTGGATCATGATTCGAGAAAGAAATCGAGCTACGAAGGATTTGGTTTTAACAACAGCAATAACAAGAATGAAGAAATCGATGAAGATGTTGGAAACGGTTTGAAATACGAGTTTTATGGTAGCGAAAAGGACGATGATTCTTCTTATGTTTCAACAACAGATGAAGAGAGTGATGAAGAAAACAGTTCAGAAAGTGATTCATTTCCTGCTGCAAGATCTCACAACAGTAAAAAGAAATCAAGTAACAAAGGTAAGAAGAATTTGAAGTCAGAGAAAAGCAAGGAATATGAGTGTCCAATTTGCAACAAAACTTTCAGGTCAGGACAAGCATTAGGAGGACATAAAAGATCACATTTTGTTGGAGGATCTGAAGAGAACACTACTTTTGTCATCAAACAAAATGCTGCTGCTCCTTGTTTGATTGATCTCAATCTACCAGCTCCTGTTGATGAATAAACAAAAATGACCAAATGGGTTATCTTTGATTTTACTTTTACATCATTTTTTTCAAGCTTCTTCTTTATTAAGGTACCTTAATGAATATCTTGAATTTTAAGAATGTTTTTATGTCATTATCCCATTTGATGATAGAAAATTGCAATGTAGACAGTAGTATTAACCACGAACACAATGAAAACTCACACTTACAACTGTGATATTTAAGGTTTGAATTCTGGTATTGACATTCAACCTAACAATATCGGCTTTTTGTCAGTAAAGTTAGGATTTGCAACTTGTTGTTTCGTGTTAATAATGGAACATGACAATTTCATAGACTTGAAAATTTGGTTTCACCCTTGATTGATTGAATCAATAGTCAAAATAATTGTGAGTTGAGGTAGTTGTAAGGTTACCTAGATTAAGGTAGGAAAAGAAAAGCATATAATTGAAGGATGTGTACGTGTATAACACGTAGTTCTAATAGTAGAAGAATTTGTATACTTTTTCTCTTCATGCCAATTACTATATATGTGGTGTTGCTTATTCAATTCATTTAAGTTGGAGTGTATGATAGGACCACAAATGTATACCATACTACCTTCTGATATGTCATGTGGGCTCAATAAACAAATTTGGGGTACTCGAGAATCAAATTAACTCGCATATGAACAAACTTGTAAGGTATGTGTGGAGTTATTCCAAATGAGATAAGGCCATTATTTGAGGATTGTGAAAAGATTAGTGTAATTAAAATGTAAGTGTGGTTTGATTGTGTGCAATTTTGTCTGGTTATATAAATCTGAATTTGTTGGTGAAATGAAACGCAAGAGTCAATGGTAATTAAGTGCAATAAGTTGGTGAAGAATTAAGTGGTTTAGTGTGATCATGCTTAGTGATGAGGGAACAATTGTTGTCTCTATTACACATAAAGTAAATTGCTAAGCATCAACTTTTAGGTTAGTGTGACAAAAATATGAACAATGTTTATCTAGATTGGTCTGGCCGGCAGAATCACAAATTGTTTTGATCAAGTGGCAGGAAAAAATATAAAATGCTAGGAACTGTAGTTTGTTTGGGATGAAAAAGTTTATTTTAGTTGTTGATGAAGTTAAAATTTAAGGAGAATAAATGTGATGTCACGTACTCTCCTTAAATGGTGTATATTCATGTGCTTTTGTAATTTTGTAATTAAATGAATATACACCATTAGCAATTGAGTTGAGTGTCTATATAATCTGTGTAATTATTAATTAATTGAGATGGTTTAACGAAATAATTTATTTCCATTCTTAAAGTTATTGTCAATGGTAAACTCCTCATTAAATAAATAATTTTGTTTAGGGTTAAACTCATTGCAAAACGCGAAAAAAAAATATTATACAGTTATTTGGTGTGAAATAACTCCTCACAGATATGATATATAGAACTTTTAATTTTTGAATTTGAACATAGGGAGGATTCATCCATCCAGAATTAACGACACCAAAATTTTATTTTCTTAAACATACAAAAGTAGCGTTTATGAGTGATAGTCTCTAAAATTATATTTGGGAGTTTGGAGGAGAAGCAAAGGGGAGAACTTTCAAAAAAAAAAAACTTTTTTTAAAAATATAAAAAAGTTTTTAATATTTTTCAAAAAAAAGATTTTGTTTAGAATAATAAATTAATGTTTATCATCAATGTATTTTTAGTTTTTAAAACACTATAGTAACAAAAATTATATTTGAACATATTGATTAAGTTCTCCAAAACCCTTCAAAATCCTTCTCCAATATAAATTTTGAATTCCTCTAAATTAGGAGATTTTGGTGTTATTAAGAAAAACAAACTCTCCAAAACCCTCATAAACAAAATCATTTTACTATTTTCATCCGATATTTCTTATTTTTGAAAGTCCTCCTCTCTTTTTTCCTTCAAACCCCAAACATAGTTTAATAAAATTTGAATATTCAGATCGCAAGGAATTGCCCCTAACAAAATTTGACTATTAGATCAGTTACCATTCAATATGTTAGGGTGATTAATGACTGATCAGTTGTTGTTGGAAATCTCATATGAACTATTCTTGCGTGGTTTGTTGTTGTCAGAAATCTTGCTATAGGAACTACCCCTAACAAATGTTGCTATTGGTGAAATATGTCTCACTTCTTCTCCACTTATCAAATAACCCTTCTACTTCGTACTTATTTTTGTCTCTTCTCTTTAACTTATTTAAATCATATATTCAAACCTTTCTCCATTTTTGGATTTAGCTTTAAAATCTAATCATTTTAAAATAATATTAATGTTTAACTTTAATTTAATTTTGGATTGTTTTTTATTTTATAATACAATTTTTTGTTCACTATTTTTTTACAGGAAGGCCAAAGGTCTAATATAGAAAAAATTACTTAACAATAAAACGGAAAATAGAATTTTCAAACAAATCATTATAAAGTAAAATCTAGATGAAGGGAGAACATCGCTCAAAACATATTTAGCAAGAGCGTCAGCACATCGATTTGCCTCACGATAAATATGATGATAATTTATGTTCATGTCTTACTCGTAGAATCCCTGTATCCTGGAGATCAAATTACTAAACTTGTTATTAATAATATTTAACCTGAAAATATCATTAATAATCTGTTGAGAATCACAACTTTTTGTTCAAAAATGTCATTGTTCATCTAAAGAAGCTTCAAATATAAAATTTATATCAGGTGATGGTTTTTTCAATAGATTTTTTTTATTTTTAAAATTTAAATATATTTAGTGTTATTGTTGATTGATATTGTAAAACAGTGTAAAAATAAATAAATTTTCAAATATTAATATTAATATAAAAAATTTGAATTAAAATTTTAAAAGTATTTGGTCCCTTAACTTTACCCTTGGATTCACATTAGTCTCTTAATTTTATTTTCGTGTCACTTTGATCTCTGAACTTTCAAAAAAAAATCATTTTAGTCCTTTTTGTCTAATTAGCGACGGAAAAACTTTGAAATCAGTCGCTAAATTCGTCATTAATTAAACAAAAATGACTAAAATGAAACGTTTTGAAAGTTAATGGATAAAATGAATATATATATATATATATATATATATATATATATATATATATATATATATATATATATATATACTTAGAAAAGAAAATGTTAAGTGAATTTCTTAACTCACCCCATACTCTTCTAGCGCACCACGTGAATTTCCACTATTGCCCCTAGAAACCGGAAATATACTTTCGGTTCGCACCCTATCTCATGCAAATCACCTTGAAAATGATTTGGTGTAAATCGAAAGTATACATCTGATTTCAAACCGTAAGTAAACTTCTGATTCTTTGATGCACTTAAAGGGCGCCAGAACCTTTCCCCTAACCATAACAACAAATATTTTCAAAAACTCAACCAATACTCTCTCAATCACACTTTTCTACCCTTTCTCTGAAACCTAAATTTATTCTCAAACAATCAACACCAACCATCAAGCATTGGATAAAATCAACAACTAACATAATCAAGCAAGCAATAACCATCTACAATCAATCAAGTAAGTGTTTTAAGATATTTTTAGAGTTTATGTAATTTCTATTGAAATTAGTGAAATAGGGTTTCAAATGTGTAGTTTTATGTAGTTTATAACATTAGGAGTCATTAGAACACTATTGGTAAACTATTTTTGATGATCAATCCGTGTTTTTGGACGCATTTGGGGTTTTGGGGTTGGTTGTCACGCTACTCCGTATCGTAGAAGAAACTGGAGGTTTATTTCCGGTTTCTAGGCAAAAACAAAACCGGAGGTTTATTTCCGGTTTCTTGCTGCATTGTTTTTTTTTCCATTTTTTCCTTTGTAAGCCATATGCTAACGTTTCGTTCTTACTTGTACAGGATATACGTCTGAGAGACTGTCACGTTTGAGGCATGGTCGGATTGCACAACATGCTTCTGTGTAGAGAAAGAGGATTCAGGCCACATAGACTTCATCGACATCCAAACCGGATATGTCGGATGCATATTCGGCTGGTCCTGATTCTACCCCATACTACTTCTTCCCGTAGCGAGGAGTCTAGTCCATCCATCGCCGCCTTCGTCCTTCTGCAAACGCACATCATCACCATCCCCACCACCACAGATTTTTGAGACGGGATCCTCATCTTTCTCACAGGCAATGCCATCTAAGGTGAGACCTGGTGCTACACCCCTAGTACCTAAGGTACCTGTGCCACCCAAGGTACTGGTGGCACCAGAGGCACCGATGGTATCGGCAGCACCACATGTCCCTCAAGTCTTTGGAGGGGGACCTTCTGACTTATATGTGCTCGCGATTTATCCCACCCGTGTGTCTAGACATATATGGGATGGAGAGGTATGAAATTTATATTTATATTATAGTTATTAATTATGTTATGAATATTATTATAAATTCTAATAGTGAATTTTTTCTTGCAAGATCGCGATACATTGAAGGTCATAAGCCATGGGAGGAAGATTAGCAGACTTATCCCCCCTCCCTAACCATGGTTTGATGGTCTTCTACGGTCTATAGGGTTGAGAGATTTGACCCTCTGTGGATACAGCATGGTCAACTGGGGGATGATCAATGCTTTTGTAGAGAGGTGGCACGAAGAGACGTCTTTGTTTCATCCACCACATGGCGAGATGAGAATTACACTTGACGACGTCGCTTATCTGCTTCACCTGCCGATCAGAGGGCGGTTTTTGGATCACCAAAAGTTGGAGAAAGACGAAGCCATTAATTTGGTGGTTGATAGGTTGGGAGTTATCGTGCAGAAGGCGCTGACGGGGGTTGATAAGACATGTGGGTGCCACGTGAGATTTAGTTGGCTGAAGGAGGTTTTTACAGATGAGCTTGCGCTTGCTACAATTGCTGATGGTGATCCCGAGCAGGCTACCCTTCATAGGGGGTATGCCATGAGAGCATACCTCTTATATCTTGTTGGCACCCAGATCTTTGTGGGCACTTGTTCCACCTAGACTGACATCATGTACCTTAGGTTCTTTGCTGACTTTGAGGAGGTCGATGGGTGGAAGTGGGGTGCGCTTGTTTACTTGTATACCAAGTTGGTGAGGGATCACGTGATTTACGGTGAAACAACCGCTAGTCCTCCAAACTATCGAATAAGCTTTATGATTGTTATTCAATTCCTCTGGTAACTTGCAGGATCGACTAGATTGATCCTATGGGGTATTGGTCGTTTGGATAGAATTAATAACAAAATAAGTGTTCATGTTTAAGACTTGTATTCAGAGTGTTTTATATATGTCCCATGTATTTCGATCACAATGTTAACGACTTGATGACATGATCAAATAAAATAACATGGCCGATTTGAACAAGTAAAACACGTAAAGGTTCGATTTGCAAAGAAATGTATAAATGCAGGAAAACGTAAATGGTTTTTAAAGGTAAAAGACTTTTAATGTAAAAGCATGAAATGTAAAAGACAAGAATGTAAAAGATTTTCTGGAAAGTAAGAACGTTAATGTAAAGAGTTTACAAAATGTAAAAGACTTTGAAATAAAAGAAACATTTAAATGCAAGGAAAAGTTAAATGACTTTGAATGTAAAGAATTTAAAAGACATTGATGCAAAGATAAAGGATAAACTGGAAAGATAAAGATGTTTACTGAATAATAAAAGTTTCGGTGCAATCATACGTACATCATTCGAGCATTCGTTTCCCTAGCCATGTGGTATTTTGAATGTTTACTGAATTTTTGTACAATAGATATGACACACGAAATCCTAACACTAAGACTTCTATTTATACTACTTGACCATAGCAGTCGACTTATGAGATCTTGCCACGTTCGAACATGCGAACAACTGCTTCTCTTGCTTCCAGCGTCTTTGAACCGTCTCCAGCGCATATTTTCTAACTTCCAATTATCCCGCTCGCGTTTGAATTTCAAATGCTTTGGCCACTTCGTTTCGAACTCACTTCTCAGATACAATCCTACTACCACTTCGAAGCTTCCTTTATATGTATCATCATAATTGTCATTCGAAGCTCCAAGTTTCAGTACGTCCATTCGAAGAGTCAATTCTTTCATTCCGAACTGTGACATTCACTTTGTTCCCACGAACACTGACATCATTTCGTTTCGAGCTCAATGATTCCATTTGAATCATACATATCAAAATCTTGAGCCAACAAAATGCCCTTTAAAATATGTATTTGAACCTCTTTAGAAGTACTTATTTTAAACATATTCACAAGATTTTGATGTGACTTTGAGTAATCATGATCTGTATGACTTCCACTACGTCAATCACGGCGTCTCTTGGGTTTCGAACCGCTTCAAAGCAGTTGCCACATGGTGCGGTTATTAAAGACAATGATTATTTTTAATCACGCTTGTTACCAAAGTTCACTTTACGCCACCTCATTCGTATCCAACCCACGACCTCTATCCGGGCTTTAGTTGATGAGTGCTTCAACTTCCTTACTATAAAACTAAACAGCTTTAGTTTTTACTCTTTTTCCACACTCTGAACTCTTTTCTTCTTCTCTTATTTGTTAAAAACCCTAAAAGCTCTCAACAATTTCCAACAATGTCTTTAACAACATCCCAAATGAAGAAGATTTCCAAGAAGAAAAGCAAAACTTGGACCGATCATGGAAAGCCAAGTTGGTATTCATCAAGGTCAATCCGTACTTATTCCCCAAGGAATCTCCAAGGAACAAGAACTCTTGTACTCTTCTCAGGTATTAATCCCAACCAATGCTGCTGGAAAGAGGTTTGCCCTAATGGGCCCTCTTACAGTCTTTGAAATCCTGAAAGATACTAGAACAATATTCCCTGTTTGCTATGATTTTAAACCATTGTTTAATAAGATGGAAACCCCTAGGTTAGGAACCGAGAATGCGAATGAATCCTCTGCTTTAAAAAACATAGAAACCCCTGATGAAAGGGTTTTCTGGATTGGTGGACTAAATTCTACCAGTCTTATATGTTTGATACTCTCACCATCCAAAAGAAACTAACCGCTGCGTTCGATGTGCAGGTACACAAAAAGAAAGGTATGTTCACTCATGCTCAAGAGATTAAAGCTTTTCAGAATTACTTCGAAACAACTTATGATCCTACGCGCCTGGAGACCACTGTGTATCGAGCGTCCCAAACCTTGAAGGAAAAATTTAAAGAAAAAGTCTCTAAGTTCAGACTTCCTTCAGGGTTGTCACCTGAGGATAGGTATAGGTTGGCACTCAAAATGCATCCACCTAAGTTTCCCAAACTACCTACCTCAGAACTGGCTCTGGCTTGGTTTCCCCCATACCCTTGGTGGTTAACTTGCAAAGAGATGTTCAAGTATCAATCTCAAAAGAAACTAAAGCCATCTGAGACTGTGACATGGGCTCGACACTGGCTCCATAATTTCCCAGGGCATCTTCGTTATGACCTTTCTGCCATGTTGATTCTTTCGAATGAAGGCGAAGGTGCGAATGCTTGGGAAGTCCCCAAATAATTCTTACTTTCTTTATTTTAACATTTCGTCTTAATTGTTTCGATTTTCAGTCATTAGAATAAAGACTGTTGCGTCGAAGACCAAGGAAGGCAGTAGTTCCCAGCAAACTATCGAAGCTGATGACAATGTGCCCCAAGCAATTTCAAAAATTACTCCTGCAACAACAACAACAACAACAACCATCGCTCCAACTCCAACAACTGCTCCAACTTCAAAGGTAATCAGTTTATTCTGGTATTTCGAATGGACTTGAATTTATGATTGAAGTCTAACTCATGTTTGCACCATTTCAGACTAGTAAACTTCCACCAAGCGCTCCAAAGAAGCGAAAGCCTAGTACCAGTGGAAAGACTCTCAAGGCTGGGGAAAGTTCACCAACGGCTTCGAGAAAGAAGCAAAAGAAAGACGTTTCAAAGGATACTAACGTCTGGACTCGATTCCAGGGATGTTGCTCCCTTACCAAAATCCAAAAATCCACCTTCGACCTCCAACGTAATGTTGGAACATATAGACAACAATATCTCTTCAGACAATCCATAGGTGAATTGAATTCGAATTTTTTAACAAAGCTAGTTATTCGTACCTTAGTGCCAGTTTTAATCTCTCCTTGTTTGTGTAGGATAATTCAAATCCAATCCCAACCACTTCGACTCCTCCATCCAAAGCAGTTGCTCCAATCCATTCTTCTCCGCATGGGATTCAAGTGTCTGTGCGAACAAAGGATCCTCCAATATGGCGGTTCCATTGGGGCTCCCGAGCAACGGATGATCAAGGCACCTCACCTCCTCTCAAGGATACAATCGAAACAACACTTGAAGATCTGCAAGTGCCTCCGGAGACTTCTCATCCAAAATCTCCTCTCAAGATTCCTCAAGAAAGTGAAAAAGTCACCCAAGTTGAAGAGGAAAAGGCTTGCCCTTCTCAAGAGAGCGAAGATTCTAGTGAGGAAGGATCTGAGGACGAAAGAGTAGAAGAGGCTCAAGGTGGTTCGAGTGAAGGAACGGAGTCTGATGCTCACAGTAATGAAAACGATGACATCGAAGTAGTGGACCTGGTTGGTGATGAAGAAGATGATGAGGAAGAAAATAATGAAGGTGATGGTGTTCCTACCAATGAGCCAATGGAAGTCGAAATGGATGTTACTCCATTGCGTATGGAACTTCTTAAGTCCTCTCAACGTCAAACAGCTGAAGAAGAGTTAGCCCTCTTAAAACGAAATGACCCTATTGGGTATATGAAGGCTAAGCTGGCTCAGAGAGATACTCCTCTTCCTAAGGCTGGTCTGGTTCGACTCTTGATTCAACGCCTCATGATAGGGTTGTACTTATTCACAAGATTAGGAAGACAATCCTTGATGTGGATCTATTCGAAGTACTCAAGAAAGATAGTACAGCCTGCTTTATTATGAAGGGACTTCTTAATCAAGTCGACCTCACCAATTGTTCCCTGGAAGTTAGCATCATTCTATTCGAACTTCAATCTTTGATAGACAATGTGACTGGGTGTTTCCTCCAAGATGAATCTGCTACCAATAAGGTTCAAGAGAAGCGAGCTGCAATGGACGCTACTTATGAGCATGCTTCGAAGCTTTCTAAAGAAGTTAAAGAGCACGCCATGCATATTAAGCAAGCTAAAGCTGGTTATGAGCTTGAGCTCAATCCATTCTTCTCGGGAGAAAGATTCAAGAACTTCAACATAAAATTAAGGAGGCCCAACAGGATGGCATATGAAACCAACACTTTTGGCAATCGATTGAAGAGCTCCTTAATAAAGGACTTGCGAGGAGCGGTGAGCAATTTAAGGGTGAAGTCGTTATCCTAGAAGGAGCCAAGCGCTTCACTCAACAAAGGCTTGAGTCTTTTCGGAGTATTTTCGATCGATTAAGGAACAATACTCATTTCTAAAGATTGTCTGTTTATTTTGCTTGGAATATTAATTTGACTTTAATCTGTAATACCCAAACAATGCCATTTTGGCAATTTTAACTTACCATTTGGCATATCTTCACTATGTTTCGATTACGCTATTATTATTTGAATCTCCTGCGTGGCTTATATTTCTTTAAATATTTCCCATTAACCCTTAAGATTCGTTTATTATCATTTACTTCTTCAATCTCATATGCATTGTTTGAAAATGTTTTACTATTCGAAAAGGTCCTTCCCAATGAGGTGACCATTTACCTAATGCTTTATTCTTCTTGTCCACGGGCAATATAACTTTCCAAACTAAGTCATTAGTACTGAATGTTTTACCTTTCACCCTTTTGTTATATGCCCTGGCTACTCTTTCCTTTTGCCTCATCAGGATTTCCAATGCATGCAATCTAACTTCATCCAACTCAACTAACTCATTCATCATCATTTCCCAATATAAAGAAGATGGGATTTCATTTTGTCTTTGAATTGAACGATTGTAGATGAATTTCTCTGGTAAGACTGCATCATGACCAAATGTTAGTTGGAAAGGTGTGGTGTTAGTAGCTTCTTTAGGAGATGTTCTACAGGCCCATAGTATTTGGTTTAAAGTCTTATGCCAATTTCTTGGTTTTTTACTGTTGTACCCCAAAATTCACCCTCTTCATTTTATATAAATAATTGGCTAACACTTAATTAAGAGGTGCATCGCATACATATCATTCATGCATTGATCATGGGTTCGAGATTTTCCAATCGTATGAATCTGTACAATTCTGAAGAAGAGGTTTGTTTCTCAAAAGTTGAATATTTGAGGTTCTGTCAATTCGGGCGTCATTTCAATACACAAACGCGTCCAGAAGCTTCTGGTAATTATCTCGCAAGTTTTGGAGTTCTGATCGTCTATCGGTGGATGTTGATTACAATTTTAAGCTACGATGTGTTGTGGTGAATATTTGAACCCCGATCCTATGGCCTTCGTGAGTTGTGAAGCATTGGTATTTGGCTTATCGATCTACGCGATTTATCGAAAAATAAAAACGAGCAGATAAAATGATATTTGGCGCTGTATCAAAAAGTCAACAAAAAGTCAAAGTTTGACCGAGCGGAATTTCGGGTCAAAATTGTGGTCAAAAGTCGACATTTGAGAAAATGCAGTCATTTGTCAAGAAAAATCGGAAGAATCGGGTAAAAATGAGGTTTCTTGCATTTTAAGTAATTTTGGACTTAGAAATTTTCTAAGTTTAAAGTACTTTATGTTCATGGAGCCATGTTGTCGCATCCGTATCTCACCCGCCTGTAGTCAGAAATTTGTGAATTGATAGTCGTTGGAAAGAGCGCAGTTCGTACTCCGACTTTGTCACTGTGAAGATTTTTAAATGCCCGTTCGAGTTATCTGTCGAAATTTGATGTTCATAACTTTTGAAGTTTTACACTTAGTAAAATTTTGAGTGTTTTAATGTGTTCAAGTACTCGACTTGGAGGCAATTTACACGTGTTTGATCGATTGAATTAAGTTCAACATCATAGTTGTTCATTTAATGGCAATCTACAACTTTGTGAAGAAATCGAATCCATTCGGAAACGGATAAAAGTCACGAGCTCGGAGTTACGATTTATCATTCCTCAAATTTCAACACGAAAAAATTTGAAGTGTTTGTTTCCATGCTTTTCTGACTTGGGTCGATTATGTCACGGCTCGTGGCTCGAATCGAAAATGCTCAACTGAAAAGTTGTTTATTTCACGGCAATCGAAACTTTCTGAAGAAGTCGAATTCATTCGGTACTCGAATCGGAAGATATAAAGCTCGGAAAATAAGAACTCATTATGTTTGTTAAATTCGAGTATTTTTGTGCACATGTTCGGGGCTGTTTTCGGCAATGATTCGTCGCCGCGGAAAAATTCCAAACACGAAAGTTTGAGTTCGTAATTCCATCTATAAGTTCCGTTTAGAAACTTTTTCGTTTGGACGTCCGAGCTGGAAGAAGCGGACGCCGTAAGTGTCGACATGAAGTTGTTAAAATGCAAGACAGCACATGCAATTTTTGCCATGGTCAAGGCGCATTTCATCGAGCAGTTGGCATCGCGTATTCGGTTCTCGTCGATCCGATCGCGCGCGGAAAAATTCGAACACGAAGATGAAGTTTGCCGTGTCCTCTACGAGTTCCGTTTAGAAACTTTTCATTTCGAAGTCGGGAGATCTGATCGCTGTAAGTGAGCGCGTGAAGTTGGAAATTGCCGCAAGGCATGCATCAAAACTTGCCCAGCCACATTTCGTCGAACACTCGTGCAGCATTTTTCAAACACTTTTCATTCAATGATAACGGCCGTTTGGATTTTTGTCGAACTAAAGAGTTGTTGTATTACACGCATTCTTTCCAATGGCACTAAGTTTGCATAATTCGGTCAAGTATCGGAAAAGTTACGGATCTTTAAAGTGGTCTACATGGATGGAGTTTTAAGTTTGACACTTAGAAAAAATTTGTAAATATCCGAGCAGTTTGTGTCGGTGTGAGTTCGAAGCTAATTACGGCTTGCGATCATTTTTTCGGGCACTCAACATCAAAGTTACTCGCTACATGTCTTCTTTCCAACGACTCGAGTTTGCGCCATTTAGCGAATATTGAAGAAGTTATAAAACCTCAAAGTCATGAAAAAACACTCGGTAAACTTTTGCCGTCATTGCCGCTATTTTGTAAATTATGATTTCTAAACTTGAGCCGATTTAAAGCATGTTATGGACTCGATTCGAAAAACTCCCAACACGAAAGTTGTTCGTCAATATGTAATCTCAATTGTTATGTTTGCATCATACGGAAAAATCTGGTAGCTTGGGGTATCGGCGTGTAAAGGCATCGCGTAAACACGGTACATTCGGTTGGCATCGCATGTCACAAAGTATTCTTGCATTTTGTATTTGCATTGGTGTGTGTGTATGTAGAGAATTGATATCCTCTCTTTTCTCTCATCTTTGCTATATCTTTATGTAAATACTCACTGCTATCACTTTTTTCTCTCCACAAAACTAACAATACGAATCAATCACGCCTTCACTTTGAGGCTTCCATTTTCTTTTCTCCATAACTCTAACAAACTCACAAAAGAAAGAGACACTTTCTATCATTATTATCATCCATCCCGTAATCACGGACCCTCCAACGAATCGATCTCTTCATCCCCGTAACAACCATATGACATCTTCACCATAATCATCACCTTCTTCTCCTCGCCGTGACTAACACCATAATACCCACTCATTTTCTTCTTGTCAAGATCACAAAAACAGAATTCTGAAAACAAATCACCATTGTCAATCTTTTTCATCTCTTTCAACTCACTGTAATTGAAACTCACAATCACCCTTTCTCTTTTCTTTTCTTTTTTTACTGTAACAACATTTTCATCGAGAGCTCGCTTTTTTTTCCTCGTCCTGTGAACTCACGGCAGCCATAACAGGAATTTTCTTCTCATTTTCTCATCGCTATCCACCCATCTTCTTCACCACCAATCTGCATCCTCATCCAACAAGAGCTAACCAAGAAATGTAGTTCTGAAATCTCGACAACTTCACGATGCCGTCGATCCCTCCGTTCTTCACCGACGATTCTCAACTGAATCATCATTCTCTCGCCCACGTAAACACCACGATTGGATCCGAGATTTCATCATCAACGTCTTTCAACTTTCAGAGCGTTTTCCGCTTATTCTTTCAATGGATTCCGATTATGGACGTCGAAGCCATGTATTAGGAAATTTGAAGAAGATTCATGAGTTAAAAAATAGTTTCGCGGTTTATTTGAAGGATCATGAAGGTTGGATTCGCTAAGCTCGTAAGGTTTCGCGAGATTTTGTTTCTGACTTCTCGTCCGGTTGCGATTAGAGCTTGCTAAGGCGGATTCGGGATCGATGCAAGATTTCGCGTCGATTAGTGTTCTCAAAATTCGTTTACGGGAGGTTAAGTTTTCGTGAAGGTCAACCGGAGGCGTAGCGATTCGGCAGCCATCCTCTCTTTTCCTAGCCGTGTCAATTGCTAGTACATGCATTTTCTCTTACCGTCCAATCCGTGCCGACCGTGGCGTTTTCGTGTTAATTCAAAAAATATAAAAAGTCGATAACATAGTTTAAATATGAGTGACCAATTGACATGATATTGATACACATACATAGAAAATATAATAATTGTGACACATTAAATTAAATGAATATTAAAAATATAATAATAATCTTGATTTTGTTTTTCGGACAAAATACAAAAGCGGGCTTAGTACAAAAAACAATTGGACTTAGCATAGAAATGGACCTTAGTGTTTGCTATGTCGCACCTTTCGAGTCAAGCGTGGCCATACGGTTTAGTTTAATTACGAAAATCGGTTTACACCTTTCATGTACCATAATGCTAACACATAGCTTAGTTTAGCTTCCGATTTTGATTATTTTGACACATAAAAAATACATAAAAAATATATTCTGACATTTTAGGATATTAGAATATTATTGACATTTTTTTAATATTTTTTATTAATATCTTTTATTAATTCTAATTCATTTCTAAATAATGCATTTTCATGAATATTGGTTTTATCGATTTCGATTTGCATTTCTCACATGTTCATGCATTTTCACATATATTTGAATATTGGAATTATCATTTCGATTTGCATTCCTCACATGTTCATGCATTTTTACATGTATTTGAACATTGGTTTTATCGATTTCGATTTGCATTCCTCACATGTTCATGCATTTTCACATATATTTGAATATTGGAATTATCATTTCGATTTGCATTCCTCACATGTTCATGCATTTTTACATGTATTTGAACATTGGTTTTATCGATTTCGATTTGCATTCCTCACATGTTCATGCATTTTCACATGTATTTGAATATTGGAATTATCATTTCGATTTGCATTCCTCACATGTTCATGCATTTTCACCTTGCTTTGAACATCGGTTTTATCGATTTCGATTTGCATTCCTCACATGTTCATGCATTTTTACATGTATTTGAACATTGGTTTTATCGATTTCGATTTGCATTCCTCACATGTTCGTGCATTTTCACATGTATTTGAATATTGGAATTATCATTTCGATTTGCATTCCTCGCATGGTCATTCATTACTTGGATATGAGCATTGGTTTTATCGATTCGATTTGCATTCCTCACATGTTCATGCATTTTCACATGTATTTGAATATTGGAATTATCGTTCGATTTGCATTCCTCACATGTTCATGCATTTTTACATGTATATGAGCATTGGTTTTATCGTTCGATTTGCATTCCTCGCATGTTCACGCATCACTTTGATATGAGCATTGGTTTTATCGATTCGATTTGCATTCCTCGCATGTTCACGCATCACTTTGATATGAGCATTGATTTTATCGATTCGATTTGCATTCCTCGCGTGTTCATGCATCACTTTGATATGAGCATTGGTTTTATCGATTCGATTTGCATTCCTTGCATGTTCATTCACTACTTTGATATGAGCATTGGTTTTATCGATTCGATTTGCATTCCTTGCATGTTCATTTATTACCTTGATATGAGTATTGGTTTTATCGTTCGATTTGCATTCCTTGCATGTTCATGCATCACTTTGATATGAGCATTGGTTTTATCGATCCGATTTGCATTCCTCGCATGTTCATGCATCACTTTGATATGAGCATTGGTTTTATCGATTCGATTTGCATTCCTCGCATGTTCATCCATTACTTTGATATGAGCATTGGTTTTATCGATTCGATTTGCATTCCTCGCATGTTCATTCATTACTTTAATATGGACATTGGTTTTATCGTCCGATTTGCATTCCTCGCATGTTCATTCATTACTTTGATATGAGCATTGATTTTATCGATTCGATTTGCATTCCGCGCATGTTCATTCATTACTTTGTATTTGAACATTGGTTTTATCGATTCGATTTGCATTCCTCTCATGTTCATTCATTACCTTGATATGATTATTGGTTTTATCACTCGATTTGCATTCCATGCATATCCATCTGATTTCTCTTGCAGGTTTTGGTTGAGTTTGTACACCCACGTGTGCACTATTCCTATCTTGTTTTGCTTGTATTATCCCGTTCTTGCAGGCATTGTCGCTTCGGATGCGTATCGACACGCATTCCGCTTGTATTGATGCTTTGAGCAATTCTCACGGTTTACTTTTGTTGCATGGCTGCGACTTGAAGTATTCGGATTATTTCGCTAGCTTGCGTGCCGGATTCTATATCCGTTCGGTACTTGCTACTTGTTTATTGCATTCTCTTGACTTTTCCTAGATATCATGAGAAGTAGGGCTTCTGACTTTCTTTTGCCATGAGAAGGGAATAGAGATGCATGAAGGGGCTTCCGTAGTTGGAGCATGTTCGGGAACCCTCGGTTTATTTAAAGACCCGTTTAGGGCAATTACGTGTGCTAATTGTGCGGTTTGTTTTAAATCCTCCATCCATAGGAGGTAGCTTTGATAAGTGTTTACATTTTGTGCTTGCATAGGTCGAGTGGTTAGGGCCTGGTGGTACCACTAAGCAAAGTCCCGCTTTTATATTTCATGTCATCGAGTCATTGATATGGGCAAGCGGAAGGTAGGGTCGACAACGAACCCCCGGTTCTAGTCCGTGTCATTCGGCACGCGAATCGTGTTGCTTCCTTTATCGAGTCAACAATAAAAGTGGCAAGAGTTCCCTATTCGACTCTCCACGCTTTCTTGGGGTTCGTATTTATTGCGAACTCGCATCATTTGCTCTTCAAGGTGGATGTGTCGGCTCCTGGTTGACTCACGGTATGCTCGTTACTGTCGAGGCTATGGGACTTCCTCCTTTTCCTGCGCTTGTGTGTCATTTGTTTGTTTGCATTGCATTGTTTGCGTGCTTTTGCCAAAGCACTTGCTTGCTTCATCCCCTTGCATCCCTTGGTTCCACAACCAAGACGGATATAGGATAGCTTTCCCGTAGGGCTGCTCGGTTAGGATAGATTCTCGAGCCTAGACTTTAGGATTCACATCCTTTGCATGTTGACATAGGTAGAGATTCCCTTACATCCTCAACCATAAGTCCAATCTTTGCATGACAACATTAGGGCTAGTACTAGTTAGTTTCCTTTTGTTTTGCTAGTTCTTTTTTGCATCCTTGCATGTAATTAAAACTAAAACTTCTTTTTCTCTTGAAAACAAAACACTTAATAATGGTTTAAACTCCTTTCTCAAGGTAAAACAACCAACCAACACTAACTCTTTTCGCCTTTCTTTCTTTTGTGTTTAAAACCTTTTTACAAGTAAAAACATAAAACACACCAAAACAAGTGAGCCGAACTACGGCTCGACTTTCCCATTGCGCGGAATCGTAGGCATCTTGTCACGGGGCTCGAAGCGAACTTTGTAAATATTTCCTTCTTTTCCCGTGTTTTCTTTATTTTCTTTTCTTTCACATGCATTCTCTTTTAGCATACATATTTAGCAATTAAGCAGCATAGATATAACACACCCATTAGACAGAAAGTAGA
Source organism: Vicia sativa (assembly GCA_021764765.1). Lineage (NCBI taxonomy): Eukaryota > Viridiplantae > Streptophyta > Magnoliopsida > Fabales > Fabaceae > Vicia > Vicia sativa. The sequence continues at coordinate 196,930,667 of CM038793.1, read as the reverse complement.
AGTGGATACCGTAGAGTACTACGGGCGCGTGGGGTGCTAATACCTTCCCTTCGCGTAATAGATTCCCTTACCCTATCTCTCGGTGCAAGGTGTGCCTTATCCCTTTAGGTTTTGCGATGCGTTTGCCTTTCTCCTTTTACGAGATAAAAAACGTTCGATGGCGACTTCATTGATACAGTTATCGGATGATGTTCAGCCGGTTGTTTCATTTACCAACATGTTTCTTTATCAAACCTATTATTACTTTATTGGCTGCTTCGACCTGACCATTTGCTTGAGCATAGTATGGTGTTGATGTTAGCAATTTAAACCCCATTTCTTGGGCAAATTCTTGCATCTTTTACGGTAAACACGAACCTTGTGCGTGGTGATGCTCTCTGCAATCCGAACCTATAGATAATTTGTTTACGTATGAATTCAATAATAGCCTCTTGATCTCTGACTATTAACGGTATTGCTTGATCCACTTGGTAAAGTAGTCTATTCCTACCAAGATATATTTTGACCTTTAGATGAAGCGGATTGATTTCTCCTATTAAATCTAATGCCCATCCTCTAAAGGGCCATGGTTTAATGATCGAATGCAACTCACTTGCGGGAGCATGTTGAATCCTGCATGTTTCGGCATTCTTCACACCCTTTAGCAAAATCTATACAATCTTTGAGCATCTTGGGCGAGACATCCCATATCGAAATAGCAACCATTTCATTTTATGGTGCGCTTGATGTGCCCCACATGCCCCATTGTGGACTTGATAATGCTAAATATGCCTCACTTTCTCCTAAGCATTTAAATGTCGCCTTCTTGGGTCTTTTGAACAATTCATTTCCCATAAGGACATATGATAATGCTCTATATTTTATTTTTCTGTCAACATTTAATGTTGGATTTTCTAAGTATGCTACTAATGGGCTTCGCCAATCTGTATCTGATAAGGTATTTATGGCTAATACTTCGAATCCATCTTTATCACCACAACCTAATTTAATATTTTCTAAATCTGATGGTATGAGTCTAGTAGCCATAACCCTACCTCTTATTTCGACCAAATCCTCAAAGTTTTTGGCAGAAACTTTATACCCTGAAGCCAATTGTGCTAAGTCATTTGCTTCTTGATTTTCTAATCTGGGTATATGTTGAATATCCATGTATTCGAATTTCTTGAGTAGCTTATTAACTATGACAAAGTATGTCATCAGATTTTCCTTTATGCATTTATATTCCTTTGTTATCTGCTTGACCACTAACTCTGAATCACCTTTAATTTCAACTCTAGTTGCCCCCAATTCCAACAAAGCTTCAAGTCCAACAATGAGCGCTTCGTATTCAGCTTCGTTGTTCGAGCAACGGGGACCATCTAACTTATACTTGAATTTTGTTGGAATTCCTTCAGGAGAAATTATGAGAACTCCAACACCACTGCCCTCCTTGTGGGTTGAACCATCAAAGTATAATTTCCAAGGTTGCATTTCGACGTAACCCATGACAGGCTTTTCGACCAGTGAATGGTCCAAATGAAATCAGAAATTACTTGACCTTTCACAGCTCTTAAAGGCATGAAAGTCAACGAATATTCTGTCAAGGTCAAAGCCCATTTACCAACTCTGCTATGCATTATTGGTTTCGAGAGCATGTGTTTGATAACATCGAAATGAGATGAAACATAAACATCAACAGGCTTTATATAATACTTAAGTTTCATACAAGAAAAGTATAAACAAAGACACAACTTTTCTATATTACTATATCTAGTTTTTTCATCATTCAACACCCTACATAAATAATATATGGCTCTTTCGATGCCATTACTATCTTCTTGTGCTAACATACTACCTATAGTAAATTTAGAAGCAGATATATACAATCTCATGGGCTATCCCCAAGAAGGTGGAGACAAGGTAGGAGGCTGAGAGAGATATCTTTTGATCTGGTCAAAGGCCTCCTGATGTGCTTCGTTCCACTCGAAGGCTTGGCCTTGCTTTAAGCGAAGTAGTGGAGAGAAAGCTTGAGTCCTTCCACTTAGATTCGAAATGAATCTTCTGAGAAAGTTAATCTTTCCCAACAGAGATTGCAGCTCCTTTTTCGATGTGGGTGCTTTAGTCTCCATGATGGCTTTGGTCTTATTCTGGTTAATTTCTATTCCTTTTTTATGAACCACAAAGCCCAGGAAATCTCCAGCCTGCACAAAAAATGCATATTTAAGGGGGTTCATTTTTAAGCCATGTTTTCTCATTCTTTCGAATGATTGGCTCAAATGACGCAAATGAGTTTCTGCAGATATAGATTTGATGACTATATCATCAATATACACCTGCATAAAAGTCTCAATAAAATCATGGAAGATTGAATTCATTGCCCTTTGGTAAGTTGCCCCAACATTTTTTAAACCAAAAGGCATCACTACCCATTCATAGGTACCTAAGGCTCCTGGGTAACGAAATGTTGTCTTAGCAACATCTTCTTCAGCAATAAAAATCTGATTATAACCAGAATATCCATCTAGCATACTTAGGTATTGAATCCTGCAGAATCTATTAACATTTACGCCACGGCATAGAGTATTGATCTTTGGGGGTTGCGATTTAAATCCCTAAAGTCTATGCATATTCTCAGAGAACCATTTTTCTTAATAACAGGTATTATATTTGCTAACCATTCGACATACCTTGTGGTTCTGATGAATTTGCAACGCAACAACCTTTCGACCTCAGCTTTGATCTTTGTGAGCATTGCTGGCGCGAATCTCCTGGGAGTTTGCTTGATGGGCTTATTGCCATCCTTAATTGGAAGTATGTGCTCCACTAGCTCTCTCTTCAAACCAGGCATTTCGTCATAGTCCCACACAAAGCAATCTTTGTTTTTCTTGAGGACTTTGATCACCTCTTGCTTGAAGCTTGGGCTGAGTTTTGTGCTTATGTAGGTTATTCTTTTTGTGTTGTCATCCCCCAAATTCACCTCTTCGAGCGGATCCTGTGCTAACATTTTGGCTTTGAGTTTGTAGGATCTTTCGAAGCCCAAGGGTTCATGTCATAAATGGCATCAAGCCTTTGATCTATTCGTTTTCTTCATAGGGTGAATCTTTGAACCATTCCCTTTCATTTCATTTACTTCAACTATATTATCTATTTCACCTCAAGTCGCTTTCCATTCATTCTCGACCATATAGGCCGAAATCCTTTCAAGAAGGAGGACTCGATCATGAGCGGGATTGTCGAACTCCCACTGGTGGCCGTCTTTGCGAGTGCCTTGACTCCTTCGTCTCCTTAATTATTTTTCTATCCCGACATGCCATCATGGCGAAGGGTCATATAGTAGTGTGCATCCCTTGTTTCGTTCATTTCGTCACTTGGGGTACAAGGGGCTATTTGTGCCAAGTACTTGTCATAATTCCTTTTGTTGACTAAATTGACTGTTGACATAAAGTAACTCTGGTCCGCTTTGATATTCTCCACTATACCATCTTCTCTCCACAGAACTAACCTCTGGTGCATTGACGAAGGAACTGCCCCTACGCCATGGATCCACTCTCTTCCCAGGAGCAAGTTATAATTGGCCTTGGCTTGATCACCATGAACATGGTGGGCTGCCTTCGATCCGGCGGTTAAATCCACTTGCACCACCCCAACGTTTGACCTACTTTCCCTTCATAATTGGATAGGACCATGTTGTGTGGTTTGACATCACCCTCTTGTATTCCTAACTTTTTTAGCATGAATTGAGGCATTAAATTAACTGCAGCGCCTCCATCCACTAAGACCTTGTTCACACCATGGGCTCCTGCCTTTGCTCGAATGAACAATGGCTTCAAATGATTCTTCATTGCTGGCTCTGGATGTTCGAAGAATGCGTTCTTCGACCGCGCCGTTATCCATTACATAGTAGCAAAGGTCATGTTTCATCAAATCTATGGTATCCTCTTCCTCATGCTCTTGATTTGGTCTCTGTCCAAACTCGGAAGGTAGTACGATACCACATTGCGGTTTAAATTGAGTGAGGACTCCCCTCTGATTCGAAGTTATCTGTCAGCATATCCTCGTCTTCTTCTGGACTTGGAGTGTAGTCTTTCGATTCATCTGGTTGTGTTTCGGAGAAGAGTCTCTGACTAACTGGAGGCTTGTTTTTAGGTTGGTTGTTTATTGTTGGTTTGTTGGTACTTGACACTTCTTTATTGCTGGCCAAAGCTTCTCTTTTGTCTGCCAAAGCTTCCCTTTCAGCTTTTCGAATTCGTTGTTGCCTTCGCCATTGT